>JAKSZU010000018.1:68377342-68754842 GCA_026018925.1 Tupaia tana | reverse complement strand
TGCTGGACTCCCACATAGTTGACTGCAGTTTAAGTCCCAGACCTGGTGGCTTAAAACTCATGCCAGAAGCATGTGTGTGTGTGGCCAAAATCTTAAGAGGAGAATGGAGGAGAAGGGATTACAGTGTGGCCATCCCTCGGGGGATGATTTCTTGCTTTACGTCTCTCTGACTCTCTGGCAAGAGCACGTGCCCTATAGCAAAAATATTTCTTAAAAAAAAATAATGAAGGGGACCAGCAGTAGGCTTAATGGTTATGTAACTGGACTCCCATGTAGTTGACTGCAGTTCGAGTCCCAGGCCCAGTGGCTTAAACTCACGCCAGACACGTGTGTGTGCGTGCCCAAGATCCTCAGAGGAGAATGGAGGAGAAGGGATTGCAGCATGGCCATCCCCCCTGGGGAGTGATTTCTCGCTTTCTATCTCTCTGTCTCTTTCTGTCTCTCTGGCTAGCACAAAAACCTCTCAAAAAATAAATAATGAAGAAAATCCAAATAAAGCATGGACTTCAGTTAATAACAATGTATTGATACTAATTTATTAATTATAATAAGTCATACTAATATAAGATGCTAATAATAGCAGAAACAGTGCAGAGTACATGGGAACTCTCTAATATCTTCACAACTTCTCTCAAAATCTATTCTAAAATTTAAAAAATTATTAAAATGATTTTGTTGCTTATCCAAAGTTTATATATTTTTAAAATTTATTTCTTCCATTGGTGAGAGAAACAGAGGTAGAGATAGAGACACTCATCTCCAACAGAGCCTTGATGCTGTGATCCACAGATCCCCGACATGCCCAGGGAGAGTCTCTGGACACAAACCCAGAGCCTTCTTGCATGCCTCACCCTCACAGAACACCGCATTACTGCTGCACCACTACTCAGCCCCTGGAATTTGTATTTAACTGGGCACCTGCATTTTTCTTTGCTAAATCTTTCAACCAAGTAGTGTCAAGGGGAGATGTCTCTAACCTCGATGCCCATTTTGGATCAAAGAATGTTTGTGATCAAAGTCGAAAGTCTGCATGCAATCCACAAGGAGAGAGTACACATACTGTAGTGTCTGGAGGAGGAAACGCGGCTGGATGGGCACTGGTGGCCCGTGCAGCGAGGTCGGGGCATTCACTGATATATGACTTATTCTCTCCAAGCCTCCGATTCTTCAGCTGTAAAGTGAACTTTAGAATATGTCTGCCTCACTGGCTCTCTGGGAGGGGGAAACAAGATGACTTGAATTCCTGATATTTTCTAGAAATCAATCCCTCATCTGAGGAGTAATTTGCAAATGTTTTCTCCCATTCTGAGGGGTTTCTTTTTACTCTTGTTTTCTTTGCTCTGCGGAAGCTTTTTAACTTGATGAGAAAGATCCACAATCATTAGAAGAAAATACCAGTTCATGGTCTCATGGAAACAAAGATTTGGTCCGGCACCTATTTCTTGTTTTCTCCCCATGTGCCATCTGCCTCTTTTCTTGGGATAAATTACTGAGACTCCCCCCAGCCATCGAAAGTTCTTTGGAAAGCACCTGTCCTGAGATTTTTGCATTGTGATGAATAATTGCAGCATCTTGGTAATTACGGCAATTTCTCAATATGCTGCCGGAAATAATCTCCACCTGGAACCTTCCCCCACTCCACTGATCTTGATGGTACTGTAATTTGGGTCAAAAGTCTCAGCCCAATCTTTGATTTCTTTCTTTTCATGTTAGTTCTTGGAGGCATTTGGGCTTCTGAGTGCCAGAAAAACAAGCCCACCATCTTTAAAATAAGTGAACTCTCACTGTTGGGAGAGAGATGCTTGAAGCCTTTGAAGACCAACTTTCACTCCTTATGTCAACAGGGTTTTTGAAATTACTACATTCAAGTGCCTAAGAATAGTCCAGCCCATAATAAATCCTCCATCAATTTGTATTGAAGGAAGAATGAGACGCAACCGGACAGTTGAGGACAGATAGCAGCTGCCTGGCAGAGAACCTGAAGAGTTTTTTGGTCAGTATCAGCTTGTGTGGTCAGTTTTGTTTTGCTTTTCTGAAAAACAGAAACAAAACAACAACAACAAACAAACAAATATCCAAGAAGACATTATTTTAAAAAGCTTTCTTTTTTCCATGAGAGAGACAGACACACACACACACACACACACACACACACACAGAGACAGACATACCTAACAAGGTCCTCATGTTGCATCACCCCCAGTCTCAGCTAGTCCGGATCATGGGTGTGTATACTCCTTGCAAGCTCACAGAGGTTCCAGGATATGAACCCAGGACCATTTCCCCATGTGGGTCTAGTTGTGTTAGCACCGTATCACACCTGGTCCCCCAAACCCTTCAATGAGCACCAAAGGTTTGAGTGCACCAGTAATGTGAAGCAGGACAAGGATCGCAGGACTTAACCTTCCCCAGTCCTGCTACTACGGTTTGAATGTTCCCCCAAAATTCATGTGTTGTGATTTGGTTGTGATGAGTTTAACAGGGTGGAAACAATCTTGATTATGGTGTTGAAAGGTAGAGCCCTTGGGAAGGGATGAGGATTAAGGTCATCAGGTGGCCGGCCCCTGGTGGGTTATAAGGACAGGAAAGGAGACACACGCAGATGGAGATGCATGTGCTCCTGCCCTCTACCATGTTACCCAACAGCAACAAGACCCTCACAGATGCAGCCCCTGGGCCCCTAAACTATGAGCTCTTTTCCTATAAGTCATCATTTTATGGTATTTTCTGGGTTATTAGCAACAGAACAGACTAGAACACCCTCCAAGTTTAGTCTAGGCTGTTCTGATGTTAATTCCTCTTTCCCCCTTAGGGCATTCAACTTACCTTAGCAACCAGAGGGCTGGTTGCCTTGGAAACCACTGCTGGTGTGGAGACAGGATGAAGTGGGGAAGGGCAGAGCCAGATCCAGGCTGGAATTTTCCAGGTCCCTGATCATACACTGTGTGGATGAGAAAGCCCAGTGCAGGCCCAGAGCAAGTGGCGTAAATGTCTGAATCATTCATCACGAATGCAAACACGGAGTCTTTAGTTGTTGTTTCCCCCTCTGCAGAGCCTGTTTATATATAAAAGCGCCATCTCCAGCAAATAGGGCTGTTGGGGGGATTAAGTCTCCCTGGGCCTTTCCATACAGGTGGCCTCAGCGATCACCTGGTCAGTCGGGGGCTTGCTGAGATACAAATTCCTAGCTATGCCTGGACTTCCTGGATGAAATATCTTGTCTAGAGTATCCATTCACCTTCACAATCCGTCGCTCTTTTCTTCTTTATACTGATACTTTTCTTCATAGGAGTTTTCAGAGCCTTGTGCGCTAATGACGGAATTGGCTTGGCCAGTGGCTCATGCTGTGTTCTATAGGCTGGGACCACATGGGGGCCCAGCTTCGATTCTCTGTCCAACCTAAAGGCCTGGCATGGTGGCACATGCCTGCAGTTCCAGCAACCTGGGGGTTGAGGTAAACACAGAGAGACCTTGTCTAAAAGGACAAAAATAAATAAAAGAAAGGGCAAAACCATAGCATGTTTAGGTATGGATCTGACTGACTTTTATTCACAAATCAGTCTCCTTTTTAAGAAAAAGAATGAGAGCCTTGCCCCAATCATAGAGCTCTGTATTTTTAAAAAAGATTTAATTTATTTTATTTATTATTATTATCATTTTTAATTTTTCTGTAGAGCACATGTATTCACAGAGACAGAAAGAGAGGGAGAAAGTGAGAAAACAAACTTCCAGGTCTAGGACTTGAGTGGTGGTCGGCCATGTGCCTTAACCACTAGGCCTCCTGCTGGCCCCAGAGTACTGCGTTTTATAAGGTGGGAACAATCAGGAAAACCTGATTATTAACAAGAGGTTAATTCAGGTTCGTTTCTCTTTACAAGGGTTAAAGCAGAGGAGACTTTCTTTTTCTTTCTTCCTTCCTTCCTTCCTTCCTTTCTTTCTTTTTTTTTTTAATAGATTTTTGCTATAGGGCATGTGTGCTTGCTAGAGAGAGAAAACAAAAAATCACCCACCGGGGGGTATAGCCACCCTGCAACCCTTTTTCCATTCTCCTCTAGGGATTTTGGGCACACACTCACATAGGCCCGGCATGAGTTTCAAGCCTCCAGGCCTAGGACTTGAACCATGGTTGGCCATGTGGGAGTCCAGCAACATAACCATTATCCCATCTGCTGGTCTGAGACTTCCTTACTACACTGATTCCAGTAGACTCTCCTATTTTCAGAAAAAAAAAAAAAAATTGTTTTTGGATCTGTCTGCTTCCTTGAAGTTTCAGTTCAATTATGTGATGTTTAGCATGAGTGACTCCAGTTTGGTCCAGTCTGGTCTACTGGGGCCTAGAGTAGAAGATCATTTCAAAACAGTGGCCTCCCAGAGTTTCTGTTTGACACCGGTATGGTAGTCGCAGGCCACTGTGCCTGTCGCATGCTTGAAATGTGGTGTGAACTTTGCTGTAACTGTGTAATATACACTGGGATTTCAAAAGTTAGTAAGAAAACAAAAATGCAAAATATCTCACTGATAATTTATATTTTATTTTGGTGACACGTTCAAGTTGTGATATTTTACATCTGCTGGGTTAAATGATATTTATTGTTAAGATTGATTTCACCTGAATCTCTTTATGTGTGGCCACTGGAGCATTTGAAATTACACACATGGTGTGGATGTGTGTCACCCATTGTGTCTCCACTGCCCCCTTGTTTTAGAGTCTGAAATAATCTTGTGAATTTATTTCTTACCCTTTGCTCTCTACACCCCTGTGTCCCAGTGACCGTCCCATGAGTAATAGCAAAGGGCCAGGCAGTGGCACAGCAGGGTGCAACTAGGCCTCCGCGGGAAGGTCCACGCCGGGCACAACCGAGACCAGCTGGGGAGGGTCACAGTGTGGAGACTCTGGGGGGGGGGGTGGCTGTTTCTAGCCATTTCCCTTATAAAATAAATAAATAAACTTAAAAATAAGAATGAAAAGGCTGGCCTGACAGCAGTGTCCTTGTGCTTTATGGAGCAATGGGAAGGTCCTGGATGCCGACCCTGGGCCGCCTGAGCATGCTGGTGCCTGTGCGGTGTGCCTGTGGTCCCAGCCGACGGGAGGCTGCGGGCGGAAGGGCCTGCTGTGGGGAGGCCCCACAAGGCACGGCTCGCTCTTAAGACGTATTCTGAAAAAACAGTACTTTGTCTGTCTTGTTTATCCTGTACTCCCAGCACTGGAACCGGGAAAGACATATAGCTGGACCTTGATATTTTTATATATATATGTATGTATATATGTATATACGTGTATATGTGTGTATATGTATATATGTATATGTACACACATGTATATGTATATATTTATATATGTATATATGTGTATACGTATATATGTGTATAGGTATATATGTATATTCGTGTACATATGTGTACATATGTGTATATATGTATATGTGTGTATATGTACACATGTGTATATGTATATATATGTATATATGCGTATATGTATTTATGTATATATGTGTATATGTATATTTGAGATATTTTTGCTACAGGGTATGTGCACTCACCGGAGAGACAGAAAACTAGAAATCACCCCCAGGGGGGATGGCCACACACACAACCCCTTCTCCTCCATCCCCCTCTCGGGATCTTGGGCATGCACACATATGTGCCCGGCATGAGTTTTAAACCTCCAGGTCCAGGGCTCGAACCACGGTTGACTATGTTGGAGTCCAGTGACATAACCATTACACCACCTGCTGGTCCCTTGATATATATTTTAACATCTCCTTGAGAGATTTGGGAAGATGGCAGATTCTCAAAAGTCAGAGCCATGGAGGCAAAGCTCCACTTCTCTGGCCCATGGGGAAGTGGGATCCTCTGGCACAGAAGCCTCTTCTCTCGTCATTCATGGACGTCCTCCTTTTGGCTAAACCTGCATCTCACCACACGCGTGTGCCTGCTGTATTTGGGAGGTCTCCTAACTTGAGCCGGAACCCTCCCACATGGGATTGCCTCAGTGTTGCATTTTGTCACTGTGCTCTGTCTGTATTTTCTTTTTTCGTAGAGGTTTTCGCTATAGGGTGCGTGCGCTCGCCAGACAGACAGAGAGAGACAGAGAGACAGAAAGCAAGAAATCACCCCCCAGGGGGGATGGCCATGCCGCAATCCCTTCTCCTACATTCTCCTCCCGGGATCTTGGGCACGCACACGTGTCCGGCGTGAGTTTTAAGCCACCGGGTCCGGGACGCGAACCGTGGTTGACTACATGGGAGTTCAGCGACATAGCCATTACGCTAACTGCTGGTCCCTCTGTCTGTATTTTTGGTCCTTGGGGATTCAGAATCCCTGGAGGTGTGTGTACAGCCACATGCACATCCTCATCCACGCCTGCGTCTGCTGTCTGGATCTGCCCATTGCCCCTTCAGATGGACAGCTAACTCCAAAGAGGAAATTGTCAGTGTCGGATGCCCACCACCAGAAAGGGCCTGGCAACCACTGCGTGCTCAGCAAACTCCTGCTGAACAAATGAGTCGGTGGGATAACCAGTTGTTGGTGACAACAAAGGCTGCTGGTGTCACTGGTGATGGCAGCGGCGAGGAACAAAGACCTGTGATTTGTACTCCTGCCTGCGAAGGTGGGAGCCTGTAGCCAGGCTTTGACTTTCTGCAAAGACCCTGGAATGTGCTTGACCAGAATCCCATGTTGGTGCAGCTGGCCCTGCCCTCTCTGGCGTGGCCGATCTGCCGTCTGTTCCTCTGGCCTGGTGCTCCAGAGGGGCCGCAGTGTGATGGGGGTGGGCTCTTCCCTTTTGCATGGAAACAATGGAGATGGGAGGAGCTGAGAGACACCCAGAGGACTGGCCTCCCAGATGCACCCGCCCACCCCACGAAGGGTCTCCCATGAATATTTGTGGGGGCATGGAACGGAAGTGTAGGGTCACAGGAAAGTCACTGCTTCTTTCTGAGCCTTGGTTTTATCTTCTAAAAGTGGGGACATATTTTTTTTGGGGGGGACATATTTTTTCTTGATCCCTAGATTGTGGTGAGGAGTGTAATAGATTCTGCTTGTAAATCTCTTGGCACCGGGCCTGACACTGTTAGATGGGATTGTTTTTTTAAAGAATTACTTAATTAATTTTTATTTATTCATTCATTTATTTTTAATTTGACCAGAGAGAGAGAGAAAGCCACCAGGTCCAGGACTTGAACTGTGGTCAGCCATGTGGGAGTGTCCAGTGCCTTAACCACCATGCAACCTGCTGGCCTCGACACTGTGTAGTCAGGTTAACAAATAAACAAACAAACCCAACTGTGTTCCAGAGCTCACCTCTGTCAGAACAGGGAAGAGATGGAGGATTGAAAACAGCCTCGGCTGCTCCCCAGGCCCGAGAAGGCACACACACCTCCTGTGTCCTGCCCGCCCCCTACCCACAATTCTGCTTCGTTTTATGCATAAATCACCCAACTATCTAAAATGATCTTGCTTCTTTTCTTTAAAAGTTTATTTCTTTCATGAGAGTGAGAAACACAAAGAGAGAGACATGTACTCTCAGAGGGGCTCCCCAGCCAGTCAGAACCTGGGGCACATCCCTGGCATGCTCAGCCAACCAGGGAACTGGACTTGGGATCTTCCCTGTGGATCGGCCGTTGCTCGAGCAGTGCCTTTGCTGCTGCCCGTAGAGTTGGTCTACATGTTTCTCATGTTTCTTTTTTCCTTTCTTTTCTTTTCTTTTCTTTTCCTCTTATTTTTCTTTTCTTTTCTTTTCTTTTTTTTTTTTTTTGCCTTAGAGTGCACGTGCTCACTGGAGAGAGAGAGAGAGAGGGGGAGAGAGGGAGACACACACCATGAGAGCGAAGGTGAGAAATCACTCCCCAGCAGGGATGGCCACACTGCAATCCCTTCTCCTCTAGTCTCCTCCTGGGATCTTGGGGACGCATGCCCACACACGCAGTGTGATTTTCAAGCCACTGGGTCCGGGACTCAATTAACAGTCGCCCATGTGGGAGTCTAGTCATATAACCGCTATGCCATCTGCTAGTCCCCTTTTTTATATATTTTTTGATTGCCAGTGGGCACATGACCTTGCCAGGGCGGGAGAGAGAGAGAGAGAGCCCTCTAGTAGGACTTGGTCATGAGCAATCCTTTTTCCTCCATCTCCCCTTCCCGTCAGGATTCTGGGCATGCACGCTACACGTGAACCCAATGAGTCTTTCAAGCCACTGGGCCAGGCGGGACCCGGCCCTGTGCACAGGCCTAGCCCCTGCACTATGTGGGTTTATTACTGGTTTCCTTCTGCCTACTGAGTAGGCTCCACTGCCAGGGAGTGGAGACTCTGTCCTGGGTCTCCTCCTGCACCTCCAGCCCATCCTGATGCCAGCGCATAGTAGGTGCTTTGTGTATACACGTTGGATGAGTGTACAGAAACATCAAGGAGCTGATTGGAGGGAGGGAAGGTTTCTGAAAGGCAGAATGACCTCGGGAATAGAAAGGAGGACAGAGGATGCTTCTGTGAGGGCGGGAGAGAAGGCGGGCTGCTGGCCCGAGTCCAGACTCCAGGTCTGGGGGGTCTTCTCTGTCTAGACCCGGAATCAAAGGAAAGGAAGGGTCAAGTGGGGAGAGCAGCCCATGGGGGCAGGACTCACTGGACAGAACATGCTCCATGTCTGCACACATGTGAGGCCATGTGGGGGAGACAGTGGCTGGGTGAGTGCCTATTAAACAATTTTCATTTCTGTAAAGACGACTCCCTTATCTTAAAGTAAATGATTCTGGGACCCGCAGATGGCATAATGGTTATGTCACTGGACTCTCGCATAGGAGACCCCGGTTCGAGTCTTGGACCCTAGGGCTTAAAAGTTCTTCTGGATGGGTGTCCAAAATCCCAAGAGGAGAATGAAGAAGGGATTGCGGTGTGACCAACCCCCCTGGGGGGTGATTTCTCACTTTTTGTCTCTCTGGTGCACGCACATGCCCTATAGAAAAAAAAAAGTAAATGATTCTGTCACCACACGCCCGTCAGAATGGCTGGAGATAGAGACCGATAAGGTCACATTGTCAGTGAGCATGTGGAATCACTGGGGGTACAGAGTGGGAGTGCACCATGGAGACACTGTTCTGGAGAAGGCCTGGCAATTTCTTAAAACGCATGACCCTCACAGTCTGGTCTCCACGTCCTCACGGGTAGGGAGCAAGGTCTACGAAGGGAAAGATGACTCCAGGTGCAGCACCGCCCAGGCGGATGCGGGAGGGCAGGGTGGCGAGTGGAGGCGTGTGGCGGAGAGCGAGTGCGGCCCGCTGCAGTGGACATTGTTCCCAGATACCACCCAGTGGCTCTCACGCATGCCGCCAAACCCAGCACTCCTAGATCTGCTGATGTTTTGAAACTGGAAACCTGTATTTCGACGGTTTTCAGCACTGCTCCAGCTTTCATACACTAGTGGTGGGCGTGTGAATGGAACGACACTTACGGGCGCAATGCGGCAATCGCATGCCAAATCTGGATGCCTGGATCTTTCCCCCGATATGTCCATTGCCAGGAAAATGTACAGGTGTGCTCACGGGTGTGAGTGGCATGCACGTGAGGTCAGTCACTGCAGCAGTGTTTGTCTCCACGAGGACCGGACGCAGCCCCCGCCACCCCGAGACGGTCAGATAAATCGTGGGGCAGCCTCACGATGGGGGCTCCCAGTGTGTGTGAAAGCCACGTACACCTTGGAGTCCTGGCGTGGAATGGTCTCCAGGACTTTGTACTGAACCGTGTCCTTTAACGTGTGCATGTATCTTATGGGGCATCATCTGAGGCACCACTAGCAAATGAGACGCCTGGAGGGTCATAACCGGCCGGGGCCGCACCATGAACAAGCAGAGAGGCTGGGACTCGCTTAGGTTGAGGGGATGGGACTCACTTAGGTCGAGGGACGGGACTCACTGAGGTCAAGGGGACGGGACTCACTTAGGTCGAGGGACGGGACTCACTTAGGTCAAGGGGACAGGACTCACTTAGGTCGACGGGACGGGACTCACTTAGGTCGAGGGGTGGGACTCACTTAGGTTGAGGGGCTCTGCCGTGCTTTTAACTGTCTTCCACGCTGCCTTCACATTAAGTGAAAATAAAAGTTGTGGAGAAATGGTGCAAATTTTACTATTGCATTAAAAAGTGGGGTCAGCTGACAACGTGATGTGTTTAGAATTACTCATAGATGGGAACCAGCAGTTAGCGTAATGGCTATGTCACTGGACTCCCACGTAGTCGACTGCAGTTCGTGTCCCAGACCCGGTGGCTTAAAACTCACGCCGGGCGCGTGTGCGTACGTGCCCAAGATCCCGAGAGGAGAATGGAGGAGAAGGGATTGCGGCATGACCATCCCCCCTGGGGGGTGATTTCTCGCTTTCTGTCTCTCTGTCTCTCTCTGTCTGTCTGGCGAGCACACACGCCCTATAGCGAAAACCTCTCCAAAAAAAAGAAAAAGAAAAAAAGAATTACTCATAGAAGAGTGTGTGACCGATGTGGCATCCTGGAAGAGTATTGGGTGACTAAGGACGAGGGAAGACTTGGGTAAAATTGCCTTCATGAGGTGTTTCCCAAAATATTATTACATTTGCAGAGTTAAAATTACACTTTAAAATACAAAAATTATATTAATTTTTTTAGAGACTTTTGTTATAGGGTGCATGCACTTGCTGGAGAGACAGAGAGAGACAGAGAGACAGAAAGAGAGAAATCCCCAGAAGGGATGGCTGCACCGCAGTCCCTTCTGCTAGGACTTTGGGCAGGCACACACACATACCTGGTATGAGTTTTAAGCCTCTGGGTTCTGGACTTGAACCATAGTCAGCTAGGTGGGAGTCCAGCAATAAAATCATTACACCATCTGCTGGTCCCCCAAAATCATATTAACTTTAACTCTGAATGGATTACTAGTTTAAAACGAAGGAAATTAAATCCAGAACAATATGGGGTACTTTACTTGTCATCCCAGAACAGGACAGGGCCAGCCATCACATTAGACGTCAGTGTTTTCTGTGCATACCTCATTTAAGAAACAGGCGGGGGAGAGAAGGTGCTGTGGGCTTTCCCTTCATTCATGCTGTGTCCCCAGAACAACTTCAGCAGCCTAAAATAAATACAGAATCAATGCATTCATAGAATTATCTACACTAATCTTTTTTTTTTTTTTTTTTTAAGGTTTTTGCCTTACAAAGTGTGTGCTTGGTGGAGAGAGAGACAGTGAGAAGGAAAGTGAGAAATCACCCGTGGGGGAAAGGCCACTCTGCAATCCCTTCTCCTTCTTTCTCCTCCCAGGGTCTTGGGCATATATGCGCACATACCCAGTGTGATTTTCAAGCCATCGGGTCTGAGGCTCACACAGGGGTCAGCCATGTGGGAGTCCAGCAATGTAACTGCTATGCCATCTGTACCATCTTTTTTTTTAAAGTGTATTTTATTCATTTTTACTTGCTATAGGGCATGTGTGCCACTGGAGAGAGAGAGGGAGAAATCACCCCGCAGGGGGATGGCCACACACAGATCCCTTCTCCATTCTCCTCTCGGGGTTCTGGGCACACACGCACATGCGCCCGTGTGTTTCCGAGCCCTGGGTTTGGAATTGGAATCTTGCAGTCAGCTACATTGGATCCAATTGCTTTAACTGCCCTGCCACTGGCCAACCCCAACATTAATCTATTTTTTTTTATGTCTTTTTAAAAATTTTTTTGAGATTTTCACTATAGGGCACATGCGCTCCTCACCAGACAGACAGAGAGAGACAGAGAGATAGAAAGCAAGAAATCACCCCCCAGGGGGGATGGTCACGCCGCAATCCCTTCTCCTCCATTCTCCTCTTGGGATCTTGGGCACGCACGCACATGCGCCCGGCATGAGTTTTAAGCTACCGGGTCTGGGATGCGAACCGTGGTCGACTATGTGGGAGTCCAGCAACACAGCCATTATGCTAACTGCTGGTTCCCAACATTAATCTATTTTAATTGGTCTGATATTTGTGGAATATGTAAGTGGTTTAATGACTGAATAAGTAAATTGGGGAAGAGAAGACATAACCGGGCCTTTCAGGCGATCTGGAATTTCTGGAGGAGTCCGACCCAGTGGGGCTCCAGGATCTGTCTGAGCCTCCCAACCTTTGAGCCCCGCTTCTGGTCGGTTCAGCACGTTGGCAAGACCACTGCTGTATGCCCCCGACCTAGGAACAAAGCTTGGGTCCACTCAACATGTTTGGCAAGGCCGCTTGTTGTATGCTCCAGAGACTGTGGTAGCCTTGCTGGGAAGCGACCCCCCTCTGACTCCCTAATATACTACTATAAAAGAATTACATAGCTCTCTTATACATCCTGAGTATATGATAAAATTTCCAAGAAGTCCCCCGACCGCTCCCCTTTGCTCTGACCACCTACTGTTAATTACAATGCTTCACTCCATACGGTCACAATAGAGGGTGTGCTGAAGTCACATCTAGGCAGAAATCTTCTTGACCTTTGGAAGGCCCTTCAAGATACATTTAACATAAGCTTAAAAATAATCTTTTAGGCCAAAACGGGCCCAGGGCACTCCTGCCCCACTTTGGCTAAAGTTCTAACAAAATACATAACAGTGGCGCCACAGGTACAATAGAATGTTTTAAGTATGCCACAAACTCACTTTAAAGTTCTTCATTAACTTGTTGGTCACTTGACTGCTGGTTAAAAAAGTTGTCCCTGCCCTTACCTAGTGAATAGTAGTTTTATCCCTTTAAGATATATTAGGATTCCTTGAATTAAGTTTTAGATTCCTATACAATTATATAAGTTCCATTCTTTATTAAAATTCATAAGAACTAATATCTATACTTGGGATTTTCTTTTCTCAGCATCGTCCTTGGTAATCACAAGATGGCTGCCGTGCCACATCAGCTGATAAATATCTCTGCTTGCTGGAGCTGCTTTCCCGAAACTGCATTCCATGCAGACCCACTGACATCAAACGAACAACTGCGGAACTGCAATAGATCCACCATTAATCCAATCCCGTGTGAAACCTGTGTTCCCTGTTGTTAAAACTTTATAAACAGTCCTCGCTAGACGTATAAGGACTGCAATTACATCGTTTGAGGCAGAGATTCACTTCTATAAATTATAAAACAAAAAAGGGGGAGATGACGGGGGCCATGCAGACAACACAAGCTGGTACGAGCCGTCCATTGTGTCACTGTACTGGCCTGAACTCAATTTCTCTGCTGTGAGCTTCACTGTTATTATGGTACCCTGCAAGAGTAAAGGGCCAGGGAACCTGAGACAGACTCCCCCACCTGCCTGTCCTAAACTAAAATTAACATATGTTAAGTTGACTTAGTATAAGTCAAATTAGCTAGTAACATATGTAGACTAAGTTAGTTTAAGGCTAGTTTTACATAAATACCCCTTGTTAAAGCTACAGGCCAGAAGTTAACTTATATTAGGCCAAATTAGCACAAGAATTCACTGATTAACAGACAAAAGAATTCAGCAGATAAATACAGGGACCCGTGGGTTAATAGAGGAAGGACAGATCTGGCTAACAATGACAGGATAAACAAACCTGAAGGCTCCAGGGGGAAGAGTAACTATCTTAGCTGAAAGTTCTTATCTGCTCCGAGGCAAGCAACTGGATAGTACCTAATTACAAACAGTTTCTCCCCTGTGCGCTGTTAACTATGAAAAACTGCTAATAAAACACCCTGTGTTGTAGCCTGAGCTACAAGACCCTCTCACCCGAAAAGGCCCTGTCCGGCAATAAAGATTTAAGAAGAAAATGTACGAGACAAATAGACTCCTTCATCCTGAAAACTGTAATTGATTATACCCAATCATACAAGACAGACATCGTGTTTATGATTATTGTTTCTGTGCCTTAAATTCCATTTCGTAGAGTAAATCTTTTATTTCCCCGTCACCCCTCCTACTCCTGTAAGACACCCCTCAATAAATACGTGTGTCTGACAGCTGCTCGCAGCAGCCTGGAGCTAGCTCTGGCTGTGGCCGGCTGAGAACATGCTAAGAGGCATTGAGGTCTTAGTCTAATTTTTGTTGTCAACCCACCCCCGCGGAGGCTGGACCTCGGCAAATTTCCACCTGCGCTGCAGAGGTCTGCAAACCCTGCCCTTTTCCCCTCTGCAGAGCCCAAGGTGCACGCAGGCGCAGGTGCGCTGAGGTGAGTGAGCCTAGCCTCATGGCGCTCCCTGCTGCAGGCGCCGGCCCCAGCCCCCTCTGTGCTCCGGGAGGCCTTCCAGCTCCACTCGGCCCTCCCTCGAGAGCTCTCCTCCGCGGACGCCCGTTGCTCTGGAAACCACTGCCAGACAGAGAAGAGGAGGGGGCTGCGGCAGGAGCAGGGAGGGACGTGGAGCTGGAATTTTCCAGGCCCCGGGCTGTGACCTGGACCTGCCGACCTGCAGTTGCTCAGGGTCCCGCTCGGCCGCCCTGGGGCTCCCTGGGGCTCCGTGGAGGCTGGCGGGCGGGGGTTGCTGAGAAGAGGGCTGCAGCGTCGCTCCCCGCGAGAATGGAGGCCTGGGCTGGTGGGGCTGTTAGGTCCGGGCCCACCGAGCTCCGCAGCGGGCCACACTCCTCCCCGCCAGAGGAGTTCTGTCCCCAGGCCAGGCAGGGAACCACCCCCTGCCTCAGTCCCCTCGTCTGCAGAGGCGGGTACTGAAGAAGCCCGCCCTGCAGGGTTGCGGGGAGGACAAGGAAGATGCGGGGCTAGGAGACTCGGGAGCTGTGCGCTTCCCAGGATTTACACACACGTGTTTGTGGGGGGTCCCGCACCTCAGGGGGCCAAGTTTGTGTATGGTGACCGCACTGGAGGCCTGCTGCGCGACATCCCACAGGGACGCGACAGCCCGCGGGGCGAGTGACCTGGTCCACCGACGATAGTGCCTCGGAGGCTGCGCACATTTTCGGGGACCTTAAAAAAGTGCCTGGAAGGGAACCAGCAGTTAGCGTAATGGCTATGTCGCTGGACTCCCACGTAGTCAACCGCGGTTCGCGTCCCAGACCCGACGGCTTAAAACTCACGCCGGGTGCGTGTGTGTGCGTGCCCAAGATCTCGAGAGGAGAATGGAGGGGAAGGGATTGTGGCGTGGCCATCCCCCCTGGGGGGTGATTTCTCACTTTCTGTCTCTCTGTCTCTCTCTGCCTGGCGAGCGCACGCGCCCTATAGCAAAAACCTCTCCAAAAAAAAAAAAAGGGCCTGGAAAATGTGTGCAATGAACAGGTCATATGTGGGTTTTAAAATATTTTGGCACCAAAGTAAATTTGTACTCTAATTCTGTTTTCCACAAACTTTCTGAAGTACACTCATACACATACACTTATCATAGTGTAGACCAGGAAGAAATAAATAGAACAATGAACCACATTGTCATTTAAACTGTCTAGCACCCACATTAAGAAATTAAACCAAACCAGAGCAAAAACTCCAAAATTAATTTTAAGAGTGTGGTTTTTTGTTTTTTGTTTTTTTGTTTTTTTTTTTTTTTTTTTTTTTTTGAGAGAGAGAGAGAGTAGAAATGAGTACTGAGGACATCAGGTGGTGTGGTGGTTGGGGCATGGACTCCCACATGGCCAGCTATGGTTTGAGTCCTGGACTTGGCAACTTGCTTTTTCACTTTCTCTTTCTCTCTGTCTCTCTGCTAAGTGTGTGTGGCACACACAGCTGGGCCAGGCTGTATCTTATTTAGACCAATATGTTTAAAATACCATGTAATCAGTATAAAACATTGTTCATAAAATATTGTATGTTTTTTTCTTTCATAGAGTCTCCGGGACCAGGCGTGTTTTCCTCTTAGAGCACATTTGGCTTTGCACTGGCCACAGCTCAGGTGCACACACGCCTGTGGTTTGTGGCTGCCCAGAGGAAAAGCCAGGGCATCAGTTATCCCATTGTGGAAGAATGGCCAGTAGAGGGCGCACGTAGAGTTAGTCTAGAATCTACATAACTGGAGAGAATTTTTGGTTTGTTGAGCCTGAAAGAGAAGGCTTATGGCTGCAAGTCGTTACCCTATTAGGATGTGTGCCCTTCCCTGTCCCATGGCAAGGAGTTTCCCTTCTTGGAGGTTGCTATATCCCCAGCATTATCAGAACCCAAAACAAAGCCCTCAAATCATGAAGTGATCACCAACAGGATGACGTGGACAGAAGTGGAATAGTAATGGTTGTGGTGTACTGAGCAGCGTACTCCGGGCCTTGCCCCACTTTTTTTTGAGAGGCTTTTGTTACAGGGTGCGAGCGCTCGCCAGAAAGACAGAGAGAGACAGAGAGACAGAAGGCAAGAAATCACCTCCCAGGGGGATGACCACGCCGCAATCCCTTCTCCTCCATTCTCCTCTCAGGTCTTGGGCACGCATGCACACGTGCCAAGCGTGAGTTTAAGCCACCAGGTCTTGGACTCGAACCGTGGTCAACTACGTGGGAGTCCAGCGACATAGCCATTATGCTAACTGCTGGTCCCCACCAGGGACACTTTTATGATCACTGATTTATAGACATGACCCAGGCCCAGAGGGATTAAGTAATTTGCTTGAGGACACATAGTAACTCGTGGACCTGGGATTTAGATCCGAAAGCCTGGCTCAAAACACTTGTTCTCACCAACTGTTTCTACTGCCTGGAAAAGGATTCTCTCTCTCTGATAAATAAATGGATAAATAAACACACATGTGGAGTGACATATGAGGGTACTTCAAAAAATTTATGGGATAAGGGAATTAAAGCATTAGTTTATATTGGCACATTAAAAAAAAAACCGTGCATATTTTTCTCATAATACACTCATGAACTTTTTGAAGACCTCTCTTGTTTAAATTACTATCTGCCATCTGTCTAGCCACATACGCACATATACACACAGAACACAAAGCAATATTTGGAGATACTTCTGGAGTCATGACTGAGGTGGAGGGGCTCTTGGCCTCTGGTGGGTCGAGACCAGGGATGCTGCTAAACACTGTCGGACACACAGAGCACCCTCTGCAACAAGGAAATACCCACCCCAGATAGAGCCGAGGCTGAGAACCCCTGGTCTAGGCTGTCCCGAAGACTTCCACACCCAGATTTTATTCTCGCTTCGATGCCACCGGTTGTAAGACACGTGGGTTTTATGTGCCCCTTGGAAAGACAAAAACACCAGTGACTAAGGTATGGTTTCAGAGATGTGAAAATGCAGGCGGACAGGCGAGTCTCTCAGGTGGGCTGAAATAAATTGTGCCAGGTCGATAATTGGGGCAGAAGGGGTTGCCAGGGAAGGGCAGATGAAGGAACCATCCAACTTGTCAGTCGGGGCTTCTTCCACGGCAGTGACCCTCAAGATGAGAGTAAGAGACTGGAGAAGAAGGGCGGCAGGGTCAAAGGGGAGAGGGGACAGAAGTGGGAGCGTGGGAGAGACTGGCTTCTGCAGGAAACGGCAAGTTTATTTTGGTGAATGGTGGCAGGGGAGCTGGAGGTTTTGGGGGGCAGAATGTCCAGGGACTTGCAGATGCGGGTGAGAAGCCCAAGTGTGACCCGCAGCTGGTCTGAAGCCATGAAAAGTGGTGGTGGTTGTTTTTTAAAAAGTAGTGAAGTTTGGGACCAGCAGTCAGCGTAATGGCTATGTCGCTGGGCTCCCATGTAGTTGACTGCGATTTGAGTTCCAGACCCGGTGGCTTAAACTCACGCCAGGCATGTGTGCGTGCGTGCCCAAGATCCCGAGAGGAGAATGGAGGAGAAGGGATTGCGGCGTGGCCATTCCCCCAGGGGGGTGGGTGGCTGTGATTTCTCGCTTTCTGTCTCTCTCTATTTTTCTGGTGAGCACATGCGCCCTATAACAAAAACCTCTCCAAAAAAAGAGGAAAAAGTAGTGAAATTTTTCTGACCAGGAAGTCCAAGTAAGATTTTTAAAATGAGGATCAGTAGCGTGGAAGACCCCTGATGTCCTATAGAACTCTCTGCTGAACAAAATGGCCCAGCTGGTTCTCAGGTAGGTTTGTTGTCATCTAACTTAAAAACGGATGGTTTTCTTGGATTTAGAATGACACGGTCCACATTCTGGAGTTGCCATTTCAAAATCATAAAATATTTAAAAGTCAGTCATTGTTCCCCGCAGTGTACCTAGATTGCATCTCCTAGAGCGCTTCTGTAATTTTCAAGGAAGGATTGTCTTTGAGAATACAGTGCTTTGTACTAGGGCTGCTCAGGGAGTTGGTGTTCAGCAAACCCAGCTGTTCCGCTGCTGCTGTTGCTTCTTACTGGGTTATTGTGGAGAAATGGATTCTCGTTGTATTATCATGGATTTTTTAAAAAAGGTTTATTTATTGCCATTTATTATTATTAGTTTTTAAATTTTTGACCAGACAGAGAGAGAGAAAGGGAAAGCTTGAGAAAAGAAGCTGCCAGGTCCGGGAATCGAACCGCGACTGGCCATGTGGGAATCCAGAGCCTTTAACCACCACACCACCTGCCAGCCCCAGTTATCATGGGTTTTTAAGGTTCCACCAGTCTGGAACATAAAGAGTGTAATGTATTTTGCTGTTGGTGACACACGTCACATTTGCCGTATTATTTGTGTATTGATCTTTGTTTCCTTTTACACTGTGAGTTATCTCAGGGCTGTGTCCTACAAGGAGATTTCAAAGAGTTGTGGGAAAATAGAATTAAAATACAAGTTTATTTTGCTGTAAAGTTTTTTGAATTTCATATAAAATTTTTCTTTTTATTATACATATTTTCTGTGAACGTTTTGAAGACTTCTTATATATTTCTCTGAGTTCTAAAAGTCAATTATAGTTCTTGGCAAAGAGTCAATGATCAAAAAATGTTTGTGGAGGGCTGGCAGGTAGCATGATGGAGAAGGCGACTGGACTCCCATATGGCTGACTGAGTGAAGTCCCGGACCTGGCAGCTTACTTTCTCACTTTCCCTCTCTCTGGTCAACTTGAATAATAATAATAATAATAATAATAATAATAATAATGACAATGAATAAACAATTTAAATAAATGTAGAATTCAATCAAAGCATTTCGACTGCGCAATCCCCACGCAACAGGCAGAATTCGTTGTGGTGTTTTCTGTGTACGGCTATGGATAAATGTATTTGTCTGGATATATGGATAAAGTGCTTATACACGTGGTCTTTTTCCTGTAATAGGCAGTGTCAGGTGAAGACCTTCCAAGGGGCAAGCGCCACTTGGCTTCAAAAGTCAGCTCTATGCAAGAGCCTTTTTGTTAAGAAATAGCGACATACTTAGGGGGAAATGGCATCACGCCTGGGACTTGCTTTAAAAATAATGCCAGTGGTGTGATGGGGGAATGGCTACAGCAAGTGCGGGCTCAAGTTAGTAATTGCTGAACGGTGAGTGGAAGGAGACGCCTGTACTCGTTTGCCTGCTGTTTGCTATCCTCTAATTTTTCAGCAGCATTCTCATCTCTTCCCACACTCGAAGCCAAAGTGGTCTTTGTAAACCCCAGATCTGACCGCAGCACTCTCCTGTATTAACCCCTGCCGCCCTTGGAAAGAGCTGGAAAGAGGCTGATCCTGACGAATTCCCACCACACCCAGGGCTGTGAATATTTGTCAAGAAAATGAAAATGGTAAGAAAATGAAATATTGACAAAGCCTATGATTACATCTTTGGCTCCCTCAGCTCTAAGCATTCCTTCTTCGAGAGCAGAGTAACCAGCTACTCTTCCTTCTGCAAGCACTTTTTACTGCAAAGTAATCATGAATGGTAAATACGACATCTCAGAAACCACGGGCCGTGTATGCGAGCACAGCGCAGGAAGCAATCCCTGCGCAGACCCCAGCCAGCAGTTCACTGCCGTGCAGGCAGCGCCATGCTGTTCGCATCTCTTTCCTGTTCATCTGGGTACCTCCAAAATGATCTACAGCACGATGTTCTGGAGATTCAGACAACAAAAGTGTACTCCATCTTGTTCTATAAAGCAAACTTCGAAGGTCACGTTTCCCAGGGTGGACATACCTACACCATGTGTCATGGGATCAGCTTTCCTTCAAACTAATCCCCCAACAGCTGTGCTGGCTGAGGCATGTCACGCTACTTCTGAGCAGCCTGTGGTCAGGACAAGGACCGCACTGCTTGGCCGAGCTGCAGCTGCTGCAATCTGTCGGCAAGGAGGCTGCTGCTGGTGACCGAGAGCCAGTGAAATTTGTCACAGATGGCGGCAGCAACCAGACACCTCTGTCGTGTGAGGGAACTTCAAAAAGTGCATGCACAGATGGAATTAAAGTGAGTTATTTTGGTGCAAAATGTTTTAAGTCTATCCATCACGGGGCCAGCAGGTGGGGTGGTGGTTGAGGGCTGGACTCCCTCATGGCCAACCACGATTCAAGTCCCAGACCTGCGGCTTAAATCACGCTGGATGCAAGAGTGTGTGCCCCCAAGATCCCGAGAGGAGAAGGGATTGCGGCGTGGCCATCCCCCCAGGGGGCGATTTCTCACTTTCTATCTCTTTTTGGCAAATGTATGCTATGGCAAAAACCAAGAGAAAAAAAAAATCTATCCCTTTTTTTCATAATATATATTTTCCACGAACTTTTCGAAAACCCCTGGTATAACTCTGAAAGGCACTCCATGTGAAGAAAAGGCAGGACAACTGTTTGAGCTGTCCGGGTCACCCTCCCATGTGCCTGGGGACTCATCCCACCCACCACCATGGCCTTACAACACGCCGGCTTTCCTGAATCAGAGAATTGGCCTGACTCTAGCAAAGATCTGCAGACGTTCTTTCAGGAGGCCAGAGCGAGATTTCACAAAACTGAACCAAAAGGAAATAAAACCCTAAATAAAGCCTCAAGGCTCCGCGTGGGCTTGCTCAGCTCCCAGAAGAGCAGACCGCCCTGTGCGGAGCCCTGTGCTCAGGCACTGCCAGGAGGCAGGGGCGCACGGCGGCCTGCCCTGCTCCCTGGAGTGATCCTCCTAAGCCACACGGGACCGTGCTTTCGTCCTGCGGCCACGGCTCAGTCACGCGGCCATCCCTGCCTGCATCAAGCAGTTTAGACCCGAGGCAGGAGCTTGAATGTCCCGAGAAAACGGGAACTAGAGGCGCCAGTTTAGCTGCAGGAGGTGAAGAACTGCCTGTCTGCAGACTGGGAGGCGAAGGCTCCCCTTGAAGTTGACCCAGGACACGTGCTCATCTCTGAGCGGCCCGCTCACCTCTCCCCTTCAGGTGGGCACTTCGCAGTGCCCGGCTGCGGGGGACGCCTGCGCCCTTGGCCGCGGCGGGCCGGAGCCGCACAGACAGGGCCCAGGCTTGGCCAGGCTCCGGCGTTCCTCGCCTCCTTCCCCCGGTGAGACCGAGCAGCTCTTGCTGTGCTGGGAGCCAAGCAAACAGGCCACCCTCTCTCCTCCTCCTCCATCTCTCTCTCTTTTTTTTTTTTTTTTTTTTGGAGAGGTTTTTGTTGCTATAGGGCGCGTGCGCTCGCCAGACAGACAGAGACATAGAGACAGAAAGCAAGAAATCACCCCCCAGGGGGAATGGTCACGCCGCAATCCCTTCTCCTCCGTTCTCCTCTCAGGATCTTGGGCACGCACGCACACGTGCCCGGCGTGAGTTCTAAGCCACCGGGTCCGGGACACGAACCGCGGTCGACTACGTGGGAGTCCAGTGACATAGCCACTACGCTAACTGCTGGTTCCCCTCCATCTCTCTTTTAACTGCACTTCAGAATAAGAAGGAGACACAGGTGCCCTTCCGTCTCCCCGAGGGCACTGGGATTTGAAGTAGCAGTGGCTCAGCCAGAAGGTTCCCCCGACTTCCTGTGAGAAGCAGTCCTTGAGGACATGTTGCCCACCGTTCCCGTCTGTGAGAACACCTGGACTTGACCTCGTTCTACCGCCCTCCTATAGATTAGCCTTAACGACTCCAGGCAAAACCATGTCCAAGTCTGAGATCACCAGCATCCATGGAAAGCCGCTCCACCTGCCTGAGTGGGAGACGGGAGAGACCAGAGCGGCAGGACTGACCGGGCAGCTGGGCCGGGGCTCTGCCCCTACCGGGGACAGCTGTCAGTTCCTACATGTCACACGTGGGGAAGGAGGGACGAGGTACTGGCGTCTAGAGGGTGGGGACCAGGGATTCTGCGCAGCGCCCTCCAGGACATACACCCTGCCTCTCACCACACAGCAAAGGGATTACCCAGCCCAGGTCGGCAGCGGTGCGCAGCGAGCGAAGGTCCTGGGTTTGCACCTGGGACGCCGGCCGTGGTCCTGCTGGTCAAGGCTGCGAGTGGGTCATCCATGAAGACCCTGTTCGGGTGCCCCTCTCTCTGTTTCCTTTTTTCATGGAGGAAATAAATAAACTTAAAAAAAAAAAACCACTCCAGTGGTTGGCATTGCCAAGGCTGAGAAGCCCCAGACCAGGTGAACTGAGCTCAGCCTTGTGTGGAAAGTGACCCGCGGGAGCTGTGGGGACACTGAGGGAGACTTGCTCCTGCATGCAGTGGAAGGAGATGGCAAGGCAGCCCCCTCGATATGGTGAGATTCAGTTCTTTATTGCTGACCCATCCGGCGTGACCTCACGGCAGTGCATCTGACCCAAGATGCTTGGCGGGGACAGACAGGAAGTGAGAGAACAGCGTGGAGGCCACAGCCGCTGCCCACTCCACAGCCGCGGGAGCAGAGAGAGCTGCCGTGCTGGGCGATTCCGAGGCAATGGGGGATGGAGGTGAGGCCAGCAGGACTTGCAGTTGGGGCAGGCTCAGGCTTTGGAGGAAAGGGAGGAAGAATTACCCCCAGTTGTGTCTGGAGCAGCTTGTCAAGTGGAAATGACATTTCCTGAGATGGCCAAGACTGGGATGCAGCGGGGACTGTTAGGAGGTGGTTGTGCTAGTCACATCACATATGCTGGTCGTGGGGGTGAGACGACATTTCAGAGCAATTTAGACATGCAGCTGACTAGGGTCAGGCGTGTAAGGCATTGGCTTTGAGAGCCAAAACCCTCCATAGTCAAGATAAATCATATTCGAATGCAGAATTTTTAAAAATAAAGACAATGCAAAAAGTTCATTATGAGCACAATACCAAAATCTTTACTGAAGATGATTCTGACACTGGGCTTTGCACAACTCACCTCCCTGTCCTTACCCGAATGCCAACTCTGTCGTATCTGTCTTTAGTTACAATTTCAATATTTTGTCCACTGTGGATTTGGGGGGGATTGATTTTGGGGCCCAGCAGTGGAGCAGCAGTTACTGAACTGGACCTACATGAGAAAGGTTCTGGGTTCACATCCTGGGACTTCCCTGAGTGTACCAGGTGCCATGTACCACGAGCCGGCCAGCTGAGGCCGGGGGTGAATCATGACCTGAAGACCTTGGAGGGATGACTGTCTCTTTCTGTCTTTCTCTCTCTTTCTGATAGAAGAAATAAATAAACCTTAAAAATAAATAAGTAATAAAATAAAATATTGTCAGGGAACTGCTTGCCTTGTTTTGGTATAGTTCACACTTTAAATAAAGCGTCCGACTTACTGAGATGTCTGTAGCTCGTGTCCTTAAATTTTGTACCCGCGCTGAGCGACGGGCACAGAAGGCGGAAATGTTTCTGAACGAGACGGAGCTGTTAGAATTTCACGCACAGCTGACCGAGCAGCCAGTCAGAGCCACGCAGGAGGTCTAGCGGTGTAATTGTGGGAGGGGACTGCCTTCTTGAATGCAACACGGTACAAACAAAATACAGGAAAGCAACGCTTCCGGAACACGAAGAACTCGTCCGCTACACTGACTTCCTGCTGAGCACTCGCAGGCCCCATGCTGCTCTTCACCAGCTCTTCCTCTACCAGTTGAACTAGTCATTTTGCAACATTTTTGAAAGGAAGCAGCTCCGTGTCTGAAGGACCCTTTCCGGGGTCTGGAGGCCAGCATGCCTTGGAATGAGTGCACACCGTGAGCTCCTCTGTGACATGCACCGGGACAGGAGAGCTCCCTTCTTTTGGAGTCTGGCTCCCTGCGTGCATGCGTGTGTGTGTGTGTATGTGTGTGTGTGTGTGTGTGACATTGAATATACCTTCATGTATGTGTCACTGTTAAGATGTTAACCTAACATGAAGGGCACATAGAACCTCCCACATCATTGCCACTTCACTGCACAGCGCAAGTTACTCCACTCGCAGCTCTTGCTGCTAAGTGGTGCTGGCGGCAGGGCCCTGGTCAGCATGGGAGGCAGCTACAGAGATACGATGGCCATTTGTCCTGGTCTCAGGAGACCATGTGGGCTGGCTCTTGCCTATCTTGCTGTGGAGGGCTCCAGGAAACCTTCTTTCACTAACCTGATATTGTACAGAGAAGTTCTCCTGGAACTGGAGATGGATAAGAATTTGAACAAAAACAGCATTTGTTTTCTCAGGAGAAGATCATTCCCATGATTCTAATCTGCTGGTTGCCAAATTTTTGAAAACATCTATTCCCAGATTTCACTTTTGCTATTTTCATGATTTCATTTAGCAAGTATGTGTTGTTTTCTCTTCTGCGAGGCAGTGTAGTGACAGAATGAGGAAGTGAGAAATGTCCAGGGAGGCAGACGAGGAGTGAGTCCAGGTGAGTCTGAGGTTGAGCGTGGAGCATTGAGGTTGGGCCTCCAGCACTGCTGTTCAATTTGCCACCCAGGTGCACTGCCAGGCTAGCCACCTACCTCTGTATCTGTCATCTATCTGTATGTGTGTATGTATGTATGTATGTGTCATCTATCTATCATCTATCTATCTATCTATCTATCTATCTATCTATCTATCATCTATCTTCTTATCTATCTATCATCTATCTATCTATCTATCTATCTATCTATCATCTATCTTCTTATCTATCTATCATCTACGAGTCCGTCTGCTATCTGTCCATCTATACATTTATCTGTATATCCACCCATGTATCATTTATTATCTATGTTCTATCGTCTATTGTTTATCTACCATCGATCTATTATCTACCTATCCATCCATCTATCTTTCCTTCTTTTTTTAATTACCAGAGGGTGTGTATGCTTAACCAGAGTGCGGGGAGAGAGGGGGGACCACCCCTCCCCCATGAGTTGAGGTCATGGCACAATCTCTTTGCCATTGCTCCATCCTGTTGGGATTTGGGGGCAGGCACACACACATGTTCCCAGTATGTTGTTCAAGCCACTAGGGCAGGATCTGAACTGTGATTGGCCATGTGGGATCCAGCTCCTTCAACCACTAAGTCACAGGGCCAGCCCCATCCATGTACCCATTTGTCTGTTTATCTGTATATCCATGTATCATCGATCGGTTTTTATCCGTTATTTCTTTCTCTCAGACCGTGATACACAATGAGATACACAAAAGGCCACTTCATAATTTTTTAAAAAGTTTTTGCTATAGAATGTGTACACTCACCAGAGAGAGGGAGATAGAGGGAGAGAGAGGGAAAGTGAGAAATCTCCCTCCGGGGGGTGGGGGGGATGGCCATGTCACAATCCCTTCTCCTCCACTCTCCTCTTGCACGGGCTTGCACACACATGCACCCAGTGGGATTCTCAAGCTGCTGGGTCTGGTACTTGAGTCATGGAGCTGGCCATGTAAAATCTAGTGCCTTAACCTCTACACTACTGCTGGCCATGCTGCTTCATAATTTTATCTAAGCATGGACAAAAATAAGATTGTGGTGTCACCCACAAAATTCCAAACACCCTCTTCCCTCAACTGAATGAGTGACAGTTACTTCTTTACCAAGCTTTAGCTTCAGGCATATACTTATCTGTCTACCTCCATCTTATTGTTCTTGTTTTTCTGGAGAACTCCGACTAATATGAGGGAATTTCAAAAAGTTTGTGGGAAAATAGAATTAAAATACAAGCTTATTTGGTGTAAAATTTTTTTGAATCCATGCATATTTTCTCATACTATGAACTTTCCATGAACTTCTGAAGACTCCTTAGATACATACATTGCAGCCATGCATGTCCTTGCCTCCGTACTTCTGTCTTAAAAACATGGAAGGGAGCTGGGATCGCATCGTTGGCTGTTTTGCTTTTATCACTTCACACCACATCTCAGTGATAATCTTACATCAATACACAAAGATGTTTACATCTTTATTTATGGCCATAGGACATTCCATTTGCAAATTTTTGATCATTTTATAAGTCAGTTTCCTGATAAGTGTTTATTATGTTTCTGTAACAAAAATAAGAATAGTATAGTGAAAAAACAGTCTTATTACATAGATGTTATGTCAGTGGAGTGTTGCTCTGACTTCTGGATGAACTCTGAGACTATAATTGCAGTTTCAAGGTTATGTGTGTTTGCAGTTTAGATAAATACTGACCAATCTCCTCTGGGCCAGAGGGAGAATGTGCATGTATTTTCAAATTTGCAAATTTCTCCTGCTAGCTATTGTCATGCTTGGGATTTAGGATTTCCTTCTAAGTTCACTGGGGTTCACTGGAAAGTTTAAGTCCAAGTGGCAGGAAAGGCAAAGCATCTAATTTATGACTTAAAACCTCCCTGTGGCTCTATAGGGAGCGTGGTAGGCCAAGGGGCTGAAGCTGAGGTGCTGTGCCTGGAGAGGAGGGCACTGTGCTCTTCTGGGAGGGACTAGGGTACCCTGGGCTAGGATGCAACCATGGAGGTGAAGGGTAGGGGGTGATTTGGGGAGTTCTGGAACTGGAGTCCATGGGACATGCTAAGGGCCAGGAAGAGGACCAGGACAGGCAGGTATGGGTCAGGGCAGGTGGGAACTGGCTGCCATGGTGGCCTCTGTAATCCTGGCATGGCTGTGAAGGGACAGCCCAGCCTGTGTGTCTCTAGGCCAGAGTGTTACAGTTAAAGGACAGGGTAATTCAGCAAAGCCGGGGGGCTAGGGGCACTGTGGTCATACAAGGACAAAACAGTAAGGTGTCTTTTTTTTTTTTTTTTTTTTTTAACCAGACAAAAACGACATTTATTTCAATAGCTCAAAGTGCAAATACAGCAAGTCAGTTCACAAAGTTTCAATTTACAGCTTGAAGTATGATGAAAATCTGATTTACAAAAAATGAAAGGATAAATAGCAGAAATAAAGCTCCTTAATTTTCCAAAAAAATTCAAGTAACTTGAAAAATCTTTAGACTAAAATACTCCATTTACATCAATTCAGAAATGGTTTCATTTACAGATGTCAGTCGTGAATTATAATCAAAAGAGTCTTCGAAGAAAAGAAGAATGGTCAGCTCCAGGCAAGAGTGGAAATTTTCAGTGTTGACTATTCCTGATTTGGCAGTTTCACTCACTCACTATATCAAATGACGTGGCTCAATCATTTTGATCTTTAGCTCTAAAAATAAGTTAGATAGAAGGCCAACACCTCTATTAAAATTTTTCTGAAATGACCTGTATTCAAGACAGGTCATACTCAAGAACTTGAGGCCTATAGTATTTTTTTTTTTTTTTTTTAGATTTGTGCCATAGGGCATGTACACTCACCTGACAGACAGAGGAAAGTGAGAGATCACCCCCAGGAGTAAGGCCATGCTGCAATCCCTTCTCCATTCTCCTCTCAGGATCTTGGGCATAGATGTACATGGCACCTAGCATGATTTTCAAGGCACTAGGTCTGGGACTCGAACCCAGTCACCCATGTGAAAATCCAATGCCTTAACCATGCCACCTATATAGGTCCCCAGGCCTATATATTTCTAGGGGAAAGGACATAGATGAATACTTCTTCCATTACTTAAAACCTTTCTGTAAGGCTAGAAACATGGCCTTTAAAACTCCTTCATGAAAACTGTATTTAAATATATATTTATTTCTACATATACAGAACTTGTATGTGAAGTAGAAAAAGTTCCCACTAGGAAGCTATTTAAAAGTTATTAATGTTCTTTTTATCACTTAGCAGCCAGGACACATGCTTATTTCTGTTCCCCAGAAGCAATGTTAGCTACTAGTTTCAATTCAGGAAGTGTTTACCTTCAGGAAGGTTTACATGAGAAGGTTTATTCAGTCTTTTTCCCAAGCTTCTTCATCTTTTCATTGTAGGCATTATACTGAGAGTCTGTTCCAAGCAATCTATCCCACCACGTAAATGTCGAGGCATAATTTCCAATGAAGTTCATGTGGTGGAAGTCGTGATGCTGAGACCCAGCGTAGAAAGGGATGAGATTTAGGGGCTTGAGGGGAATATCATACCCACTCTGGACATCAATAGTTTCTATCAAGCGAACAGTGACCCATGCCCAGAGAAAAGCGACATGACCACACAAAAGCAAGATTCCAATGAAAAATCCAGTTCCAAGAATTAGGGTTTCCAAAGGATGTGCATATTCAGCTTCCATTCCAAATGAAGCCTGAAATTCATGATGAACTTTATGAATGTATTTATATATTCTTTTGTGATGCAAGAGTCTATGCAAGAAATAGTGCCAAGTATCCTCAATGACTGCGCAGCCGGAGCATCTTACCAAGAACATATACCATCTTGGCATTCTTTACAATCATAAGGAATGTTGAAAAACTCTGTAAAATAATAGGTTCCACAAATCAAAAGTAGCTGGATACAAAAGTGATTAAAAAGAAGTACTTTAAAACATTTCCATTGGCCTTCCCATGTTTCTGGTTTATCCTTTTGAATTTTGTATCTTTTCATGAAAGGTATGAATTGGAATAAAAATCCAGGTAAAGAGAACAAGAAATAAAGGGCTTCATGAACTGTCAGGGATCCCCATGTTGCAATCTGGAACTTTGTATAATTATCCAACATGTAGTTCCAAGCATTTTTAAATGGTCCTTGCAAAGGATTCTCAGGCAAAAGTGAGTCTACCTACTCCACAGACAAGGATGTGGAACTAAAGATGCTAATCACACTTTCATTCGTTGCCATTTTTTCAAATCTCTGGAGACAGCTTTATACTTCGGGACCGCCTCGAGAGGACTGCGCCCTGGCTCACCCCCAAAACAGTAAGGTGTCTTTAAGGAAGATTTAGGGTTTGTGCACGTGGAGGCTGGCGCACGGCATTCTAGCCCGACCTGCTGTGCATCCCAGCTCAGCCCCCTGTATCCGGCGACTTCCTTAACACAAGCAAGTGCATTCCTGCATACACGGCTGGACACCTGGCTTTTGACAGACAGCGAGGGTTTGCAGACTATTCCTCACCTCTCTGCTCCTCCTCACTGCACTTGTCGTTTCCATGACAACAACCTGAACCTGCCTCTACCAACCACCCCACAACTGAGAAAGCTGCAGTGGAGTGGGCACTGGAACAGGCCCCCGCACTGGCCTGGCTGAGAGGCAGAGAGGACGGGCAGGGACTTGAGACCCCAGGTGGCTTGGGCCTGTACTCAAGCATGTTCAGCTGTGCCCTGGGACAAGGACTTTACCAAAGGGCAAAACCCGAGTGTGCTCAGTCTCCATGGGCTCAGAAATCAGCTCCGCAGTGATGCGGATGTCTGGGACATCACAGCTGAGTGTGAGATCACCCTGGGCCAGGGTGGGCCTATTCCAGCGACATATCCTGATGGAGACTGGAAAGGCTGGTGATGACAGAGACAGAAGTTCAAGCCAAGGGACACCAATGGGGGCTGGCTCCTGCCAGATGTAGGAGAGAGGCATGCGAGAGCCTCCCTCTGAGCCTCCAGGGAACCAGCCCTGCTGACACACTGGCTTTGACTTCCAGCCTCCAGAGCTGAAAGGGGATGAATGTTGCTCTAAGCCACCCCATCTGGGTAACTGGTAGTGCAGTCTTGAAGTAGGGCATTGTCCCACAGCCAGATCATGTAGATCTGAGTCTCAGCTCTTCCTCTTTCTGCCCGTGTGACATGGAGCAATCTGGAAACCTCAACTTTCCCATCTGTGTAATGCAGATAAAAGTCCCACCTCAGTAGTTATTGTGACAGGACAGTGAGCTCATACTCAGATCTCAACCCTAATTACATCACAATCCTCTTGTCTCACCCTTCACTCATTGACTCCTTCATCCCTTCCCTCATTATAAGATCACTTATTAACATGATTGTATGGGCTGTTCACTCCTGTGTGTCTTAGGAACGAAACTTCAAGCAATCACTAAATCATGGTAGCCGAAACGTAGAACAGCCCAAGTTCCATCCGCAGTTGAGTGGATTAACAAGATGGAGAACGCCCATACAGTGGACTGTAATCAGTCTTAGAAAAGAGATTCTGATACATGCTACAACAGGGATGAAACGTGGGGACCTTATGTAAATGGAATAAGCCAGTCACAAAGGACAAGTACCAACCGTGTGATTTCACTCATATGAGGTACCTGAAGTCATCCAATTCATAGGGACAGATCGTAGAATCCAGGTTGCCAGGGGCTTGGAGAGGGAAACTGGAGACTCAGGGTTTAAAGGATACAGAGTTGCTGTTCTGGATGGAAAGTTCAAAAGATGGTGGTGATGGTTCACAACAATGTGAATGCACTTAATGCCCATGGAAATAATGATGCAACCTTGGTTGAGGCCTTAAGATTCAGCAGTTTGATTAGAAAAACAAACCATTGTTTCTTCAATTGTGACTATTAACTTTAAAGCCAAATATGTGTTTGATCATGTATGAGATAGAAAATTTTTTTTTTATTATTGAAAGTAAAATAAATATCACTGGGGGCTGGCAGGTGGTATGACGGTTAAGGCATTGGACTCCCACATAGCTGACCATGGTTCGAGTCCTGGATCTGGTAGATTGCTTTCTCATTTTCCTTTTCTCTCTCTCTCTCTCTGTTTCCTCTCTCTGGTCAAATTAAAAAAAAAAAAAAAGAAAATATGAATTAAATTGAATAAAATAATTCTTTAAAAAATAAATAGCACTGAGGAAGTAAAGGTTAAGATGGTAAACTTTATGGTGTGTATTTTACCACTATTCAAATGATCAGAAAGAGAAACTTGAATCCCCATAGTAGGCAGAAAACCACCTTCATTTGCCATGAACAAGGAAAAGAGGGGATGGGGAGAAGTGGAGAAACACCAACAGCACAAGAATTGCCAAAATTTTAACCAATAACACAGAGTACTGTTTTACAAGCATCAATAAACAATGGCTTACCCAGGTAGTGAAAGTATAAAGACCAGCAAGAAATTATTAGCGGGGCCAGATTCTGGCGCATCAGGGAAAGCGATGCTGTGCGGCTGGCCAACACGGAATGCTCCGCTTTGTGCCAGGGGACCTCCCTGAGTGCATCTGCCAAGGAGCCGGGCTGGCTGAGGCTGGCAGGGAGTAATGGCATCACGATCCTTGAAGAAAGAAACTTAAAAAAGAGAGAGAACTGCTCAGAAGAGTCAGGAGAGTATCTCAGGGGGACAGAAAGATGGCCGGGAAGGCCGTAGTGGGGACTCCTAGGAAGTTCTGAACCGCGGACACAGGTACAATCATTCGTTATGCTGTACTATGAGCCTGGCACACATGCTTCTGTATTTTATAGTTTGAAAATAAAATCATTATGGAAAATTCTTTTAAGTTTGAGCAATTCCTTGCTATAAGAAAAGACAATTTTATGACACTTAAAAGGAGTAAAAAGGGTGACTATTTGCCTTGTGGAAGATGCCTTGTTCAACGGGGAGGGGGCCTCTGTTCTGTCACCCTCAGAGAGTCGTGCATCGCAGAGAATCACGACCCACGGACGGTGAGTCACTGCCCAAATTAAATGAATAACGAAGCCCTGCAAAGATCTGCTCAGGTAGGGAACTGGCAAGTGATGACGGCTATTAACAATGTGTGGAAATGTGTTTTTGTGCAGGAATTGGAAACACAACATTTAGCACTTAAATGTCAAAGTCAGACCAGAAAGGCACAGTAAGATAGCACTTGCTGGGTGGAAAATGCAAGCCCACTTGTGTCCCAGGAAAGGGTCAATAGAGATTGGGCAGTTTTAAATAGCTGCTTTATCCCATATGGATTTTCTTGCCAATAAACTGGATTCGTCTCATTGGGACAGTCCAGGGATTAAGGACCGTCATTATTCCATAAACCAGTACAGAATGAGGATGATACAGGCCCCACTATGCACCTGAAATGACCGATCTGGAAAGAAGGCAGGAGGCCTCAAACGTCCTTGCAGAGAGGTTAGGGATTTACACTAAACAAGAAGTGGCAACGTGGACACATGCAGGGGTTTCAGAGGTGACCCAGGCAGAGGTTCTCAAATGCACAGAGCGGGAGCCTGAAGGGGACCTGAGTGCCTTACACTAGCTCTCTCCCCCCCTGCTGTGCCTGAATTTAATGTTCACACGCAAGTTTATTCACATCAGCAGAACTCGTAACACCAAGAGACCGGCCACACCTTAGGAAGCGGGTGGCAGGTGGTGGCACAGTGGCAATACACAAGGAGAGCCTAGTGTGTCTCCTAGGACCTTGCTGGGCAAGCTAGGTGTGCATGTGCATGCCTGTGGTCCAGGCATGCTGAGACCGGGGTGGATCACAGCACGAAGATCTCGCTGGGATGAGTGTCTCAGTCTCTCTCACAGAAGTCATCCTAAATGGGGGGAGTGACTGGGCACATAATTATTATTAGTGTTTACCCCCATTCAGTAGGTTGAATAAATGGTAGTGCAGCCATTTGATGGAATACTATGCAGCAAAGAAAAGGGATGAAGCAAATCATCATCCTACTCCAGAAAGATCACTAAGATATGCTGTGTTAAAAAGTGAAATGCAGGGAACCAGCAGTTAGCGTAATGGCTATGTCGCTGGACTCCCACGTGGTCGACCGCGGTTCGCGTCCCGGACCAGGTGGCTTAAAACTCACGCCGGGCGCGTGTGCGTGCGTGCCCAAGATCCCGAGAGGAGAATGGAGGAGAAGGGATTGCGGTGTGGCCATCCCCCCTGGGGGGTGATTTCTCGCTTTCTGTCTCTATGTCTCTCTCTGTCTGAAACGTTAGAGATAGAATATCATGCTTTGTGTTAACAGGGGAAGATACAAAGCATACTTACTTGTTTTTTAAGAGAGACTTTTGCTATAGGGCACGTATGCTCACTAGAGAGACAGAGAGAGACAAAGAAACAGAACGCGAGAAGTCACTCCTCAAGGGGGATGGCCACATTGCAATCCCTTCTCCATTCTCCTCTCACGATTTTAGGCAGACATGCACATGCATCTGGTGTGAGTTTTAAGCCTTTGGGTCTGGAACTCGAATCGAGCTGATTACGTGGGAGTCCAATGACATAACCGTTATGTCATCTGCTGGTCCCAAAGCACGCTTGTTTTACACACAGGGAATCTGTGACAATACACTGAAAATCTTGCAGCCTTGGTTGCCTCAAAAGAGGGGAACTCAGTAGCTGGCCCCACTTGCCCATTTTTAATGGATTGTCTCTTTTATTGATGTGTAGGCATTCTTTTCATACTCTTGTTCTAAGTCTTTTTGCAGATAGACACAGTGAAAATATATTCCCCAAGTATGTGGTATTTTCTTCACAAAATATTTTAATAAAAATTTTTACTTTGATGTAGTACAGCCTACTAATTTTTTATGATGAGCTTTTTTGCCTCCTGTCAAAGAAATATTTGTCCATTCCAATGTCACGAAGATTTTCTTCTGCAAGGTCTTCTTAGAAAGCTTTACTTTCAGGTCTATGCCCCACCCTGAATTAATCTACGGTGTGTTCCAGCTCCACTGGTTGAAGAAATCGGTGAACACGTGTGTGACGTGTGTCTGTCTCATCGATCTGTGTGATTCCGTGTTGCCTTGGGTATTGCAGCTTTATGTAAGTCTTGACGTCAGACAGTTTCAGTTCCCCAAATTCTTGTTTATTTTTTCCCAATAATTTTTTTGGGGGGGCCAATTCTAGATCCTTAGTCTTCATAAAAATTCTAGAATCAGCGTACCAATGCCCTCAAAGTATGGCCCTGCGATGATAAAACCCGAGCGGTGGTCGGCCATGTGGGAGCCCAGCCGGGATTATAAAGCCCTAGCTGGAAAAGTCAGCTCAGGTCAGGCCGCCGGGTCAGGCCAGAGGCTGTACTGTGAGGAGGTCAGTTAATAGAAAACCCCCGATTCCAGCATTGTTCTCGCTGTTTTGGGCAGGCAGACCCTGAGCGAGGGAGGGATGAGACAGGGAGGCCGGTAGGAGGCTGTGGCCCCACCCAGAGGAGGGTTCCTAGTGGGCACAGTGGGCACGGGGACAGTCACGGGAGCAGAGGGAGTGGCCTGTCTCCCTGCCACCTCCTGCCTCGGAGGAGAAGCAGAGGCAGAGCCCAAACCGCCCAGGCCCCTGAGCTGGCACCCCACCCCCACTCCCACCCCCAGGGCCCCTGAGCTGGTACTCCCCCACCCCCCCCACCCCGCCCCTCTCCCCGCCCCTGAGCTGGCACCCCCCCACCCCCCGGGCTCCTGAGCTGGTACCCCCCCCCACCCCACCCCCCCCCCTGAGCTGGAACCCCTCTCCCCCCACCCCCACCCCCCGCCCCTGAGCTGGTACCCCACCCCCACTCCCACCCCAGGGCCCCTGAGCTGGTACCCCCCCACCCCACCCCCAGGGCCCCTGAGCTGGTACCCCCCCCACCCCACCCCCAGGGCCCCTGAGCTGGTACCCCACCCCCACCCCACCCCCAGGGCCCCTGAGCTGGTACCCCCCGGAGTGGGCCGAGTCCTGCCCCAGAGCCCAGCACTCGGCCTGAGCGGAAGCCCGTGGCCAGCAGAGAGCTGGAGGCCCCCCTCCAAGCCCCGCTGTTTCAGCCCCAGGAGTCAGCGTGGTGGAGGGAGGCCCGACCGGGAGCCGCGAGTGGGGGCTGCAGCCGTTTCTCAGACCACGCCGGGATTTAGCTGCGGGAAGCACGGGCACAGGTGGCCCCCTTATGGCGGGAGCTGGGAGGGCCCCGGGCCGGGCAGGGCTGGCGTCCTGCCTGCTGAGTACAGAGCGAGACCAGGGCGGAGGAGTCCACGGGACCCGGAACTCCGGCCTGCCAGGGAGGACAAGAAAACCCGGAGGCCGATGGACGAGGAGTCCTGAGGTCGTAGAGCAGGGGTCAGGTCAGCGGGCCGGGTCACCGTGAATTCTGAGCCCACGCGCTTCCCGCAGGGCCTGGAAAACTCCATCTCCCTCGCACCTCCCAGCCCCTCTCTGCTCGCCTAGTCCAGCCGGGTTTCCATGGCAACAGCCTGAGCTCCCCGCACCTTCCTGAAGAAGGTGGCGCTGGTGGGTGGGAGCAGGGCAGGGAGATGACGCCAAGGGCTCTGCGTGAGAGGTTCGTGTGCGCATCTCGCACACGTCAAAGTGCGTCACCATCGGCCGGTCTGGCTTCCGGAGATGCTGTGGACGTGGGGAGAAATCCCAAGTGTCCACGAGCCCCTCTATGTGTCAAGGCTGCTCCAGACACTGAGAATAAAATTATTTACTTGAGAAGAGGTTGGCTGGGCTGGCTCTGTGGCCTGTTAGTTAAGGCAGCAGATTCCACATGGCTGACCCCGCAGTTCGCGTCCCAGACCTGGCGTCTGGAGAAACATGCTGGGCGTGTGTGCATACGTGTCCAAAATCCAGAAAGGAGGACCGACAAGGAGCAGGGATTGCAGGGTGACCGTGCCCCTAGGGGCTGCTTTCTCCTGTCTGTCTCTTGCTGGCAGGCACACGTACCCTCCCGTAAATAAGTAGATACACATACATGCAATGATTTGAAGAGAAGAGCCGGTCTCTGCCCTCCAGAACTGGACGCCTAGGAGAGCGAGTGGCAGATGGGCTAGGTGTGGACCCAGCAAGGCTGAGGTGCTTCCCTCTGCCGTCTTCCTGAAGAGGCCCCTCAGGCTCTGTCTGGACACCCTACTCTTCTCTCTACACCGTCCCTGGAGAGCTCAGCAAGATACACTCTTGGGGCAATGTCTCGGCAAACCAGACTGAAACCAACGCCACCATCCACTCTCATTTTACTCCAAAGTACGTTGGATTGATGAGTGCATTTTCCAAGCCACCGAGCTTGGGACTCGAACCACGCAGTCAGCCATGTGGGACCCCGCCCCTTACCCACCATGCTTCCAGCTGGTCTTACACCTTATTTTCTCTTGGGTCATCATAAAAGTCATGGTGTATTTTTCTATGTAAAAATGTGTCAAGACTTTTCCCTTGGCCCCATAGATGTGCTATCAAATTTAATGGACTTTAAACTTTAATATTGCACGTTTTTTGTTTTTACATACAAACTTTATGGCCTTCTGAGCTACCTAATGTTTTATAAACCTGGCCCACTCCCTCATGCCAAGGTCCTTTGTCACCTAGGAAATGAATATGATGCTTCACGCTTTGCCCCAGTCCATGGAGGGGTGTTTCTGTTACAGCCTCTTCCACGGAGGATGAAACGAGAACTCTGAGTCCTGCAGAGATCAGAGCACGCCCCCGGAGGTCGGGTGGGGCTCCTCTTCCCTGACAGAATTCACAGTAGGCTCCCCGTGCCTCCAACCCTCACCCTCCCAAGTCTCCCCTGGATTCTAGGCTGTGTCGCTCTGAGTCTGACACAAGATCTCATAATATCCCATCCTCTGAGGTTCTCTCTGCTGATTTTCAGCCATCTCCACTTCCTCATCTTGGATGAAGTCTCCATGGTAACAGATTGAGTTTATCTGTGTTGCTAAGGAACGAAAGAGCCCTGCGGAAGGACCAGAATGGGGCTGGAGCTGTCAGGCTAGCTTTGTGAGAGGTGGGGGGGATGTTCCAGAGGAGCTCTCAGACCCCAAGTCTATCTGTTCAGGCTGGCATGAGGGGTCTTCACAATTTTCACAGAAAATAAGTATTATGAAAAACTGCATGTTTTCTTTTTAATTTGCACTAAAATAAACACGTACTTTAATCCCATTTAGAAGTTTTATTTATTTCTTCCGTGAATGGAAAGAAGAGAGGGAGCCCCCAACAGGCTGCTGCGGTCCGTCCCCCGCTCAGCCAGGCCGGGTCATGGGCGCTCAGGGGCCTCTCGGCATGGGATCCCAGGCCCTCTGCACGCGGGCTGGCCTGACACGGCATGGCGCTGTACTGCTGCGCCCTCAGCGGCCCCTCTGCAAGCTTTCTGAAACCTCCTCGTACACCTTCCGTGCTTGTCCTCTGCCGGGATCCTTGCAGAGGTCTCACCGTGTCTGCGCAGTCCGCGTTCTCACGTTGGCAGTGCTGGTGCCTCAGACATTTGGCGTTCTTGCCATTTTTCTTCCACTTATTCATTCAGCAAACAAATTTCAAGTGTCCGCCATGGCAAATCAACATGCCAGACCTTGGGAATACTGTGAGGAAAACAGGCTGTTCGTCATGGAGACCAGAGCCCGCTAGGAGACGTGGTAACTCAGTCATTTATTCTACAAATCCTCACTGTGGGCTCACCCTGAGCCGGACATGACAGAGAAGGGACACAATCGCAGTCCCTCCTGAGGGTGCAGTGGTAGCATTGTCACTCTTACCACCAACCACAGCCTCCCCAGTGGCTCCTGGGCCTCCCGCTTTTCATTCAAATGCGGCCGCATACTGCTCTGTGTCGGGACTGTGCTATTTATCACACAGGTGTGCACACCGGTCAGGGCCCATTCAGTGCACTCTCACAGTGCGCACACTTTGCTGTGTGCAAATTATGCATCAGGGAATCAATTTTTAAAAAAATGCATCCTCAGGCAAGGTCAAATTTTTACTATTTGGATTTCTGTGGACTTCTTTATTTGGGGGGGGGGTTGCTATAGGGCACGTGCACTCACCAGAAAGACAGAGAGACACAGAGAGACAGAAAGTGAGAAATCACCCCCTTGGGGGGATGGCCAAACCGCAATCCCTTCTCCTCCACTCTCCTCTAGGGATCTTGGGCACACACGCACACGTGCCCAGTGTGAGTTTAAGCCACTGGGTCCAGGACTCGAACCATGGTCGACTTCTCAAGGAAGTTTTTAATGCACATTAAAATGATACAGAATCATCACTGATATCATTGTACGATACAGACTGGTGAGGAGTGGGGAAGAGCTGCGTGGGCTCTGTTGGTGTAGGAGCTGCTAGCTGGCTGCAAGCCCCAGTCGTATAAACGTTACCTGTTCTCATCCACGCGTTGCGTCGATCTGCGACTGCCGCTGCCTAGATGCTGTTCTAGGCATGTGAATAAAAAAGAAGCAAAAGCAGGTGCCATCTCAACACCCCTAGATTTAGGGAATCAGACAAACCCTCATTCACCCCCAACACTCATTCCCTCCTCGTCAAGTGTTCCGAGGGCCTGCTGTGGGGTAGGCACATGCTTCCACGGACCCTGGGGAAGGGCTAACGCCCATGCCCTCAGGAGGCTCCTCTCCGGGGGAAAAAGCAGGAGGAAACGTGTCAGGGAATAAGAAATGTTAGCAACAAAATTAAAGAATTGGGAGAGGGCGACGTCCTCAGTTGGTGAGGACTCTCTGAAGCAGTGGAATCAGAGAACGGGCCCTGCCTTCCCAAGTGGTGTGACACTTTTGACTGGCCTTTCTGCAAGAGGCAGAACTCTAAGGACAGGAGACGGGTCAGACGGTGCCAGGGAAGGGGTGGGGTGGCTGTTTAACTGTCAAGGGGCCTGAGGGAGATCTTGAAGATGACGGCGAGTTCACTGTGGATGAAGGTGGTTACATGACTGTGTGGAGTCCCTTCAGATCTCCTACGTCGGCTCAGCAACGTTTACTGAGTGCCCTACAGGGGACAGGCGCTGTGACAGGCATGGGCGAAAGGGCAGACAGTAAGGAGGACAAGGCCGCTCGTCTGATGAGGAAAGAGGCCACCTGCTGTGGTTAGTGAAGATTGCCACGAGGGGTGGTAAGGGAGGCAGAGGGGCAGAGCCCAGGGTGAGGAGCTGTTTCCAGTCAGATGGTCAGGGAGGCGCTCCCCGGAGTGGTGGTATCTGAGCAGAGGCAGGCAGGGAGACCAGGGTGGGGGATCCCAGGGAAGAGGAGCGCTCCAGGCAGTGGGAACAGAAAGGGCACGCTTGGAGGCAGGGCTGAGTTCACCCAGTGGACAGCAAGGCCAGGCTGCACTGGAGTCAGAGAGAGAGTGGTGGGAAGGCGACCCGGGGACAGACAGCAGGTCAGGCCTCCCCAGGGCACTCCCACTGCTCAGCTGTCGTTCTTTCTACCCGATGGACCTTCTGCAAGATGGTGCAACCAGGGCGGACCCTGGCCTAGAACTCTGGGCCCTCCCATTCCACTGTCTGCCTGTCACCATCGCAGTGCCCTGGGACGTTGTGTGGCCTCTGCCATGGCCGGCCAGACGTGCTGGGAGCGACTCCCTCTGCTCGTGAGGATGGGGACCCCACGTGGTGCCCGTAACCCAGCCTCCTCTCCTGGCTGAGACCGTGCGAAGGAGCCCTGAGTTCCAGCGTCCTGGAGTTTCCAGCGGCGAATTGCACCTGTCACTTCCACGCTCGCCTTTATCAGCTACTGTTCCTTCCTTGTCTCTCTCCAACCTCCCTGCCAGCATTTTCTGGCTTTTCAATTTTTATTTCTCTTTTTATTCTTTAGATTTTGCCAGAGGTCACATGAACTGACCTGAGACAGAGAAAGATGGGAAGTGAGCCCCCAAGGGGAGTGGCCGGGCTGCAGTCCTTTCTCCTCCTTCCTCTTGGGGTTTTGGGAACGCCCGCACACGGCCCCGCGTGTTCCTCACAGCCCCAGACGCAGGGCTCAAACCACTGGTCGGCCATGTGGGATCCAGCGCCCTAACCAGCACGCCACTTGCTGGCCCTCTGGCTTTTATAAAAAGTGAGTAGTACTGGGAACCAGCAGTTAGCGTAATGGCTATGTTGCTGGACTCCCACGTAGTCGACCGCGGTTCGCGGCCCGGACCCGGTGGCTTAAAACTCACGCTGGGCGCGTGTGCGTGCGTGCCCAAGATCCCGAGAGGAGAATGGAGGAGAAGGGATTGCGGCGTGACCATCCCCCCTGGGGAGTGATTTCTCCTTTTCTGTCTCTGTGTCTCTGTCTGTCTGCGAGTGCACGCGCCCTATAGCGAAAACCTCTCCAAAAAAAAAAAAGTGAGTAGTACCCATCAACACGTGCGCACATGTACACAATTGCTGGTCACGTGACCAAGTGCGATCGCTCCCAGCCTCAGCGTCACGTGAGGACCAGGAGAGCAGCCGCTCCAGCGTTTCCTGCGTGGGCACTTCCACGCCGCGGCTGGGGCCCCGAGGGCAAGGCGGGAGCCTCTCCCTGGGGAGACCGACTGCGCGGCCAGGAGCCCGGGACCCAGGAGAGCGCCTGCCGGGAAGGACGGTCCTGGCGCCCGCCCAGCCCGGCTCCCTCGCCGCGGAGGCAGAGTCCGGGTTCAAGAATCCATTTAGTGCAAATAGTGCAAAGCAAAGCGCCGGGCTGAATTCAGAGCCTGGAAAATTCCGGCCTCCGAGGCTGCCTCTGCGGCCGGCCCCCCTCGCGCGTGCTGCGGTTTCCCCGGCAACGGCGGGAGCCCTGGAGGCGCGGGGTCGAGCCCGGCCCCGGGAGAGCTGGGGCTGCAGACCCGCGGCGGGCGCAGCGCGCCCTGACCCAGGCTGCGTGCGTTGCTCCTTTTATTTCCGTTTTTTTTTTTTTTTTTTTTTTTTTTTTTTACCGGTGAAGTATATGTGATGTAAACCGGGCCATTTTAGTCATTTTAGCGCGTTCACGTTGCGCGCCGTCCATCTCCAGAGCGTCTCATCTTTTCCAGCCAGAACCTTGTACCCCTCAAACACTAACTCGGGGTTCCCAGTCTCCCCGTGGGTTTGACAGCTCCGCACATCCGGCCGGGAGTCAGGCTTGCTTGGCTTAGTCCCGTCCCGACTTGCCCTCCCAGCGGTCAGAACCCCCCGGGGTGAGTACTCGCGGGCTGGGCCCACCGCAGTTTCCCGCCCAGCTAGCCGTGGGCACACGCGGGGCTGCTTCTACGTCATTAGGAACGACGCCGTTATGGACACAGCTGTTTGGGTCCCTGCTTTCAATTCTGTCAGGTCTAGTTTTTCCTTACTTTTTAAAAAAGTTTATTTACTTATTTATTTTAATCTGACCAGGGAGGGACAGAGTCAGAGAGAAAGTGAGAAAGCAAGCCTCCAGGGCCGGGCCTCGGACTGCACTTGGCTATGTGGGAGTCCAGCGCCTTAACCACCACACCACCTGCCTCAGCTTCTCCCTCTTAAACAGCGGAAACCCTGATTCTTGCCTTAAGCCTCTCTCCTTGAAGGACCCTAATCCTATCTTCTCCCAGATCTGCTTTTCTGAGATTAGTTCTTTTCTTTTTAAAAGTTTATTGTTTTCATGAGAGAGAGAGAAAGACAGGGAGAGAGAGAAGGGGGCACCCGTAACCAGGTCCTGAAGCCACAGTCTAGCCCCAGAGCACGGGCACGCGTGTTCGCCCGTGTGCACACGGAGACGGCAGGATGTGACCTGGAACCTGTCTGTGGGCGTCTAGACGGCGCAGCACAGTTACTGCCCGGCTGCCCGAGTTCATTAACGGGGGTCACCCCGGGCATCACCCCCAGCTCCGCCAGCGCGTGGGTCCTTCTCCCCTTTTCTCAGCCCGTGGTCTGGTTAGAGGCGACTTTCCCTCCCTCGGAAGCAGCTCTGCCCCCAAATGCTACTGCACCTGACTTGGTCACGAGGAAGAGAGCCCCCACCCGTTCCTCAGCTCTGTGCTCTCCAAGATCTTAGCCTGGGTTTCCCCGCTCAGCCCACACGTGGAACCCATCTCCCCAGAAGGTCCTGCTCCAGAGATAACCTGGAAACCGTGGCCACTTCACTCTTGTGCTTAACTTCGCAATGGGGTTGTTACTTTTCTCATGGCCCATAGTCAGTGGAAGCCACAGAACATCTTTCTATTGTAGAAGAGGCTGGAGTGTCAGCCTTGTTGGAAGGAGTGTCTGGGGATTTGCATTAAAGCTGAGAGTTCTGGCAGCAACTGTCCTGGGCTCACAGAACTGCTGGGAATACCTCACAGATTCAGATGCTGAGTGCTCACTCAGTATCTATTCTGTAACACGCCTGTGATTTGCTTGTGCACTGAAATACCTTAATATGCTGTAAAATGGATTTTAAAATGAAAAAAAATCAACCTCAGGTTTAAAATAAGGTTCTGTTGGGGGCCCAGCAGGTGGTGTGCTGGACTCTCACGTGGCCAACCACGGTTCAAGTCCTGGACCTGGAGGCTGGCTTTTCTATTTTCCCTTTCTCTCTCTCTGTCTCTCTCTGGTCAAATTAAACTAATAATGATGATAATAAATGAAATAAAATAATATATATATTTTTTCTTGGAGAGGTTTTTGCTATAGGGCACATGCACTCGCCAGAAAGACAGAGAGAGACAGAGAGACGGAAAGTGAGTAATCAATCACCCCCCAGGGGGGATGGCCACGCCGCAATCCCTTCTCCTCCATTACCATTCTCCTCTTGGGATCTTGGGCACGCACGCACACGCGCCCGATGTGAGTTTTAAGCCACTGGGTCCGGGACTCGACATGGTAGAGTACGTAGGAGTCCAGCAACATAGCCATTACGCCAACTACTGGTTCCTGAAATAAAATAATTCTTAAAAAAAAAAATAAAGTTCTGTCTCAAATTTACGTATCCTCAGAACACCTGTCACTCTGTATTAGTGTCTTAAAGCTGCCATAACAAATAGTTATGAATTGAATGGCTTAAAACAACAGGAATAGGGGCCAGGTGGTGGTGCAGTGGTAACACAACTGGATCCATGTGGGAAAAGTCCTGGGACCTCGCTGAGCACGGTGGGCATGTGTGCACACACCACGCTCTGGGCCAGATGAGACTGAGTGGATCGTGGTGTGAAGACTCTGTCTGGGCGTGTCTCTCTCCCTGTGTCTCTGTCCCAGAGTAAATAAATAAACCTGAAAAGAAAGTGATGCATTCTTTAGCAGTCAGAAATATACTCTCACAGATCTGGAAGCCGTACATCTGAGCTCAAGCATCTGCGGGACTGTGCTCCCTGCCCCGCCTCGCTCTTGCTGCTTTTGGTGGGTTTCTGCAGCCGTCAGCATCCTTGGCTCATAGCCCGTGTCTGCCTCCGCCTCCTCGCTGCGTCTGTGTCCAGATTTCTTGTTCTTCTAATGACACCACTCGTTAGACTGGGGTACCTCCCAGTCTAATAGGGCCTCGTTATGACTTGATTACACCTATAATGAGACTTTTCAAAAGTTTACAAAAGATGTGTATTATGAAAAACTATGTATGAATTTAAAGTGTTTTTGGGGCACTGAGTGGCGGCACAGTGGTAAATGTGGCGCTCTGTGAGGCTAGCCCGTGTGGGAAGGCCCTAGGATCGAGTCCAGGGTGGCCCTGAGTGCGCGGGGCAGGTGTGGTGTGCGCCCCCAGTCTGGGCTGACCGAGGCTGAGCACAGGTCACAGCGTCAGAACCCTGTTGGGGTGCTGTCTCTCTTAGTTTTGCTTATCAAATAAATAAGTAAATAAATAACTTACACACAATTAAAAATACACAAAAAATAAACTCATACTTTAATTCCATTTCCACGAACTTCTGGAAGCAACCTCACACAAACAACAGCCAGATCGTACATAAAAACAAAGCTCTGGGGCCAGCGCCATCACTGGGGTTAAGGGGGCTGGACCCCACGTGGCCGACAGCAGTGTGAATCCCAGCCCTAGAGGTCTGGGGATCATTCTGGGCACTTGCGTGTGTCTGCCCCAAATCCTGACCGGATGGAGAAAGAGGGGAGGGACAGCAGCATGACCATGCACGTCAGAGTGTGCCTCTCACTCTCTGACCCTCTCTCTGTCAAGTGCATGCATCCTCTGACAACTAAAAACAGAAATAAAATAAAACTTTGGCCCTCAGTCTACAACAACCTGCCCAGAAAACCAGTCCTTTATCTACAATAAGCAGTCTAAGAAACCAGCCCGCTCTGAGGCAGACCGCTGCCTCTGGGAACAGCCCAGGAAGCCAGGCAATAACTTCTGTAACATTTTGCCCCAAACAGCCCTGACTTGGTCAGCAACTGGTGGCTTCCCTAATTTTTGCATCCATTTCCAATTTAGAACCAACCAGAGAAGGCCAAATATCCACTTCTAACGGGTCGCATAAGACAGCCGGCCTTTAGCTAGCTAGCCACCCCCAGCTGCTCCAGGGCACCAGCCGCCCATCAGGGCATTCCTGAACCCCCTTCCTTCTCCACAAAGCCTCCCCCTCTCCTGCCTGCCCTTGAGACCCTGCAGGTGGTGGTGGCTCACCCCCTTTGCCCGCTCCCATGTGGGTGGTCCTACGGCCTGAGTGTAGCATCTCCCCAAATTCCTGTGTTGACATCCTGACCCCAAGGTGACGCAGCAGGAGGTGGGTCACTGGGAGTGAGTCGGGTCATGAGGGCCTCATGAATGACAGTTGCCCTTACAAGAAAAGCCCGGAAGACCGCCCTCCCCTCGCTCCATGCAGAGGTGGCTGCCTGTGAAGCGGGAAACAGGCTGTCACCCACACCTAGTGACTTAGTGCCCGTATCTTGGACTTCCCAACCTCCAGAACCACGAGGGATCCATTTCTGTTCTTTACAAGCTATCCAGATGATGGCGTTCTTACAGTAGCCTGGATGGGCTAAGACAGTGGTCTTCATTTATTTCCATAGCAAAGACTGTATTTCCAGATAAAGTCACGTTCGCAGGTTCCAGGTGGACATGGATTTGGGAGGGGACACCATTCAAAGCAGTATACATTCTAATCCTCTCTTGCAAGACACTTCCTCTCTTGCGTGGAACAGGAAAAAGGAGTTTTGACGATTGTGAAAATAGTCGCATACACATAGTCGCTGCTCCATACCCGTAAGAAACAGTTCTTCAGCAAGGTCCGGGCTCCAGCTGCTCATGGACAAGTCTGGGCCAGACTTTGACTGAAAGGCAGGTTCATACGGGAAAAACGTTTCTCCCAGAATCTCCTGGCCCTTTGGAGGAAGCTCCAAGAACGTTGACGTTCAGCCTAAGTGCCAGAGAAATCAGCCTACCTCAGAATTTCCCCTGATTAATGAGCGAACTGCCAGAGTGAATTGCAGGCTCTTTGTTTATTGCCTGCTAACTCAGAGACAGTGAAATGTGGCCAGTATTCTGGAGACCTTCATCCCCAAACCAGAAACATATTTAATACTGGTTGTCTGTTTTGTAGATTATATCTCTGGATCTAGTTGTGAACAGGTTTGACAGTCTTTAATTTTCTCATGGTTTTAGTTCCTGTACTTAAGAACAGCAGCCAGCCACGTGATGGTCTGAGAAAGGTGGGTTCAAGCCGCAGTGACTACAGAAGGTCCCAGGGCAGGCGCCCATGTTACATGCTACATGTTCACGGAATCGAAGGATGTCTAGAAGCCGGAGGAGAGGGTGGGAGAAGATGGTGACGCTACTCCTGTTTCGCACGTCATATCCCTGGATCCTTCTGCAAATGGGCAGCTCTCTCCTTTTCTGAGTTAAACATCTTTTCTTCTTCTTCTTCTTCTTTTTCTTCTTCTTCTTCTTTTTGTTTTTTTGAGAGGATTTTGCTATAGGGCGTGTGCACTTGCCAGAAAGACAGAGAGAGAGAGAAAGTGAGAAATCATCCCCCTGGGGGATGGCCACGCCACAATCCCTTCTCCTCCATTCTCTTCTTGGGATCTTGAGCACACACGCACACACGCCCAGTGTGAGTTTAAGCTACTGGGTCCGGGACTTGAACCGTGGTCAACTACATGGGAGTCCAGACATAGCCATTATGCCAACTGCTGGTCCTCCATGATGGATTAAACATCTTTAATTTCCTAATTGTTTTAGTTCCAATATTGATTGACTTTACTAGGCCCCCACACATTCTTTTCCAAACTTCAGTTTTACATTGAAGTATAAGTCAATGAGAATAATGATAATAAATGACATATATGTATAAGAAGTAAGTGAGAATAATCTTTATAATTTTGTAGTTTCACTTGCTATGTGTAAGGAGGGCCTTATGTCTGTGACCAGGGATACCACAGGTGCAATGGATGCTACTGAGGTTGGCAGAGATCTGCATTATATGATTTATATGCGGCTTTTATTCCCCCCTCCTTTTTTTTTTTTTTTTTTTTTTTTTTTTTTTTTGCTATAGGGCACGTGTGCTCACCAGAAAGACAGAGAGAGACAGAGAGACAGAAAGCGAGAAATCACCCCCCAGGGGGGATGGCCACGCCGCAATCCCTTCTCCTCCATTCTCCTCTCAGGATCCTTGGCAAGCACGCACATGCACCTGGCATGAGTTTAAGCCACTGGGTCCAGGACTCGAACCGCAGTCGACTACATGGGAGTCCAGCAACATAGCCAGTACGCCAACTGCTGGTCCCACCATTTTTTTTTTTTTTTTTTTTTTTTTAGAGAGATTTTTGCTATAGGGCCTGTGTACTCACCAGAGAGACAGAGAGACAGAAAGCAAGAAGTCACCCTGGGGGGATTGACCACTCTTTGGTCCCTTCTCTTGCATTCTCCTCTTGGGATTTTGGGCATGTACGCACACAGGCCCAGTGTGAGTTTTAAGCTGCTGGGTCTAGGACTCAGCGATGTAACCATCATGCCATCCCCTGGTTCCTTATGTGGGCTTTTAAGAGATGCCCCTGGCTGCTGTGTGGCAGCTCTGAGGTAAGGACATGACGGAGTAGAAGCAGCAGACACAACTCCAGCGCCCCCGTAAGTAACCACAATGCTCAGCGCCCCTCCACTCCTCTCAGTGGTCTCATCTATAAAATAGGGGAAACGCTATTGCTTGCCTTTCAGGACTACCATGAGGAGTGAGTCTCCCAGTCACTCTGATTTATTTTTCATCACTCTTACCACAGTGCGACTCTGAGCCATTCTGCTCAGAGCCTGAAAGCTCTCTGGAACAAAGACTCCAGGAAGAAGGGGATTCTTGACTGGTTTCTGCTGGATCCCACCCAGAGTCGGGACCTTGCCTCAAGCGAGCCCTCAGGCCCTACCAGTTGAAAGATTCAGTGGGGGTGCCAGGTGGATGCATTTTCCCGCCATTTCTTCCCTTGCCTGGGAAGACTGCCAGGTAACCCTGCAGAGCTCAGCTGGTCAGCGAGTGCAGAAAAGCGGGGACTGACCCACTGGCTCTCGCAGGGTGTGCCGATCCAGTGCTGGGGGCTTGGAGCTGCAGTGGGACCTCTCAGCCCTCCCCTCCCCGCGCCCACCAGCACCCCCTGCCCCCACAGGCTTGGTCTTTATCTGGGGCCTTTGTCATCTGTTTTCCCTCTGGGGTTGTTAAGGCTCAGCTGTTGTCATGGAAACTACAGGCAAGTGTCAAAGGAGAGAGGAGGGGTCTGAGAACGGAGCCCAGAGCCCAGGAGGCCAGAAGTTTGCGGTCAGGACCATGCTGAGAGCACAGGCCTGGGACAGCACACGGGGCCTCCCAGTGTGTGTTCAGGGACCACACACGTTTGATCTGCTGTATCCGACGTGTTCTGTTAGTTGGACCCAAATAATGCCCACTGAAAGTGGTCAAGAAGAGAGAGGAGAGAGTGAAGAAAGCATAAGTAGAATGAGCACACAGTTCAGCAATCCCCTGTGGGTGTTGTGGAAAACCAGACGGGGGGGGAGGGGGGGGGACAAAAAAGCAGCACTCCGGAGAGACAGGGTAACTCTTTAAAACGTCAGCGGGCGCGGAGGAGTTAACACTCAGAATCTCTGGCCCTGCTCGGGGTCGAGCACAGCCCACAGTCTTTTATCAGGAAGTTTGGGAAGGGGCGGTTTCCAGCGGCCTGTTAGGAAGAAGCAGCCCGTCGGGAAGATGTAGCCCAGAATTTGTTCTCAGGAAGAACGGGTCAGATAAGCAGAGTGTTCAGCTTCTCAAGGGCTCGAATTGTTTTATCACTTCAGAGGGGGAGAGGTGGAGGCAGAGAATTCACAGAGGCACAGAGGCCTGGGATGGCAACAGTTAGCCTTGGGCTACTCTGAGTTCCGGGCTCAGCCTTGGGCTACTCCGAGTTCCAGGCCCAGCCACATCATGAGTACGGCTGAAAGTGTTGAAAAGAGGGTCCCAAAGAGATGTTTGTGCACCCAAGTTTATGGCAACATTATTCACAACAGCTAAAACATGGAAGCAACCCGAGCTCCATTGATGGATGAATGGATAAGCCAAACGTGACCTAGCCTTAAAAATGGAGGACATTCGGACACAGGCTACAGCTGCAGCGTGGGTGAGCCCGGAGGATGCTACGCTAAGTGAAGCCAGCCGGCCACGAGCGGACAAGTACTGCAGTGTGTGACCTCACTGAGACGAGGTCCCTAGACCGACGAACGGAGTCGGGGTGGGGTGGGGAGTCCGTGTTTGATGGGGACAGTTTCAGTGTCACAGGATGGAGAGAATTTGGAGATGGATGGTGGTGACGGTTCACGGCAGTGTGAATGTATATTGCACCATTTCAAAATGTGCAAGGTGATACATTTTATGTGTATTTTACCACGATAGATGAATAATTTTAGAGAATTGTGAGGGTGACAAAGAGCATTAAACAGGAAGCGGAGGGAGAGAGGAACAACTTGTCTTCATTCTCTTCTTGCTTTAAACCGCTCATCATACTCAAATATGTGAACACACCTCAGTTGATTACCCATCCTTTTGTTGGTGGTCATTTGTGTTTCCCACTTCTATTTCATGATTCCAAGCAACACTGGATATCCCAATGCCCCCAAACCGTGCCCCATACATAGTTTCTGCTCAATAAATACGTGGCAGGTGAATGGTTGTCACAATGAACATTCCTGAGGCACGTCCTTGCCATAGGTGTGAGAGTCTCTCTGGGGTGAAAAACTCAGACTAGAAGTTCTGGGCCATAGGGGAGCAAATAGCATCAGCTTTCCTGGACACGGCCCAATTGCTCTCTAAAAATGGCCTTGCCCGGGACCAGCAGTTAGGGAAATGGCTATGTCGCTGGACTCCCAAAGTCAACTGAAGCTTGAGTCCCGGACCCGGTGGCTTAAACTCACACTGGGCGCGTGTGCGTGCGTGCCCACGATCCCGAGAGGAGAATGAAGGAGAAGGATTGCAGCGTGGCCAACCCTGGGGGGGGGGGGGCAGGGGTGATTTCTCACTTGCTGTCTCTCTGTCTCTCTCTGTCTTTCTGGTGAGCACACGCTCCCTATAGCAAAAAAACCTCTCAAAAAATAAAGGCCTCGTGCTTGCATCCTGTCATTTCCACTCAGTGACTTGGATGCTCTGTGAGAAGAGACACATTCTCTTTTTAATTTCCGCTCTATCCTCAGTCCCTGATGGAGTGTCTGGCACTCAGCTGGTGTTCAACAGACATTTTTGGAAGGTGAATAAAGAGACTCAAATTTGGAGAATGATGAACATTCAGGTTTCAATCCAGTTTTTGTTAATTAACATGCACGATAACATTAAACATGCTTCTAAACACAGATCTTTATTTATTTATTTATTTATTTATTTTGCTAGAGGGTGTATGTGCTTGTCAAAGAGAGACAGCACTCCCCCACCCCCGTGGAGAATGGCCATGATGCCGCAGCCCCGTCTCCTCCATCTCTTTCACTGTTGGGATTTGGGGCATGCACACACGTGTGCCAGGCATGTTTTTCAGGTCGCTGGGGCAGGGACTTGAACCACATGGTAAGCCATAAGGGATTTAGTTCCCTTAACCATTAGGCCGCTGGCTGGTCTCTAAACACAGATTATTTATGCGACAAGTTTATGTCTTTGGACTGTGAAGTTCTGCAGCAATCTTGTGCAATTGTGGGGATTAGCAGGTCTGAAAGGCAGGCCACAGGCTGGCAGTTAGGCAGGATTTCTATATTAAAGTCTCAAAGCAGATTTCCACTTTTCCCAGGAAAACAAATCAACCTCCAACTGATTGGATGAGGTCCACCCACCTGATGGAGGGTGAGCTCCTCTGTTCGAACTCAGCTAACTTTAAGTATCCCATCTAATACAAAATACCTTCACAGCAACATCTAGACTAGTGTTTGATCAAACAACGGAGCACCGTACTGCCAAGTGGAAACGTAAAATTACTTAGCGTACCATCTGTTTCCAGATGTGCTTGTTGGCCTTTATCCCATAGTGCTTTGAAATATAAAAAGAACTCAATGAGAATTTGATGACGATTGCTCCGTGCCCTCGCTTTCTCTGTTTGCTTTTCACAACACACGGTACAGATGACATGAAATCATATCTGCAAACAGCCTCCGGGAAGGCCCCACTGCAGTCCACCCTCTGGCCAGTGGTTACTGCCAAAGCCCACGTATGCAGAAATTTTAAAGCTGCCACTTCTTGCAGGTCTTGGTCAAGAACTACATACTGCGAAAGCAGTGGGAATCTGTTGAAATTTTTTAAGCAGGAAAGGGGTATGACCAGATGTTGCTTCAAGAAATTTCTGTCTGGATCCTGTGTGGGAGGAAAAAAAAGAAAGATGAAAGGATAGGAATGGTGGAGAAAGGGTGGCCCGGGGGTGGTTGCAGGCACACAGGCCGTGGGTGGAGACGTGTGAGGCGGGCAGTGGAGAAAGGGTGACTGGGGGTGGTTGCAGGCACACAGGCCGTGGGTGGAGACGTGTGAGGCGGGCAGTGGAGAAAGGGTGGCCCGGGGGTGGTTGCAGGCACACAGGCCGTGGGTGGAGACGTGTGAGGTGGGCAGTGGAGGGGCGAGAAGGGCATGCTGCTCAGGAGACACGGGAGGCACAGAGGACGGAAAGCAGTCCAGCTCTCACAGCAGAGCCGACGGACGGGCTCCCCAGGGTCCAGGCAGTGGGGACAATGGGGTCATATTAGTTGAAAGGCCCAAACATTCAGGAATAAGATGAAGACGTTCTGGGAACTAGGGTATACAGCATGGTGACTATAGTTAATAACGCGTTATAGATTTCAAGTTTCCTGAGAGTAAATAGAAACCTTAAGTAGTCTCACCGCGAGAAAGTGCTAAACATGTGAGCTGGTAGGCATGTTAGTTGGCTCGATGTGGTAATCATTTCACAATGGATTTGTATCTCAAAGCATCACATCGCAGACTTTTTTTTTTGAGAGGTTTTTCGCTATAGGGCGCGTGCGCTCGCCAGACAGAGACAGAGAGAGACATAGAGACAGAAAGCAGAAAATCACCCCCCAGGGGGGATGGCCACGCCGCAATCCCTTCTCCTCCATTCTCCTCTCGGGATCTTGGGCACGCACGCACACCCGCCCGGCGTGAGTTTAAGCCACCGGGTCCGGGACTCAAACCACGGTCGACTACGTGGGAGTCCAGCGACATAGCCATTACACTAACTGCTGGTCCCTCACATCACAGACTTTAAATACATCCAATTTTCATTGATGACACCTCAGGAAAGCTGAGGGGGGACCCACAATGAGCCATCGCTTCACACCCAGTAGGACAGCTACTACTGGAAAACAAAAACAAAACTCAGAAAATGTCAACTATTGGTGAGAGTGTAAGGAATTGGAGTCTTTGTGGACTGCTGTTAGGAATGCAAAATGGTGTAGCCATGACGGAAAATAGTAAAGCAGTTCCTCAAAAAGTTAGGAACAGCTATAGCCTGTGCATGTGCTGTACTTCTGGACATTCAGATTCATATTCACAGCGGCAACGCTCACAAGGGCCGGAATGTGGAAGCCACCCAAGTGGCCATCCGTGGATGAGCGGATAAGCAAAATGTGATCTCTCCGTGGATAAAATATGGATAAAACATGTGATCAGTTATTAATCAGCATTACAGAGGAAGGAAATTCTGACATGTGCTAAAACACAGATGAAGGTTAAAGACATTAGGCTAGGTGAAATTAGCCAATAACCCTAACCTAAAATACTCATATTCACAGAGGCAGAAAGTAGAGCGGGTACCAGGAGGGGGGTGGGGTCAGAGAATGGGAGTCACTGGCTAAGGGCACAGAGCTTTAGTTTTGAAAGAGGAAGAGTTACGGAGATGGATCGTGGTATTTGCACGGCAACTTGAATCAACTGTACACTGAAAAATGGTTAGGATGACCCCTTCCTGTTCCTGGGCTACAGTCCCTCCTGCCCCCGGCGCCCACTGCCCTCCCTCCCTGCACCTGTCATGGTAGCCCTCACTAGCTTTCCCCACCGCCTGGAATGAGGGTCCTGGAGGACTCCTCTTCAGCAGAGCAGGGGGTTTGGCTTTCTTTCTGGTTACCCACTAAGCCTAGCATGACACCCCCACCCCATGCAGTGGGCCTAGCGCGCGCACACACGCGCGCGCACACACACACACACACGTTTGCTCTGGGCTGTTTTCTTCTCCCCTGAGCCAGACAGTGCAGCTCAGGCTGTTGCCATGGAAACAGCCGAAGGTGTGTGTGGGGGGCGGGCTGAGGAGTGAGCTCTGAGAGGCTCTCTCCCAGCTCTGACATCTGGAGTGCCAGTGCGGGCATGCAGGGGGGGTGGGAAGGGGGAAGGCTGAAAAACACCGGGGGCGGGGGGTCTGGGGGAGCCCGCCTTAGGTGCACAGTGGAAGTCCTGGAAGGATGAAGACTTTATTCATTCTCCCAGCCCCTTCCCCCACCCCAGGCTGCAGACACCTTGAAGAAAAAAAGGAGAAAAAGCTTCTTTCTCTATGGAATTAGAAGATTTGCCCACATTTATTAATTAAAGATGCTTTTGCTCTAGGGTGCATTCATTTACTGAAGTGAAAGACAGAGAGAGGGAAAGTGAGAAAATTCCCCCAAGGGGGAATGACCGTTCGGCAATCCCCTCTTCTTCAGTCTCCTCACAGGATTTTGGGCACACACATGCAACCTGTGTGATTTTCAAGCAGCCGGGTCCAGGACTTGAACCATGGTCAGCCAAGTAGGAGTCCAGCGCCTTAACCAGTCTGCCATTTGCTGTCCCCATTTGTCCACATTTGAGGTCAGCCACAATGTGTTCATTCAGCACTCCTTAGGAATGGCACAGGGGCTCAGGTAGGAGCACAGAGCTGGGAACTGGTAGGGCAAGGAGCTAGTTCCCGCACCGCACAAATGCCGGACAGGGCTGCTGAGGGCAACTGTCCCCCACAGTTCCCATCCAGCCAGTCAGACTAGATGGGCGGGCATTCTTCTTCTTTTTTCAAGTTTTCTTTCTTTTTCTTTCTTTCTTTCTTTCTCTTTCTTTCTTTCTTTCTTTCTTTCTTTCTTTCTTTCTTTCTTTCTTTTTCTTTCTTTCTTTCTTTCTTTCTCTCTTTCTTCTTTCTTCTTTCTCTCTCTTTTCCTTTCTCTTTCTTTTTCTTTCTCTTTCTTTCTTCCATGGGTGAGAAAGGCAGAGAGACAGGCACCCCAACAGGGTCTTCACACTGCAATCCACCCTGGCCCAGTGCCTGGATGGGCACGTGCACCTCGCGTGTGGAGAGGTCTTGGCCTTGAACCTGGAACCTTCCCATGTGGTTCAGCCTTGCGGTGTGCTGCGTTTCTGCTGCATCACTGTCCGGCCCTATGACTCTTATTCCTTAATTTGCTGCATTGCAGTCCATTGTATGAACACACCGCAGTTTATTTATCTGTTTCCTTGTCAAGAGGTATTCTCCCTCCCCGCTTCTTTCCTACAAAGATTACAAACCGCCGCCATTTCCAGCTCAGTACTGGCTGCATAGAGGCCTTCGAGGCATCTGTGTTCAGTGCATGTCACCGTGAGTGCTGCAGTACTTGGGTCCCTATGAGGACCAGGTTGTCCCCAGGGCATGTGCTTAGCCGGAGCCCAGCTGCTGGGCTATGGCTCGGGTGCCTCGACTTGCACACTACCGACCTCTGGGAGGCTGCTCTGCAGCGGGGCTGACCTGCGCCCTGCAGGGCCTCAGCGCGACCCCCCTGTACCACTGGTCCTACCAACCCCCACGCACGCATAGCGCTGTTGTGACAATCAGAGCTGTCTCAGCCTTGTCAAATGTCCCCTGGAGTGGGAGTGGCAAAATCATCTCTTACTCTGGAAGCATAGCTTTTCTAGGGAATGCCAAATCCTGGATTTCTTTCGTACCTAGTTTCTCATCAGCTATTTCCAGTCATCTGAAGTGCTCATGGGCGGGTGGTGGTGGTGGTTTCTGTGTCTGCTTTGTTGGAACAGACTATGTGGAAATGTTCTTCAGTTTGATGAAGGCCGGTTTTCATATGGGAAACTGCTCGGTCAAAGGGCATGTGAATGTGCTGTAAAATATGTTTCAGGACTGTCGAGCCTGCCCAGGCTTTCCGTACCACCCAGGCCCTGCCCTTGTCCACTCCACTACTATTTTCTTTAAGATTTTGTTTACATTTTCACTGAGGAATTAAGAAATAGGCACCCTTGACAATAATTCCTTGCGGAGGCCCACCCGCCTTTCAGCCCAGCATGGGTCAGGTAGACCTGGGATCTGAACCAGGGACTTCCATATGACTTTAGCATGGCCAAGGGGCACCCTCCCACCTCTCCCACCCAATTAACTATGGACAATGAAACTTAAAATGGCCATGGTTCGAGATCTGATTTTACCATAACCCCAAACTGACAAATTTGAACATTTCTGTGACAAACTATATTAGGACTATTAAGCATTACAAGTATGACTAATAACATGCTAATACATAATAGATACTTAAGAATCTCATACAATTTTGGAACACCCATTGACACAAATTTCTATACACAGAGAGCTAAACACCATTTCATATTTGACAATGTTTCCTAAGTATTTCAACACATCAGAAAGTCTAATATGTCTTTCTTTTTCTTCTTTTTTTTTAAAAAAAAAATTGTAGCAATACTCAGCACGTTTTCTTTTTAGTAGGAGTACTAAGAAGTAAATGTATTTTAAAAAGAAGAGCAACAGGTTTAACCTGAAACTCAATTTTTCTAAAAGTGATTCCACAGTACTTCTTTTCTACAACATGCAAAGAATTTAACATTGGCACAAATACTTTTTTTTTTTATTTGGGTCACAATAACCTTTGTAGCGTATAGAAACAACGTAATTGAAGTAGAATCTTAAACATTGAGAAATCAAATTTTGCAAGGGACCAGCACATGGCATAATGGTTATATCACTGGACTCCCACATAGTTGACTGCGGTTTGAGTCCTGGACCCAGTGGCTTAAAACCCATGCCAGACATGTGTGCATGTGTGCCCCAAATCCCAAGAGAAGAGTAGAGGAGAAGGGATTGCTCTGTGACCATCTCCCCCTGGGGGGATTTCTTGCTTTCTAGCTCTCTGTCTTTCTCTGTCTCTCTGGCGAGTTCGCATGCCCCATAGCAAAAACCTCTCTAAAAAAAAAGGAAAAGAAAAGAAAAAAGAAATCAAATTTAGACTCTCCAAGGAAAGTGAATACATGCCTAGTCATTTGCACTGAAAATACTGAAAAAAGTGTCTATCTAACATGGAGCTTTTATTCATTTATGTTTGATTTTCTTGGTTGTTTTCTCTCTCTCTCTCTCTTTTTTTTTTTTTTTTTTGAGAGGTTTTTTGCTATAGGGCACATGCGCTCGCCAGAGAGAGAGAGAGAGAGAGAGAGAGAGAGAGAAAGTGAGAAATCACCTCCAAGGGGGGATGGCCACACCACAATCCCTTCTCCTCCATTCTCCTCTTGGGATCTTGGGCACTCACACACACGCGCCCGGCATGAGTTTTAAGCCACCGGGTCCGAGACTTGAACCGCGGTTGACTACATGGGAGTCCAGCGACACAGCCATTACACTAACTACTGGTCCCTTGGTTGTTTTCTCTTATGTCTGTCAGCCTCTTTAGTTTTGCTGGTATAGCACTCCCTTCAGTACTTCTTGAAGAGCTTGTCGGGTATTGGTCAATTTTTTTCAGGTTTTGTTTATCCCAGACTGTTCTTATCTTTTCTTCTCATTTGAGAGATAATCTTGCTGGGTATAATAATCTTGGTTGAAATTGTTTTTATTTTAACACTTTCAATATATCTTCCCATTTTTTCCTTGCTTGCATTGTTTCCTCTGAGAGGTCAAATGTTAAGCTGATGGGATAGCCTTTTTGGTAACTTGGCATTTCTCTCTTGCCATTTTTAGAATATTTTCTTTATTTGTGATTTTGGTCCATCTGGCTATGATGTCCAGCATGATGTTTTCGAACTACTGAAGTTTCCAAGACTCCAATGGCGTCATGATGTTTTCGAACTACTGAAGTTTCCAAGACTCCAATGGCGGTCAGCCATGTGTGAGTCCAGCACCTCAACTACTATATCATTTGCTGGCCTCATTCTATCTTTTTAAAAATCAGTGTCTCTAATTAAATAAACTGATAAACAAAACTGATTATTTTGTGATATATTTTTTCCATATGTATGTTCTTCAGTATATTTGGAGTCAGATTTAGCAATCTTTTCTTTTGTGTGTCTTGGTCATTGCTGTGATTTTTAGTGAGCTGTTTCATGATGCATGATGAATATTAAATGTTCACCCTTTTTGATTCATGATAAGCAAACAATGCCCAGGTCAAGTGACTTCAGAGAATTTGGGGGCAAATTGAACTAGAAAAGAGGGTCTGGATGGTTCACATTTAAAATTGCTCAGGGTGTGTATAGGAAGAAAAGAACATGTCTTAGGCAGCACATCATGAGGGATCTTCACAAAGTTCATGGAAAGAGCTGGGCATGGTTATTATTTTTTTTAAGAAGTATTTTATTTAACTTTATTTATTTATTTATTCACTTATTTATTTATTTATTTATTTAAATTTGACCAGAGAGGGACAGAGTGTGTGCGTGTGTGTGTGTGTGTGTGTGTGTGTGTGTGTGTGAGAGAGAGAGAGAGAGAGAGAATGAGAGAGAGAGAGAGGAGGAAAGTGAGTCCCCCCACCAGGTCGGGACTTGAACTGCAGTCAGCCATGTGAAAGTCCAGCGTTCTTATCCACCACACCACCTGCCGACCTCTGGGTTTTGATTTTTGTTTGCAACAAAAAACCAAAACCAAACAAACAAAAACCTTACTTCCATTTTCCATAAACTTTTTGAAGTCCCCTTGTACAGTTGGTAAATCCTGACCAGAGATGGTGGTTGTTTTAAAACATATCTGGCAGACAGAATAGACCAGTGGGAACAATTCAAGTGTGTTCACAGGTGAAAAAAAATGTGATGCCTGCTGGGAGGAAAGTCCAGCCCAGACAGAACAGGTCCTAGGCGTAGAGTGGACAATGTTTCCACTCTTCTTCTCTGAGCTCCTGTCTTGGGAAGAGAAGGTTCAGCCAGGACAAAGGGTGAGTCAGGTACCAACACCATCCACATCACCAGTAGGGTGACCAACTATTCTGATTTTTCCAGTACTGAGGGGGTTCCCTGAGACCCTGATAGGTGGAGAGAATCACAAGCAACGAGCAAAGCCAGTCACTCAACACCTGGGAGCTTTCTGTTTGCTTGTTTAAGTTTATTTCATTTATCCCTTGAGAGAGGAAGAGAGAGAGAGAGAGAGAGAGAGAGAGAGAGAGAGAGAGACTGACTGTTGATTGGGTCTCACCATGCCACGATCCTCCCCAGCCTCAGCTAGCCAGGATTGGGGTATATAAGTATACCCATCATTCAGGTCAACCTAGGACTTGAACCTAGGCCTCCCATGGGGTTCCAGTATTGCACAGCAGCATTCTACTGCTTGCACTACCAAGGCTGGAACACTTGGAGCTGTTTGGAGATACAAAATAATGGGCATCACCCCAAAACTATTCAGTCAGATCCTAGGCAGGTTGAATGCATGATGAAGACTGAGAAAGAGCCAAATGGTGACACCGTGGTAACACAACGGAGCCTACATGGGAGGTCCCGGGTGTGCATCTTAAGGCTTCCTTGTACACACCAGGCACACGTGCACGTGTCCATTATGCATGTGGGCTAGAGCAGGGAGTGATTGTGGTGTGAGGATCCTCTTAGGAGTGCCTGTATCTGTCTTTTTCTGTCTCTCCCTCACATGAAAGACATAAGTAAATTAACTTTGAAAAGATTGAGAAAGGTCACTTTACAAGGGAAGCTGAGAAGGGAGAGAAGACTGGTGGGAACAAGTCTTACCTGGCAGTATCCTGCCTCCCCACTCAGATATGCTTATCCCAGATGCTCCATCCTCACCGTCCAGAGGGGCTGGGCTGCCTCTCCATCTCCTGGATGTATTGACCATGCATTTTATTTTCTATATCCTGATGTTTTGACATCTCCCCCGAGATAGAAAACAAGTCGCCTTGGGTGCACCTTTCATATGCAAGCCAACCAGTCCTGAGCCCATACCCCGGGACCTCCTCGACCAGCTTTACACTCTGGGCCACCGTCCACCTGCCCTCATCATCCCAGGGCTCTGCACCAGACAACTAGGGGTAGCCCTGAGGCCCTGGATATTCATCTGGATGAATAGATGGAAGGTAACGGATGAACGGGTACATGAACGGATGGAAGGAAAGATGGACGAGAGAAGGATGAGTGGATAGACGGAAGGCTGGGGGTGGATGACGGAGGAATGGATGGAGAAGTGGTGTGTTACCAGATTTCCACAGCACTGTTACCTTTCATGCATCTGCCGTTGTCATCAGAATCTGTGTTTGCTAATTACCACCACGAAGCCAAGTTGAGGTGGTTTCTTTCTTTCTCTCTTTTTTTTTTTTAGACGTTTTTGCTATAGGGCACATGTGCTCGCCAGACAGACAGAGAGAGACAGAGAGAGACAGAGAGATAGAAAGCGAGAAATCACCCCCCAGGGGAGATGGCCATGCCACAATCCCTTCTCTTCCATTCTCCTCTCGGGATCTTGGGCACGCATGCACACGCACCCAGCGTGAGTTTTAAGCCACCAGGTCTGGGACTTGAACCGCGGTCAGCTACTTGGGAGTCCAGTGACATATCCATTACACTAACTGCTGGTCCCAAGTTGAGGTGGTTTCTTGGCCTAGGGATGGTTTGAGGGTGGAAGGGAAAGTTGCACTTTTCTGATAAACACATTGTCAATGCTGTAGGTTTTAAGTTCATAATACATCTAATTTTGGTCTTCTAATTAATCCAATTCAATGCATCAGTTTTTAAAGAAAGCAGCTCCAAACCCAACCTAGGCGGTGCAGTCCATAGTGTACTGGACTGCCATGCTGGAAGCCTCATGGCTGACCACAGAGTTAGATCTCCGAGTTGGCCCGAAAACACACAGGGCACACATGTGGACACCCTTGATCCTGAGAAGGTGGAAGCCTGGGGAGAGGAGATTATGATGTGATAAGACCCTGTTGAGGGTGCTTTCTCTCCTTTGCTGTCTCTCTCTCTCTCTGTCTCATGCATATGCAAAAACTATCATAGAAAAAAATAATGTAACCCCAGTATACAAAGGTGCAGATTGGGACCTGCAGTTAGCGTAATGGCTATGTTGCTGGACTCCTGTGTAGACGACTGCGGTTTGAGTCCCGGACCCAGTGGCTTAAAGTCACGCCGGGTGCGTGTGCGTGCGTGCCCAAGATCCCGAGAGGAGAATGGAGGAGAAGGGATTGTGGCGTGGCCATCCTCCCTGGCCGGTGATTCTCGCTTTCTGTCTCTCTGTCTCTCTCTGTCTTTCTGGCGAGCACACGTGCCCTACAGTAAAAACCTGTCAAAAACAAACAAAAAAACAAACGTGCAGATAGCAGGGGATGACAATAGCATGTTTATGAGACCAAATAATCGGAAATGAGACTGTAAAATACAAGAATGGCATGTAAAACAAGAAGTAAGTACTGTCATAATCAAAAGAAAATATAAAATGCCTTGCCTTTGGACAATGTAATGAAAATTTTGAAGAAATATTTTACATTATGATGACATTTTCATGAGAGAAAACATAGGATGATAACATGCACACATGCATACAGTCACATTTTTAAAGTAAAACTCGATGTCTGTCTTTGCAGTGAAAATGACTAAAAGGAAATGCAACAACAAATAAGCAGGGATTGTGGCCAAGCTTGGAATACACTTCAGTAATGCAAGCAAATCACAAGGTCTTTCCATCCCCTTCGACCCAGTAATTCAACTTCCAGCAGTTCTTTCTAGGAAATGAATGAAGTACACAGAGACAGATCTGAATGGAGGGTGGGTGTTCGTCTTTCTCTGGAGGAGTGAAATGTTAGAAAAACATTTTTCCTCTCACACACAGACGAAGCTTTCTTCTCTTCCTGGGAAGTCTCTCCTCAGTTAAATTGAACCCATCATACTTTCAAGTCCTTCTCATTCTCAAGAAGAGATATTTCCACCTAGTTTTTTAGGCAGAAATGATGTCTGTCCACCAGGATTCGACCTGAGAAACAGGATCGGAGTGTTAGGGGTTGAATTTTGTCCCCTAGTAATTTACATGTTCACCTTGTAACCTCCAGCATCTCAGAATGCAACTGTATTTGGATACAGGGTCTTTGAAGAAGTAATTAAGTTGAAATGAAGTTGTTAGGCTGGGTCTTAGTCCAATGTGTCTGGTGTCCCCATAAGAAGAAGAAATTTGGACACTGACACACACTGAAAAGAGATCCTGAGAAATCATCTGACAGACAGAGCGAGAGGCCTCAGAGAGACAGATCTAAGCACAGATTCCCAGCCTCCAGGACTGTGAGAATGTGGATCCCCACTGGGTGAGCCACAGAGAGAGACCTCAGAGAGAGAGATCTGAGCGCAGACTTCCAGCCTCCAGGACTGTGAGAATGTGGATCCCCACTGGGTGAGCCACAGCGAGAGACCTCAGAGAGAGAGATCTGAGCGCAGACTTCCAGCCTCCAGGACTGTGAGAATGTGGATCCCCACTGGGTGAGCCACAGCGAGAGACCTCAGAGAGAGAGATCTGAGCGCAGACTTCCAGTCTCCAGGACTGTGAGAATGTGGATCCCCACCGGGTGAGCCACAGCGAGAGACCTCAGAGAGAGAGATCTGAGCAGACTTCCAGCCTCCAGGACTGGGAGAGCGTGGATCCCCACTGGGTGAACCACTAACCTACGGTGCTTGGTCATGGCGGCCCTAGTAAACTCTTGCAAGTGGGAAGTACACACAGATATGCGTGTGTGTGTAGACATGGCTATAGATCTACAGTCACGCATCACTTACTGATGTTCCAGTCAACAGTGGGCCCATGAGAGTATAGAAAGTAGTCCCCTAAGACCGCGCCGTGTCACCCAGGTGTGTAGTAGGCTGTGCCATCAAGATTTGTGTAGTGTACCCACTGATGTTCGCGTAACAACGAAATCTCCTAGTGTCACATTTCTCAGAACGTACCCCGTGTTAAAGTGACCTGTGACTTTACATTTGCCTGCATTTATACATATATGTCACGTCTCTCCTACATATAATTTTTTATAGAGACTCATTTCAAGGAATTGGCTCAAAGCATTTTAGAGTCTGATAATTCTAAAATCTGGAGGGCTGGCTTATGGGCTGGAAACTGAGGCAGGAGCTAATTCTACAATCTTGAGGCAGAATTTCTTCTTCCTCAGGTTTTCCTCTTGAGGTCTTCAACTGATTAGACAAGGCCCACCCACATCATGGAAGATAATCTCTTTCACTTTATGTCAACTGATTGTAGACCTTACCCACACCTACAAAGTACTTTTACAGCAAAACCCAGATTATGGTTTGATTGGATGACTGGACACTGGACCTCACCAAGTGCCTCATAAAGCAAACCACTCCCACTCCTGTCATGTTCCTGGGCCTGTCAGTCCTGCCCCTGTGTATCACCTGGGGTGACTCTGTCCCCTGCTCCCCTTCTGCCACACGATGTCCGGGCCATCACCATTCTCCCCTTTGTCTCTAAAAATCATCTTTTTGTTGATCCTTTCCATCTCCCAGTCTCGATCTTCAACCCCGTGTTGGTATCAGCGACCACTTCCAGGGTTAAAGTTCATCAGCAGAGCATGTTTCTCTTTAGATAAAGATCAGTTTCTTACCGTGATCCACCATGACCCAGGAGCATTCCAAGCTCTAGAATTTCCACGTGGGAGGGGGTTAAGAGACACTGGGTTGAGGAAGGGTGTTAATCTGCAAGGGCCGCCATAAGGAAGTCCTACAGGCCGGGGCTTAAATAAAAGTTTATTTTCTCATTGTCCTGGAGGCCTGTAGTCTGGGATCGAGGTGTCAGCAGGGTATTTATTTATTTCCTCCATGAGAGAAAAAGAGAGAGGGAGGCAGAGAGAGCAATGCCTCGCAGGCCTTTCACCCTGGTCCACCCAGCCTCAGCTGGCCTGGCTCGCCTCATGCACACACGTACACATGCACCCCGCATGTGTATGAGAGGCCTCGGACATGAACCCAGGACCCTCCCTTGTGAATTCAGCAGCTTAGAACATTGTGCTACCTCTGTGTCACTGTCTGTCCCCAAGTATGAGCTTCTCCTGAGGCCTCACCTGCCTTAGAGACGGTCACCTGCTCGCTGTGCCTTCAGGTTGCTCCCTGTACATGTCTGTGTCACAATCTCTTCTTATTACAAGGACACTAGTCCAGTGGGACAGGGCTCACCTAATAACCTTGTCTAACTGGATGACCTCTATAAAGACCCGACCTCCAAAGGTCACATCCTGAGTTCTGGGGGTTGGGACTGCAGCATGACTTTAGGGGACAGTGAGTTATATGCTGTGAGCCAAGTCTGCATAGTAGTTATGTGAAGCTTCTCTATGGAAAATGTGTATTATTAAAAAACTACATGGATTTCAACTTTTTTGGCACCCAAATATACTTATGCTTTAATTCAATTTTCCACGAACTTTTCGCAATTCCCTAATATACATGACTATTTTTATAATATTGGGGTGGGGTAAGCAACATAACATGTATGTTAAAACCAAAACACATAAACCAAAATGTTGATAAATGTAATTCCACAACAGTCAAAAGTCTATACATAAAGTAAATTGTAAACCAGACTAAAAGGAAAATATGGGGAAATATTTGTAATTTTCAATTTGCATGGCAGTCAAAGGCATTATATACTAATCTATAGTGTGTTATTGCAAGTCGCTGAGAAAAAGTTGAGCACAAAAAATAGAAAGATAGGCAAGAATCTTGAACAGGTTGTTCATAGAAGAGAGTGTCAAATTTAGAAAGATGAAGTCTATCTCATTGATTTTTTAGAGAGATTTTTGCTATAGGGTGTGTGCACTCTCCAGAGAGACAGAAAGAGACAGAGACAGAAAGCGAGCAATCAGCCCCTGGTGGGGGATGGCCACATCACAGTGCTTTCTCCTCCGTTCTCCTCTTGGGATTTTGCGCATGCATGCACATGTGCCTGACGTGAGTTTTAAGCTGCCTGGTCTAGGACTTGAATCGCGGTCAACTACATGGGAGTCCAGCGATGTAACCATTTTGTCATCTGCTGGTCCCAGTCTATCTCATTTTTAATCCAAAACCTGGACAGTAAAACCAAAAAGAGAGATCATTCACTATCCAACTGGCAAGATTGAAAACTAAAGGTATAATACTTTAAGTTTGCAAATACATGGGAGAAATCTTGAAATGCTGGTAGAAATGAACATTGAGAGCATTATTTGTAACAGCCAAAAACTGGAAACAACCATCAACAGGAAAATGGACAAATTTTGGCATATCTATGTTGTGGAGTACTACTGAGTAATTAAAAGGAACAAATAATGACTTATTTAAGAATTAATAAGTGGCCTGCAGATGCTGTAATGCTGTTGCTTGACTCCCACGTGGCCAACTGTAGTTGGTGTCCCAGACCTGGGGGCGTCTGTGTGTGCGTGCCCCAGATCCCAGGAGGAGAACGGAGGAGAAGTGTTTGCCGCATGGCCATCCCTCCTGGAAGGGGGGATTTCTCACTTTTCCTCTCAGTCTCATCTCTCTGGCAAGTGCATGTGCCCTAAGGCAAAAACCTCTAACAACAACAACAACAACAAAGAATTAATACATATAGCAGCATGGTGTATCTTATAAACATTATGTCAGATGAAACAAGTCGAACACAGAAGATTTCATGATTGCATTGACAGGAATTTTAAAAAGTTACAAAATCACAGTGACTGAGACCAGTCAGGGCTGCCCGAGCTGGGGCTGGAGGGCTAAGTTCCGAGGGAGCTCTCTAGTCTAAGTGAAGGCTGCGTCTTGATCGTGGGCTATTTTGTGGCTGGACAGAACACCGACGTGCACCGAATGGCGCACTTGCAATGTGGTAGGGCAGACAGCGGCTCCGTGTAAAACTGAGCTGCGAGGCGACCACGTGAGAAGGCTCCAGTTGAGCCCCGGAGACCTTCCGTAGTATGCAGACTGTGCTGGTAAGCGTGTGCCCATGGTCCGGGCTGGCTGCGGCTGGGGCAGATTGCAGTCATAACCCTGTTGTGGTGCTGTCTCTCTGTCTCTGTCTCTCACTCTTGAAAGAAAGGAATAAACTTAAAAAAAGGGTGAATGTTATTATATGTAAGTTAGACCTCAGTAAATCTGGGGGAATTTTTTAATGCAACCTCCACAGTGAGTATGTTGTCTATATTTATATCCCACAGCATCACGCTTAACCCTTAAATATACACAATAAAATGTCTGAAAAACCACACTGCAGCCACACAGGTTTTTGCCCCACCATAAGATGATTCTTACAGCACAGAATGCGGGGACGTGGTGGCAATGGAGAGACGTCAGTCCTTCTACCTACATTCATTAACTGCCTGCTGTGCTCCTGGCTGGGACCTTGAATCCACCTACACAGAGCTAACTCAAGAGCCCGGGGATTTCATTTTCTGCAGCCTTGGTTTCCACGGTAACCTCAGGCCTTGAGTTGCTTATCACAGAAAATCAGTGTTCTTGACGGGAAGGGGGAGGGGAGCCAAGCCTGCCGTCTCCTGGGTCAGACTTCGAGCATGGCTTCTGTGTGTGTTAGGGTACATTCCTGCATGCGGTCCTCAGAGATGGGCACAGTAGGGTGTGTGAGCTACTGCCTTTTATTTGGGTTAAAATTTTCACTTGTGGGGTTGGCAGGTGGCATAGTGGTCCAGGCACTGGAATCCCACGTGTCCAAATGCGGTTTGAATCTTGGACCTGGAGGCTTGCTTTTTCACTTTCCCTCTCTCTCTCTCTCTCCAATCAAATTAAAATAATAATAATGGATAAAATTAAATAATTATTTTAAAAAAAGAATTTCACTTGCATTGACAGAAATTCACTGGCTGGTTTCAACAAGGAGTGTTACTGGAAGGACAGTGGGCAGCTCTCAGTCTTTCAGGGGAGGCTTCCAGCCCAGGGGGCTCTTCAGCTGGAACCTCCCAGCCTGTCTTCAGATTGTTCTCAGAACTGTGGTGGCTCCTGGCTACTCTTTCTCCTCACTGACGTTGCCTCCACTGCCCTGGCTATGCCCTGGATTCACGTCACAACTCCCAACCTCCCTACTGGCAGGCCAGACCTTCCTCTTGAGCTGGAGACATTCTAAATCCATGAGATCTAACTTTTCCATCTCGGCTATACCCACAACGAATGTCATTAGTGAGAAATCAAGTTCACTAGTACATCAAATTGAACCTCCCAGCTTTCCTTCTTTCTCTTTTTCTAATGGTAATCCAAACGGTATCCACAGCATTTACCATGTCATTCAATATATTTGTTCTGTGATGGCTGCAGAGTCGCCGGGAGCAGCCTCCCGGACACAAAGAAGGTGTCCACTTTTAACATTGACCTTCTCAGATATATATATATATATTATATATTTTTTTGAGAAGTTTTTTGTTATAGGGCGCGTGCACTTGCCAGAAAGACTGAGAGAGACAGAAAGCGAGAAATCACCCCCCAGGGGAGATGGCTACACCACAATCCCTTCTCCTCCATTCTCCTCTCGGTCTATTGGGCATGCACACACACACACCCGGCGTGAGTTTAAGCCACGAGGTCCGGGACTTGAACTGTGGTCAACTACATGGAAGTCCAGTGACATAGCCATTATGCCAACTGCTGGTCCTGACCTTCTCAGATACTACAAGCATTGCCCATCAGCAGGCCCAGCCAAGGCTTTCTCCAGATGATTTCTCTGGTTATCATCTAACTCACTTTTATGTCCTCTCTGATGTACCCATTGTAAATTTCTGTACGCACATAAATTCAAAATCCAAGCTACAAAAATGACTGGGTGCAGGGGACCGAAGAGCCAAAGTCTTCAGTGTACACTTCTACAAGGAAGATACACATAGTTTATGTGCCAGTAAGCACAAGAAAACATGGTTAGTGTCCTTGGCCACCAAGGACATGCAAATCAAAACTACAACGAGTGTGCATGCCCCAAATCCTGAGCAGAGAAGGGATTGCAACGTGGCTACCCACTCAGGGGATGATTTCTCACTTTCCTTTTCTCTGTCCTGTCCCTGTCTCTGTCTCTCTCTGGTGTGCCCTACAGCAAAAACCAAATCCATGACAAACCAAATTAAAAAAACTACACAGAACCATCACTTCACACCCCCCATGATGGCTACAGCCAAAAGACAGATTATGATGGTGCTGGTGAAGAAGTAGAGAAATTGAACTCCTCATATATGCTGGTAGAGATGTGAAAAGGTACCTCTGCTTTGGAAAACAGTCTGGCAATTCCTCCAATGGTGAAATACAGAGTGACTGCGTGACCCAGCAATTGCACTCCTGTATACCCAAAAGACATGAAAACAAAATCTATGCAAAAATTTGTAAACACATGTTCATAGAAGCATTATTCTTAACAGTCCCAAAGTAAAAACAACCTCAATATTCATTGACTTAAGAAGAGTTAATAACATTTCTTATATTCATACAATAGAGTATTATTCAGCCACAAACAAGAATGAAGTACTGATGCATGTTACAACATGGATGAGCTCAAAAACATCAAAGGAAGTGAAAGAACTCCTTAAGTCATATATTTTATGATTCAGAATAGAAATATATAGAGATGAGGCTGGCAGGTGGTGTGATGGTTGAGGTGCTGGATTCTCACATGGCTGACTGTGGTTCATGTCCTGGACCTGGTGGCTTGTTTTCTCATTTTCCCTTTCTCTCTCTCTATGGTAAAATAAAAATAATTAAATAAGTAAATAAATAAATATAATAAAATAAATAATTCTTAAAAATAAAAAATAAATTAAGAAAAAGAGAAATATATAGAGAGACATAAAGTAGATTTATATGCTACTCAGGGCTGGAGGAAGTGAGAGGGGATGGGAAAATGACTGCTAACTGCCCTGGGATTTGTTTTTGGGGGTGATAAAAATGTTCTAAAATTCATTGAGATGATGGTTGCACAACTCTGAATATGCTAAAAACCTTTGAATCATACACTTAAGTAGGTAAATTGTATAGTATGCAGATATCTCAGTAACACTGATATCAGAAAATCATCTTTCTTTTTTTTTCCTTGAGAGATTTTTTCCTATAGGGCGTGTGTGCTTGCTAGAGAGACAGAAAGTGAGAAATCATCTCCTGGGGGGATGGCCACAATGCAATCCCTTCTCCTCTATTCTCCTGTCAGGATTTGGGTGCACACATGCCCGGCATGAGTTTGAAGCTGCTGGGTCCGGGACTTGAACTGCAGTCCACTACGTGGGAGTCCAGCAACATAATCGTTATGTCATCTGCTGGTCCCCGGAAATTTTCTAAGTGAATTCTCATTTATTTAGTTTTGCTCTGAATATGTTAAGGAATTGTGTCCGACAGGAGCAAGCTGGCATTGTGCATCACGGTGTAAAATATGCAAACTCAGCCACCAGCTTCACAGAGGGCATCCAGCAGGCCCTCGTGGTGGGACCTCAGAAAATGAGAGGCAGGACACTCACTCCAAGAAATGAGGAGGAGGAAAAGAAAAACTGATGGATGATGAGAATCAGGGACATAATACGCAAAACAGACAGCTAGTATTTAGTATTTTCATGGTTTGGAAGTGGAGGCCTTTGGAACACTGACTAGGTTGTGCTCTTTCCGAGAAAGCCAGTCCCTCCCTGAGCTGGATGGCAACATATATATTGCTTGGATTTGAGTCCAGAATTTAGCTCATTAATCAGGGAAAAATTCCACGGTGGGTTGTTGAACCAAGCTTTTATCGGGCATCTAGGCCAGATGTTGACATTCAAACAGCCTCTCAAAGACTAAGAGTCTCCAGCCAGAAAGGTTTCTGCCATCCAAGCTTTCCTGTTTATTTAGGCTAGCACTGAACTCTTCAAATAGCAACCGAGGCCTTCTTGAAGGGCCTAGGGCAACACTGTCCGATATGATTATAGTGCTGGCCGTGCATATCATCTTAAGTTTTCTATTAGATATTTCTGTTATCTGATAGTTGTTGCTGTTCAGTATTCTAGCTTTCTATTAGCTATTAAAAGAAATAGGGGGAGGGACCAGCAGTTAGTGTAATGGCTATGTTGCTGGACTCCCATGTAGTCGACCGCGGTTCAAATCCTGGACCCGGTGGCTTAAATTCACACCAGGTGTGTGTGTGTGTGTGCGTGCCCAAGATCCCAAGAGGAGAGGAAAATGGAGAAGGCATTGTGGTGTGGCCATCCCCCCTGGGGGGGTGATTTCTTGCTTTCTGTCTCTCTGTCTCTCTCTTGTCTGTCTGGCGAGCACATGTGCCCGATAGCAAAAACCTCTCCAAACTAATAATAATAATAGTAATAATAATAATAATAATAAGACCGAAATGACAAAGCCAGGTAGAATATGTAAAAACAGAGGATGAATGAGAGCTGTGTACCATTAATATGTAAAGAATCAAGTCAGAGGAAAAGTTGAACACCAAAATGAAAACAGGGGCAGAGAATGTGGTAGAACATTTATAAGAGAATATTTGCACGGGAAATAAACAGAATTCCACCATACGTCTCATAGCAAAACAGACTTCAAACCAGCAAGGAGGGGTCAGTGCAGACTGATGAGTTAGAGAGGTTGTAGGGAGGTGGACATTCTCACGTCCTAGTGACTAAGAACGAGTTCAGTGACAGGTTTTGCTGTTCAAAAAGTAGGCGTGCTTGGACCTACCAGCCTGTTTCTGGGCGTCTGCTGTCTGCAAAGATTTCCAAATACTCAAGGACTCGAGAGTGGAGACCACTTCTCATTTATGTTAGTGAGAAGTTGACAACAAGCGTGTGCAATGCGTGCACTGCCAACCTGCCATCATAGTGCAAAATACAGTCGTTGGTACTCGCTTCCTAAAACAGGCATTGTTGGGACCAGCAGTTAGCGTAATGGCTATGTCGCTGGACTCCCACGTAGTTGACAGCAGTTCGCATCCCGGACCCGGTGGCTTAAACTCACGCCAGGCACGTGTGCGTGCGTGCCCAGGATCCCGAGAGGAGAATGGAGGAGAAGGGATTGTGGCGTGGCCATCCCCCCTGGGGGGGTGATTTCTCTCTTTCTGTCTTTCTGTCTCTCTCTGTCTGGCTAGTGCACGCGCCCTATAGCAAAAACCTCTCCAAAAACAAAAACAAAAACAAAAAAAAGGCATTGACATTGTTTTTGGAGGAACATTTCGTGTCATGATAGCATGTTTAATGAGGAAAGCAGGTTAGGTATGTATTTATACACCTGGATGCCAGCTTTAAGCCAAAACAGTCGCTCATTCACTCGTGAACATTTAGATGAGGATCCGGAATGCACCGGCCTGGTCTGAGGCGCTCTGGGTACTACAGACAAAGGAAACAAGACCAGGCCTTACCCAGGAAAGAAAATGTCTCTCTAGGGAGAAATTTGGTGCTAGCTAAAAAGAAGAGATGTGCTTTTCCTATGATTCCTCTTCTACCTACATGACCTGGAGAAATTCTCCATCGCATGGGCAAGGCAACAGTGTAGGGATGTCCCTTACAGCCTTCATCTACTTGTTCTTTCATTCCTTAATATTTATTAAACAAGACCGAGGCCCAGACACTGTGGGAGACGTCCCGAGTAAGTACGATGCCCTAAGTAAAGCGTGTCTGCAAGGAGCAGCTCAAACACCACAAAGAGGAGGTGAGTAAGAGGGACGCTGTTGCAGGCTGCGGTTTGGTCCCCCAGATTTATACATGAAACTCTAACTCCCGGCGCGGTGGTGTGAGGGACAGGGCTTTCAGAAGGGGTAGATTTGGAGGGTGACAGCCTCACGAGAGTGAAAGGGTTGCCAGAGCTCAGGAGTTCTCCTGTGCAACATGGAACTACACAAATCATAACGCCCTGACACCTAAACCTCGCCCAGAGGAGATTTTAAATGTTTTCATCTCAGAAATGTGCTAAACATGTAAGGCGAGCTTGATTAGTGACCCCACAACGTATGCACATGTGTCAAAACACCAGAGTGACCCCACAACGTATACACATGTGTCAAAACACCAGAAACATGTGCACTTCTGTTTGCCAATTCAGAAAAGGAATGAACAAGAAGGATTAGCTCTTACCCCCACCCTCTCACCCAGAGGACACAACAAGAAGACAACGCTATCTTGAACCAGGCTGTGAGCCCTCAGTCTGCCAGCCCTCGAGCTTGGGCTTCCTGGCCTGTAGAACCATGAGCAATGGATTTCGGTGATTTAAAATCTGCCTAATCTATAATGTTCTCGTTAGAGCTGCCGGGACAGACCAAGGTGACGATTCATTCACATGCTGATTACTGTACGACGCTGATGACAGACTAGGAGTTACTGCATCCGCAAGGATGAATCTGGAAAACGGGAGCCCCGGCAAAGAGAGCAAATCGCACAGACACCATCGATCCACAGCGCCGTCGACTGAACCCCGTGTTCTCACCACCCACATGGTCACTGCATTTGATTTTCTTCATTGCCTTTACAGCCGTCTGAAAGAGTCATCTTTGCTTTCTCCATCCCAGTTCTTTTCATTTATTTACTTATTTGAGATCCACAAGTGGAATTGAAGTAACGAGGAGAACTAAACGCGTGGTTCCCCCCTGGAGTCCAACGTCTGCCCTACGAGAACGTTCTCTCATGGGTAGGCTCGTGGTGGGGGTGGCGTGTACTTATCATTTGTTCAAGAAGACATCCTCAGGCGGCTGTTCTGTGCTGGGATGTTTTTTGAACCTGCACGTATCTGCTTTTGCAGAGCCTGGAAAATTCCAGTCTCAGGAGCTCTTTCCACAGCCCACTCCTCGTTCCCACTGAGCTGTTTCCATGGCAATAGCTTCAGCCTGCACCCACCTCCCACAGCAGGTGAAGGGGAACAGGGCAAAACTCCTGGCCATAAAATCCCCTGTGGGGGGGAAGGAGGGCTTCATGGTGGGCCGAAGGGCCTTGCTGCCCCAGCCGGGGTTCATGTGAGAGTCCCTTTTGCAGAAGGTTTTCATCTGAAGCCACATCTGCATCCTTGTAGTCAGCTTCCTGTGAGCTGAAAACCACCCACCTGGAGAAAAACCACATTTTGGGGGATTTCCTCTTCCTGAGCTAATGGGGGAGAGAGAATGAATGAGGTGAGGGTGAGAGATGCGTGACTTAAAGGTGTGACAGAATCGCTCGGAGTTTCTAGAGCAGTGTCTGGTGGGGTCCAGAAATCTGCATCCCTGACAGGACCAGCTGGCGCTTTTATTGCCAACATACATTTCAAGAATGGTCGGCCCTGGGACCAGTAGTTGGCCTTAATGGCTATGTCGCTGGACTCCCATGTAGGTGACCTTGGCTTGAGTCCCGGACCCAGTGGCTTAAACTCACGCTGGGCGCGTGTGTGTGTGTGCCCAAGATCCCGAGAGGAGAATGGAGGAGAAGGGATTGCGGCGTGGCCATCCCCCCTGGGGGGTGATTTCTCGCTTTCTGTCTCTCTGTCTCTCTGTCTTTCTGGTGAGCGCAAGTGCCCTATAGCAAAAACCTCTCCAAAAAAAAAAAAAAAAAGAATGGCCGGCCCGAGCTTTCTGCTCTAATATGTCTGTGCCAGAAGCAGAACAGCATCTTGGAGCTTTGTGGAGATGCAGAATCTCAGCCACCATCTCAAACCTGAGGGGCCGGAACTTGCATATTTGCAAAATTCCCCTGAAGATTTCTGAGCACCTTAAAGTGGGAGGAGCACTGTTCTTGGGCAGACGTTGGGCTTCTGCCCGTTCCCGGTCACTCACAGCTTCTTCCTGCAGACGGACGACCTTGACCTTCACGTCGCACCCCCTCACCTGGCCCTGCCTCCCGCCTGCACTCACCAGTAACGTCCGTTTCTCCAGGCCCCACTTCCTAGTCCAGGGCTCCCCCTTGGAGCCCACCCACATTTCATACCACGTGTGTGTTTGGATTCCACCACAGATTTGGAAACTGGCCTCTCTGTCTACAACACAGTGACTGCTCCTCTAGAGCACGTTGCCACCTACACCATGGGCGACGCGACTGTGCTGGTTCTCTGTCCCAGCGCCCTAAGATGCCCCTGCGTGTGACTGATGGACTTGTCTCCCCACACCGTCAGGAGGATAGGGAAACAGCGAGCGTAATGCCACTTTGTCTAAGTTCTGTGCTCCTCACGGGGAGCGTGGCAGAGAGACCCTCTAGGCCAGTGGCCCGCCTGGTGCCCACGGCCATCAGACCCCACTGGAGGACTTGACAAAGCTTCAAGTGATGGGACCCATGCCCAGAATTTCTGAACCAACGACATGGGGCCCAGAGAACTGCATTTCTAACAAGTCCCCAGTTCGTACAGATGCTACTAGCCTGAGAACCATGACTTTAAAATGACAGATTATTTGAAAAATCCAAAAGAAAATGAGTTATTGGGAACCCACTGTGAGACAGATGTGAATGAACATACCATTTTAAAACATGCATAAGAGAAAAACTGGATTAATAAACAGCATCTTTGGGACCAGCAGGTGGCATGGTAGTTAAGGTGCTGGATTCTCACATGGCCAATAGCAGTTTGAGTCCCAAACCTGGCGTCTTGACTCACTCATTAATTTCACAACCAGAAATTCTCAATGGAAATGTGCCCAAACATCCCAAAAGTGTCTAATCAAAATGTGGGTAGTCTTGTTTATAAAATACACAAATTATAATCAAGCCTATAAACCATCCCCACCAGTGGGGCCAGACAGTGGTGCAGTGGTAATGCAGCTGGAGCCACACCACAAGGTCCTCAGTTCAGATCCTGAGCCCTCCCTCTATACTCTGGGCAGCCCTCATGTTGTGTGTGGGAGGTTACTCTCTCTCTCTCTTTCTTCCCTCTCTTTCATGGAGGAAATAAATACATAAATTAAAAAATCTAGTACAATTATCTTCACCAGTAAATCCAATAAGCAGGAAGCATTTTTCTAATCAGAAACAGTCAATTTCAGTCGAGTGAGATGAATACACTCTGGAGATCTTCTGTACAACGTTGTACCTATAGTCAACAATACCATATTGTGCACTCGAAAATTTGATAGGATGGAAGGTCTTACGTTACATATTCTTATTACAGTAAAATAAAATAAAGGGGGACCAGCAGTTAGTGTAATGGCTATGTCACTGGACTCCCATGTAGTCAATCGCAGTTCAAGTCCCAGTCCTGGTGACTTAAACTCACTCCAGGCGTGTGTGCATGCGTGCCCAAGATCCCGAAAGGAGAATGGAGGAGAAGGGATTGCGGCGTGGCCATCCCCCCTGGGGGGTGATTTCTCGCTTTCTGTCTCTCTGTCTCTCTCTGTCTTTCTGGCGAGTTCACGCGCCCTATAGAAAAACCTCCCCCCCCCAAATAAAATAAAATAAAAGGAAACAAGAAGTCAAGCTCTTGTTCTCTTTCAAAATAAAGTCATAGTTTAAAGTGTATTTTATAACATGTGGAAATATGCATATGTTAAAGAAAATCTTTTTTTAACAGCAAAGAAAAAAACTTTTTAAAGACTGGAAAATGTAGCAAATGTAACCATGATTTGACCAGACTATCAAATTATGGGGAAAAAAGTTGAATCACTGAAGTCCAGAGCCCTAGAAATCTTCATTTTCTTTGACATGTATGAGATATATTTATACACACATATATACATATATACACGTACATAAATATAAATTATCCTTGCCTCCAGGGAGTAACTGGCCCCACAGGAAACTATGATTGCAATCTCTCCCTTGCTTAAATCACGTCACCGGATCCCCTTTACTATGTAAGTAAAGACTCTGTTCTTGTAAGCAGTTGGCACCAGAATGTCTGCAAAGTCAAGACTAGGGTTGGGATGTACTCTGGTTTGGAGGGCTTCCTTCCTTCCTCCTCTGGTGCCTCTCAGTTTCACTTGCATGGTGTTTGGACTCTTTTGTGTTTGCCTTTAGGAAAATGTAAGTGATTCCTTTCAATGTATGTGCACACATTTGTGTGTGTGTTAGTGTGTGTGTGTGTGTGTGTGTGTGTGTGTGTATCCAAAGAAATATAACTGAAATTCTTCTTTCTGACCCAGCCATGACTTTGACCCATTGTGTACTTTGAGTTAGATAAACATACCTGGAACCAGATGGTTATTGTGTATAAAAATCTGCAATGTATATACACAAGCAAGTTTTGGGACAGGACCCGAGACAGGCACCATGCCCATCAGGAAATGGGGAAGCCAGAGTTTCACCCCCAGAAACTAAGAGAAAGCTAAAGAGGACAGACATGGAAGGATATGGCCTGGGAAGGAGAAGGCTGGTGTTGTACATTTTCATAGTTTGGATTTATGTCTTCAGAACAGAGACCAACACTGAGTTGTTTCCAAGAAATCCAACCACTTTCTACAAGAGAGGTAATGTATGTATTGTTTCATTTCCAGTCAAGCACTAAGCTAAGGAGCCACTAAGGGTCTTTGGACTACAATATATAATCTGATGACCAGGCCAAGAAGCAACATCTAAATGACCTCTTTCCAAGGACCACAAGTTCCCAGTTAGACGTGTGCCTCCCAACTGAGTTCTGGTCACATTTCAGATCTGGCCCAAAAAGCTCCTATAGTAATGGGACCCAGGAGCCTTAACGAGGCCCTAAGTATCTGGTTTAGGAAGGGGGTTGTTTGCGCAGGGAGAGAATTCTTTTGAATCCAGTTCAATATGATACAGAATAATTTAAAAAATGTTTTTTCTAGGGAGTAAGTGTGCTCGCCAGAGAGAAAGAGACAGACAGAGGAAAAGTGAGAAAGCACACCCCAGGGGGGATAGCCTTGCCACAATTCCTTCTCCTCCATTCTCCTCTTGGGATTTTGAGTACACATGCATATACACTCAGCATGTCTTCAAGTCACCGGTCTGGGACTCAAACCACATAGTCAGTCATGTGGAATCCAGCCACCTTAACCACCACACCACTAACTGACTCTATAGAATAATATTTTAATGCTCATGAGGTGTAAAACACCATCTTCAAAACAACCCAAACATCAACGAACACATGATAAAAGTACTCATCTGGGTCAGCAGGTGGCGTGATGATTAGGGTGCTGGACTCCCACATGACTGATTGCAGTTCCTATTCTTGGCAACTTGCTTTCTCACTTTTTCATTCTCTCTCTCACTCCTTCTCTCTCTGGTGAGCATGCATGTCCTATAGGAAATTTTACAAAGTAATAGTCATAAAAAATAAAAATTTAAAATTATTTAGGCAGAAAAGTACTCATCTAATTATGTAAACACTAAAAATGTAGGAACACAAAACCCTGTACCATAAGACTGAATGACCGCACTGGGTGAAATCACTGTGTCATAGAAAGTGGAAGAAATTCTATTATTCATGCCCAAGAGAGTCATAAAGGTCAAAAAGGAAGAGCTGAATGTCAAATAAGGAAAGTCAGAAAGGGATCTGAAAAGGGAATTTATAAAAGAGAAAATGCAAAACATTTGGAAACATGAAAAGGACTCCAACTTACTTATGATGCACATCTGGAAGTTGACTATCACAACAGCCCACGTTAGAAACAACCGCAGTGCCAGCGGTGGGTAACGGGCAAGGAGAATGTGAGCTACTCATACGATGGAATAGTATTCAACCTGAACAGGAAGGAAGTTCCAATGCGTGCTAGTGTGGCTGGACTTGAAGACATTACGTTAAGTGAAACAAGCCAGTCATAGAAAGACAAATACTGCGTGATTCCACTTATATGCGGTACATAGAGGAGTCAATTCAGAGAGACAGGAAGTAGAATGGTGGGTGCCACAGGTTGGGGGCAGGGGAATTAGTGCTTCATGGGTACAGAGTTTCAGTGTGGGAAGACAAAAATGTTCTGGAGATTGATGGTGGTAATTAATGGTTGTGTATCAATATAATTGTACTTAAAGCCACTGAACTACATGCTTAAAAATAGATAAGATGGTAAATTTTGTATTATGTGTATCCTACTACAATTTAAAATAAAAACAAAAACCTGTAAGTCAAAACCAAAATGAAATATCATTGCTCTGACAAAGGCGAACAAAGCGATGACACCCAGAACTGGCAAGAGCAGGGAGACAAGCACCCCTCAGATGAAGCTGTCAAGAAGGGAGCAGGTAGTCTTTCTGGCAAGTGTTTTAGCAACAGGCGTCTAAGTGCCAAGCACACATTCACACTCTCTGACTCAGCAGTTTTGCTTCTGGGCATCTGGTCAACAGGAAACTCAGGAAATTTTGCCCATCCCCAAGAGGGGCGATTACAGAATTGCAAGTGAGAGCGGGATCCTGGGAGCTGACAGACAGATGTACACCTGGTGTCATCGGCCGTATGACGCAGCATTGCATAGTCGGGAGAAGGTGGCTCCTTTGATGATTTTAAAAGTATTTATGTAAATGGCCCAGACACAGTGACGGGGGGGCACTGCTTCGTGATGGCCGAAGCTGCACAGGGGACCCCAGCTGGTTCTTGGCCCAATCTAAGCAAGCTGGGAACAGTGGGGCACACCTGTGGTCCTGCTAACTGGGAGGCTGGGCCAGGAAGGTCAGGACAGGACAAAGTCCTGCCAAAAATGCTAGCTTCCTCCTTACTGCCCCTACCCATGAATTTTAATATCTGTGTTGAGAATTACAACTAACTCCCAGTCTAATTGACTTCTGAAAATCTTATCTTTACACCTTTGACTAAGGCATTTAATTAAAAAAAAAAAAAAAAAAAAACAAATCTATTGAGAGAAAAGCAAGACAGAAAATGGTATACGACTAATCACAATTTTGACCCTAAGGACATTCATTCATTCACTCGTTCATTCACACATACCCTAGAAGAATACTCCCCCCCCAAAAATAAAATTTCAGCCACAAATGTGAGCCACATATGGAATGATGGGTTTTCTAATACCATTTAGAAAATAAAAATTAATAAAATTAATAAATATGAAAATTATTAGAGACTTTTTTAATGGGGGTCAGTCACGGGGGCACAATGGTAGCACCAGTCTGCAACGCTGAAAGCCACACAGAGGATCAGGATCTGACTCCCCAGCTGACCACGCGTGTGCCTAGGCAGGCTGAGAAGGCTAAGAGAGGGAGGTGGTGTGAGGCCCTGAGGACGGAGCTTGTCTTTCTGAGTCTCTCTCAAGAAGTAAATAAATAAACTTTAAGAAAGGTATTAACTCTTCAAAATCCAGTGTGCATTTGCTGTAACAGGAGCTCTGTTTGGACCAGGCGGATGTGGCCAGTAGCCTCCATGTTGGACAGCCCTGGGCTAGAGCATGCTGAGGTGATTTTCAAATCCGTATGCATTCACCTTTAGAGGCTGGAAAATTCCAGACTCTGCGGCAATTTCTCCATGGAAACACTGGCTACTGTTTCCATGGTGACAGACCCTGCAATGACGAGGGTGAGAGCTCTTGAGGGATGAAGAGAGCACAGCAACTAACAGCGAAATAGCCTGGTTGGGGAACGGGCAGGTGGGGGAAGGGCCCAGTAGACAGGGCCCCTGTTAATGCCTGGATGCAGCGTTGGCGCATCAAAAATCACCCGACAGGGCCTTTGCAAAATAAGACAAAGGTCTCAGCACATCTTACTGGAAACCACGTACCTCCTGCTGGTCTCACCTATTCTACGTTCACACATTCATGGCTTTTCTCATGTAACGAAGGTTAATTCAGCCCCTACTATTTGCCAGACTCAGTGCAAGGGGCTGGGAAACAAAAACAACCCCAAATAGGCAGAGCCTCTGTCCTGAGAAGTGAGAGAGAGACATGATGCCTTTAAAAAGTTGCGTATTTTCCACCATTGCTTGCGTAAGTATTCACTGAGTCTCCATCACCTGCCAGACACCATGCAAGAGACTGGGGGGGGGGGATTCACTGAAACCAGCAACAGAAGTCTCTGGCATGTGAGTGTGTCTTCTGGTGATAGGGGTGAGCTTAAACAAATCCAGAAAATGATGTTGGGGTGATGAACCCCAAGACGGAAACTTAATCAGTGTCATGGGATAGAGTGAGACAAGAGGTGACACTTGAGGAGAGATTGCTCTCGGGTGACACAACCCAGGCGAGGACTGCGTGAAGAGTGGGAGCAAGCTCAGGGAAGAGCCTTCTGTGCAGAGGGCAAAGAGCTGAGGCGAGCGCTCAGGGCATCAAGGAGGGACACGCGGTGGGCCAGCAGGCACGGGGTGACAGTGAGCTAGAGAGGAGACGAGGCCTCTTTTAAAAGTTTATTTACTGATCTCCCTGGGCTAGCAAGAGGCATGGTGGTCAAAGGCACTGGATTCCTACACGGCCAACTGCAGCTCGAGTCCCGGACCTGGCAGCTTGCTCTCTCTCTTTCCCTTTCTTGCTCTCTCTCTCTGCTCAAATTAAAAATTAATAACAACAATGGAATTAAATAAATAAATAAAATTTAAAAATTTTACTTACTTATTTCCCGAGTCAGGTCACCCTCAACAGGGTCTCCACGCTGCCCTCCTCCTCAGCCCTCCCCTCAGGTAGACTTCCTCACGGAGCTTTCGGCATCATAGCTCATTACCTCTGTGCCTGTGCCACCTCGGCTGGGCCAGACAGGGCCTCTTGTAAGTGAGATGCTGTGATTTGAAGGTTTGTGTTGTTTTAATTTATATATTGAAATCCCAGCTCCCCAGATAGTATAAGAGGATCCGGGCCCTCGGGAGGAGATTAGGAATGGGATTTGCACTGAGCCTTATAAAAGAGGCTCAAGAGCTGCCTCCCAGTCCCCCCCCAGCCCCCCACCCTGTCACTGAGCTAACTTCCACCTTGTATGGATGAGGAAGTGCGTCTTCATCAGCCATCAGATTTGCCAGCCCCTTGGCCCTGGACTTCCCAGCCTCCAGAACTGTGAGAAATATTGATAGGTCACTTGTTAGGAAATCTCTCAGTTGATGGTAGTTTGCTATAGCTCTCTGGATGGAAACGGGTGGTTTTCACTTATTTAATTTATTTCCATAGCACAGATTGTTACCAAATATGGCTATATTCACAGATTCTGGGTGGACACGGACTTGGAAGAGGACATATTTGGTCCAGTGCATTCTTCTCCTGCAAAGACATTTCCTCTCTTGGATAGACTGTAAGGTAATATTGGGTGTCACCCAGCCAGCTATTTTTCTTGTGAATGATGGAGCATTCTGTCATGGATCACCAAGCAGGGCCAAGCGGCCGCTTAGATGCAAACTAAGCAGTCCAGAGCGAACGCAAACCATCCCCTCCAGCTCGTCCTTACACTTCAGGAAGCAGCACTGCTCTGCCCTCGTCACCCCAGGGCTCTCCTGTGCCCCAGAGCCACTGAAGTGACCAGCCGGCCTCCAGCCTGCTTACTCTGCCCTGCCGTTCTTTCCTGCAGAATCCACAAAAACGCTTGTGTCCAAATTTCTCATCTGCTTCTGCCCCTGACCAGCCCTGGTGCTCCCCACCCAACCCCATGGCCCTGCTTGGCATGGTGTGGTGTGCCGCCTCCTCTTGGGAACTGTAACAAACTGTCTTTTCCGTGGTAGCTGTCTTCTCATCTGTTGGCCTCCCTATACCTGAGTTATAATAAAACCTTCATTTTAAAGTGTGTCTGCAAAAAATCACAAGCCAGGTGAAAACTACAAGCAGCCAGAGTTACTCCGGCGAAGGTGCAGCCACCAGCCGCAGTGGAAGCACACATACCTTAACCAGCCCCCGAGGCCCTCCCCGGTTCCCGCAGGAGAAGTGCTCCAGCTCTCCCCACAGACACCCCTCAGTGAAGCAGGGAGGCCCTGCCTGGCTGCAGACAAAGAGCAGAACTCTGAACGCATGGTCCATAGGTTCACAATCTCACACACACATACACATACACTCACACACACACTCACTCACACACACTCACTCACACACACTCACTCACACACACACACTCACACACACACTCACACACACACTCACACACACTCACTCACACACACATACACATACACTCACACACACTCACTCACACACACACTCACTCACACACACACTCACTCACACACACACTCACTCACACTCACTCACACACACTCACACACACACTCACTCACACACACTCACACGCTCACACATACACACACTAACTCACACTCACACACTCTCACTCACACTCACACACACTCTCACTCACACTCACACACTCTCACACGTGAAATAACAGTGGGATTTGCACTTAGCACTGGTTTTAAGGTATCCGTGGTGTTGGTCAAACTCACCTATCAGCTAGCATGCTGTGACATAATTAGATATATACATGCACATATCAGAGGGCTTCACATAATTTGTGGAAAATTCATATTATGGTGAAAAATGGCATGAATTCCAAAATTTTTGCACTTAAATAAACTCACACCTTAATTCTACTTCTCCGTGAACTTTCCGAAGTCCCCTTGTGTTTGTGGTATGCCTGACCCTGTAACAAATACACACCGTAACCATAGAAGACGAAAGAAAACGATTGGCAAGAGAGTTCAGAGATCCAACCTGCTCAAAGATGCCTGAGGGAACTTCAAAAAGATTGTGGGAAAATGGAATTACAGTACGAGTTTATTTTTGGTGTCAAAAAAAAAAAGTTTTGAAGTCCATGCAAAACTTTTTCATAGTACGCATTTTCCAGGACCTTTCTAAAGACCTCTCATACGAAATATTATGTTTAGAAATGGACATTTCTAGAATAGAGGCCACACTGAGTTGTTTCTGAGAAGACCATTCCCTTCCTCCGTCAAATAGAAATGTATGTATTGCTGTACTCCAGGACGGCATTTAGCTCATGAATCAGGGAAGTGCCTGGCCGGCTGTGCCTTGGCAACTGAGCTGAGTGCTCACCGTCCAGCTGCTCTGGGCTCTGGGTTTCCTGTCCTACCTGAGCCCTCCTTTCTCTTCAGGTCTGGGCCCACCCCTGCCTCACCCCCGACAGCTCCTGGAACTTGGAAGCCTTGCTAGGGAGAGAGAGGGGCAAGTTTTGGGCAGGGGAGAGAGCCTGCAGTCTTTCATCAGCTGCCACAAGAAAACATGGGTAAATGCTTTCAAAGTCATGGGTGGACGAGGTCTCACTAAGCACAGCATACAAGCCAGTACACATAAGGAGCTTCAACCCGACTTCGCAAAACTGAATTCTGGTTTGAAGCGTGTTCCCAATATTCGTATCTTGAAGTTCTAACCCCTGGTACCTCAGAATGTGATCATGTTTGAAGAAAGAGCTCTTGTCTTTAAACATTTCTTTCTTTCTTCCATGAGAGAGAGAGAGTGAGACAGAGAGACACCGCCCCCCAAGGAGTCTTTGCACTGTGACGCGCCCCCAGCTCAGGCAGCCCTGGGTCAGAGGAATGTCAGGGAGGGCTCTAGATGTGAACGTGGAACCTGTCGTGTGGGTCAGCCTCCCAGGGTGCTGGCTTTCCTCCTGTGTTACTTTTAATCAGCGAGAAAGAGCCCTCCAGCTCCCCAGAATCCCAGGCACATAGCACAGGCCTGGAGCGTTTTCAAGGTGACTCAGGGGTCTGAACCCCTGGGCGGCCCTCTGGCTTCCAGCCCTGCAGTTCAGCCAGCTACCGACCGTGCTGCCGGGCTGGGCTGACAGGAAGACTCTGACCGGTTCACCATGCCTGCGCCGCCCTGGCCACCAGGACGCTCAGACCACAGCACATGCAACCATGGCTCGCCGTTTAGGTCGGTTCCAGTTATGGGACTCGGGCCTCCCTCGCCTCCCCTCTGCCTTCCCCCGTGGGCCGTCCTGGCTGGCCTGAGGTCGGGGCTTGTTTCTACCTCGCAGGTAACAGGTTACAGGGAGGGTTCAGGGTGGCGTAGCTGGAGCCATGATAAAAGGAGGAAATCTGGACGCAGAGATGGACACAGAGGGGAGGGCGGGAAGCACAGGATCACGGCATGGAGACCTCACTGGGGGGTCTCTCTCTCAGAAACAATACGAGATTCTGGATTCTCATCCAGAGACCTTGAGTGTGCCAGGCACGTTCACATCCATGATCTGGGGCCAGTTGGATCTGGAGGTGGATCACGGCATGAAGACCCTATTGGGGTACTGTCTCTCTCTCTCTTTTGCCCATGCAGGAAATAAAATAATAAATTAACTTAAAGGAAAGAAAAAAGAAAAGACGACGTCGTCCATCTGTAAGCCACCGAGAGAGGTCTGGAACAGATCGTCCCCTCACAGGCCTCAGAAGGAGCCAGCCCTGCCCACACCTTGATCTTGAACTTGCAGAACTGTGAGGCGGTCTCTGCCGTTCGAGCCACCCAGTCTGCGGCACGCTGTTACAGCAGCTACGCGAAGCTGATGTTAAATCACGAGCGATATTCATGTGACCAGCGAGGTGACACTTTCCACCGCCTGTGACAATCGAGTCGTGCACGTTTTACTTACAGACCTGTGGCAAATCACCAGACACTGGGGCGCCTTAGAATTTACCACGAACTCGGTGCAACAGCAGAAGCGTGTTCTCTCACAGATCTGAGGGCAGGAGTCCACAGCCGAGGTGGCAGCAGGTGCTCCGGGCCTCTGCAGGCTCCCGCCTCACCCGCCTTCCAGGCTCCTGGCTCTCCCCGTCCGCTCTGCCCGATCTTCACATCGTCTCCTCCTGTCTCTGTGTGCACAGGGCTCCTTTTCCTGTCTCTTATAAGGACACCAGTGCTCAAAGTCCAAATGACTTCATCTTGAGATTTTTAACTAAATACCACTGTAAAGACCCCATTTCCAAGTAAGGACAGGTCACATCCTCTGGTTCTGGGTGGACATGAATTTTGGAGGGACAACGTGCAATCACTGCAAACACCGAAACAAAAAGAAAAGAAGAAAGAGCTCTGAGAGTTTGCTCATGTGCAGACTTCCAGTAGAGGTTAAGCTTCAAGGTCCCTCTCTGAGCCCTTCCGAAGCGCTGGCTGGGGCCCCGGCAATGTTCACATGGTTGGTGAAACTTTCACAGAAGTGAGATGTTCTCAATGCAATTGGCTAGCATCATCATCAGTTTCTACTTTAACTTCCTCTCCCTCACAAAACCCTCATGACAAATGGCTTTAAAGTGGTCACGGGAACTTCTGAGAAAACTGAGGAAAAGTTGAGGCTACACGTAGCTCGTGTTTACTGGGATGTGCCGGTGCACGTGCAGGGCTGTGAACTCAGCAAACGAAGGTTCAAGACGCCTAGCGAAATTTGCATTTGAGATAAACAATGAGTAACTTTTAGTATAAGTATGCACCCTGCAGTATTCGGGACACACAGCAGGCATACTTGTACACCAAACATTATTCCTTGCTGCTACACCTAAATGTTTAGGTCCCTGCAAATTCCTATGTTGAATTCTAACTTTGAAGGTGTTGGTATTAGGAGGTGGGACCTTTGGGAGGTGATTTGACTATGAGGGTGAAGTCTTCATGAATAAGAGTGGTAGCCTTATAAGGGGAGACCTGAGAGAGAGAAAGAGAGAGAGAGAGAGAGAGAGAGAGGGAGAGAGAGATCCTGCCGCCATATGAGGACACAGAGGCCAGGTGCTCCCCGTGAACCAGGAAACAGGTTGTCACCAGACATGGAATCTGCTGGATGCTCGATCTTGGAGTTTACTCCAGAACTAAATGAGAAATAATGTCTGCTGTGTATAAGCCACCCAGGGCATGCTATTCTGTTACAGCATCTCATATAGACTAGGACAATAATTTATCTAGAATTAAAATTGTACCTGGTGGGCCAGCAGGTGATGTGGTGGTTAAGGTGTTGGACTCCCAAGGCTGACTGCCATTCGAGTTCTGGACGTGGTGACTTGCTTTCTCACTTTCTTTCTCTCTCTGTCTCTCTTTGGTGAGTGCATGTGCCCTGTAGCAAATTAAATAATACAAGTTTAATAATTATAATAAATGAAATAAAATGGAATTTTATCTTGCATCCCTATTTCTGTGTTATTGGATACTATAAAGTTACAGGCACTGTTTATACGTCATGAAGTTCTATATGAAGTCCTGTTATGTATGTAATGTAGTTATTCACATGCAGCTGTCTGGCCATTAGCCATTACTGGGGCGGCTCTAGGAAGGCTCCAGCCACCCCCTCCCCGCCCCGCGCCGACCCCTGCCGCACACAATGGGGCTTGCTCAGGACCAGCATGTCCTGCCGATCAGAGCACCAGACGTTTGGAACCAGGGGAGAAACAGGGTTGGAGTGCACAGAGCCAGGCGCTAGTCTGTGGGAAATTCCTCTGCACCTCAGAAGTGCAAACTTTGTGACTGGGGCTTCCCTGGCCACTAACGTTGGTGAAGACCCAGTTCCCGGGCAGCAATGAGCTCTCTAGTGCTGTCCTTACGATTTCAAGCCTGGGGAAGACAAGACGCCCAGTTTAGCAGTCGCTCTCTCCCCTGGGCCAGTCCTGGCGGGATCCTGTAAGCAGGGAGGATGGCTGTTTGTGAAGGTGCGCACTGGGCACAGCAGGGCCTCAGGAAGTCGGGATTCCAGGTGTCACGTCACATAAAATTCTGTCGGAGGCACAGCAGTAGACCAGGAGGCCAGCGCTCCAAGGGCTCAGCTCCCGTGTGCACCCATTCATCTGCCAGTTCATCAGTTACGGTGGTGAAACAGCACTCAGGGTGGACGGCTTTTCAGTACCACCCAATACAACATGACAACACTCTCAAAAGGCACTTGCACTATACGTGTGAATTATTTAATTTCAGGTTCAATTTTTTGTTTGTTTTTGTTTGTTTAGAACTATCAATCTTATCAGGTCCGGTCACAGCTGTACTGCCAAGACTCTGTGCTCTGCAGGCTGGGAATGTGGGAGGCCTGGGTTCGATTCCTGGTCTAACCTGAAGGCCAGTCGCAATGGCCTGAATCTGAAATCGCAGGGACGTGAGAAGGCCGAGCAGGAAGGTCATGAGCTCAGAACTGGCGTGGGCAACAAAGTTAGACCCTGCCTAAAAACTGTGTGGTAGCTTGTGCCTGTGGACCCAGCTACCCGGGAGACTGAGGCAGGAAGATTATAACACAAAGGAATCCTGTATTAACAAACAAACAAAAGTATCATGTCAGAATTTAAATGTGGCAAAAAGGAAGTAGTCTAGCAAAATCCAAATTTCAGTTTGAAAAAGGAAAAGTGGCAGGAATCTCAATATTTAAAAGTAACTAAAAATACAGATGAACAGAATCATGTTGCTAAGAAAAAGAATTGCAACAGTCAAAAGATAAAAATATGGAAAATGAAAACAATTATAAGAGACATTTTTTTAATGATAAAACCCAAGACTGTTCCAAATAGGAAATTAAAAACAGAAGGGAAAAGGAAATAATAACAACTAAAAACTATCTGCAGGTCAGCAGAGGAGAGGAGATTGGCACTTGCTTCATTTCTACCAGTTTGGTGATTCTGATAAGAACCAGGAGCTTCCATTGTGAGAGCTGAGCTCAGCCATACTCCATTCAACACTGTTGAAAAACTGGTTTTTAGGTTCTGCTCTCCCCAGAGTGTGATCTCAATAATATTTACAAAGAATCCACTAACTTGGCAATAGATAGTCTGTTGTGAGATTCAGGCTAATCTTGAACACTGAGGTTTGTATTGTTTTGTTGGTAGATGATTTTCAGAATAAAATTATTTACATTAGAGGAGTCTTCCAACAGGTAAATACTTTGAGAGCCCTCCAATGTGACAAAGAATTTATAGAGTGTGGGAGGCTACATCTACTCAGATGATACGTTACTCAAATAAAAATGCACCAGGCCAGACAAAAAGGAATGTTTGTTCTTCACCCAGAATTATACTCATTAAATGCACTTAGAAAATAATGTCAAAGTGAAAAAACAAATGTGTCTTATCTAAACAAAAACAGAACTGTTTATAAGACTGGATTAAAATACTGAGGAAAATATTCATGAGACAAAGTGGCAAATCAAATAATCTAATCCGGATGCTGAATGCAGCTCCAGTGTCCGAGTCTCCACTGGATTGAGCAGGCATTGATCTGACGGTGGTCCCCTGGGATTGTTATCTTGGAAAAAACTGGGACATAGTTAGAAAAAATTCTTCTGTCTGTTGAAAACCATCTATCCAAGATGTTATTCAACAGGGTAAGATAGATACTGGGCCACTGAGAGCACTCTTGGTCCAGGTATGAGAGTGTGGCCCTTAAATTCAAAGGCAGCCAGCAGCAACTGCCCTCGCCAACGTCGGGAAATCTGCAGACAGCACCACGTGCCACTCGCTCCCTCGCCAACGTCGGGAAATCTGCAGACAGCACCACGTGCCACTCGCTCCCTTGCCTGGGCAGAGGACAGCTGCCTCAACGGCATCGGAACTTGTTGCCTCTCTGTCTGTTGCCAAATTAAAACATTTCTTCCCAGAGTTATATAATGGGTGGAGTATTTAAAAACATTTTTAAAAATTGTGATAGAATATACACAACAAAAAGTTACCATCTTTGCAATTTTTTTTGGGGGGGGGAGGGAGAGTGTTTTTTTTTTCTTTTTTTCCATAGGGCATGTGTGCTCGCCAGACAGAGAGAGACAGAGAGACAGAAAGCGAGAAATCACCCCCCAGGGGGGATGGCCACACCACAATCCCTCCTCTCGGGATCTTGGGCGCACACGCACATGCACCTGGCATGAGTTTTAAGCCACTGGGTCCGGGACGTGAACCGCGGTCGACTACATGGGCGTCCAGCAACATAGCCATTACGCTAACTGCTGGTCCCCCATCTTTGCAATTTTTTAAAATACAGCTTGTTAATGTGCAGAATGTTGAGTACCTTCACAATGCTGAGCAACTGTCACCGCCATCTATCTTTTCTAATAATGACAGTGGCTCTTGTCAGAAAAGGAAATTTGTATGTACACACAGAGCAAGCAAACAAGAGACACCAGGTCCATGCACATGCTGAGGAAAGACCACGTGAGGACACAGGGAGGAGACAGCCAACCACAAGCCAAGGAGACAGATGTCAGAAGAAACCAGTCCTGCCCACACCTCAAGTTCAGACTTCCAGCCTCCAGAACTATGAAGAAATAAATCATGATTGTTTGAGCATGAAGTCTGTGGCTTTTGTTGTGGTGGCCTCAGCACACAAATGTAATGTTCTACCTGTTAGAATCAGCCGCACTCCAGGGCATGGGATTATGCAAAGATCCAAATACCAGAAGGCAGGGACCACTGTGGGTATCTTATCGGCTGCTGCACTTAGTCTGCACATCAGAGAAGGACTTGAGAGCAATGTTTCCAAATTTGATGATAGTCCTAAAAACTTATAACATTGCCAGTAATGGACCACTGAGCAAAAAAAAAAGCCTCTCTCAGCCATTAGTAACACATATGCATTTGTGCACGCCTGCGTTGACCGTTCTGGAACAGAGTCTGTGTTCTCATAGTCCCTCCAGGAAGAATTATCCTACAAAATTATTTTCGTAATAAAAGGTATTCAAAGGGTATGCAGCCAAAACAAACAAGCAAACAGACAGTGGAAAAAGTATTATAGCCTGTATCAGGCAGTGAGTCAATGAACATAGTATATCATTTTTTGACTCTGTGATACTTTATGGTAGTTGAGTACTTGAGCAGTATTTCAAGTACATAATTCGTTAGGGTTTCTTCTGTGATTTTAATGTATTTTCACTTATTTGTACTAAATTTTCATATTTGTCATTTTACATCCTTTTCCTTAAACAAAGCCTGCGATACTGTACAGCTTCATGTACCACTGAACTTGGATCTACTCCTGGTCAAAATTAAATAACAAGAAGAGATGCTCCAACCTCTCTTGTGTTCCAAAACTCAGACTTTGAAACCAAAATGAGATATCATATGCCCCCCGCCTCAACAGGCAGACAGAAATGAAAGAATTGGTATCACCCAAGGTTAGCCAGAAGGTGAGGAAATGGGCATCTTCAACAGCTGCAGAAGGGTGAGTCAGTTCATCTTTCCTGACAAATATACTGGCAAGGATTGTGAAAGTTTAAAATGAACTTAACCTTTGACCTTAACTCTACTTCTGGGAAAATACCTCTCCTATCTGAACATTCCACAGCAGCCACCCACTTGCAGAGTTGATTGTTAGTGCAAGAAACTAAAAACGAATGTGTGGAACATGCGCTGAGGGTGAGAACTGGGGCAGCAACACTGTACGTAGCAGTCTGGAGCAAACTCTTTAAAAACAAATGTGCGTTGTTATTCCTGAGAATATTTAGTGTCATGAGAGCATGCTACATGTAAAAGGATAAAAAACAATAAGTAGAAGGACCAGCAGATGGTGTAACAGTTACGCCGCTGGACTGCCATGTGGCCCATCACCATTCCAGTCTTAGACCTGGCGCGTGTGTGTGAGCCTGAAACTCATGCTGGGCATTGCGGCCAGCAGGTGGCGCGGTGGTTAAGGGTGGTGGACTACCACACGGCTGACAGCAGTTCAAGTGCCGCATCTGGCAGCTTTCTTTCTTACTTTCCTTCTCTCTCTCTGTCCCTTTCTGGTCAAATTAAAATAAATAAATAAATAAATAAATATAAATAAAATAGTTGAAAAAAAAAAAAAAAAAAAACAGCCTCCTCACATTGTGTTTGTGTGCGTGCATGCCCTATATCCTGAGCCAAGGTATGAAAGATAATTCATCCAACAATTCAAGAGAAGGGATTGCGGAGTGGCCATCCTTGCAAGGAATGATTTCTCACTTTCTGTCTCTGTCTCTCTCTGACTTTCCAATGAGTGCATGTGCCCTATAGCAGCCCTATAGCAAAAATCTCTCTCTAGAAATAATTAAATAAGTAGATGAAAAATTGGAATGTTAATTGATTTACTCATTCCATGGTGTCTACATATATCAAGATACTACATTGTACTGCACAAATATATACAATTATTAGATAAAATAAAATAAAATAAAATAAATAACAGTAGGTGGCATGGTGGTTAAGGCACTGAGCCAGGGCTCAAGACCCAGACCTGGTGGCTTGAAAACCATGTAGGCTCATGTGCGTGTGTGCCCAAAATCCCAGGAGGACAATGGAGGAGGAGTTGTGGTGAGGCCATCCTCCCTGGGGCGGGGATTTCTCACTTTCCCTCTCTCTCTCTTTCTCTCTCTGTCTTTCTCCAGTGAACACATGTGCCTTATGGCAAAAACCTTGAAAAAAATTAAATTAAAAAATTTAAAAGGCGGGCGCGCGGGCACTCGGGGGTCGGTGTATAAGAATTTGATCAAAGCTGGTGGAAAGGTGAGAATGTGGCGTGGCAAGATCCAGGTGTGACTGTACTTGCCCTCTCTGACCAGTGATCACAACAGAACGGCAATCAGATTCTAGAACATCTCTGTCTGCTTGCTCCTGAACATTGAGGCTTAACTTCAAGAATTTGAAAGAAACACGCCATTCATCAGATGACAAGAAATCACCGTCGGATCACGAGAAATATGGGAAAATGAGAAAATACCTCTCCTCCAATGGAAAAGAGTAACCCTCCTTCATCCACAAGCAGTTCGGTGAAAGTCATGGAAATGTCTGATAAGGAATTTAGAACATTCGTAATGTCGAAGCTAACAGAGATGGAAGAAAAGAGAGATAATGAACTGCTAAAGAGAAAGGAGAAAGAAGTTGCCGAGTTCCAGGAGATGAGGAAATTCTTGCAAGATCTAAAAGAGGAATTACACACTTTACAAAAGACTCAAACGGAACTGCTAGAGATGAAGTCTATAATACAAGAAGTCAAAATCTCCCTTGAAAGTATTAAAAGCAGACTAGTTCATTCAGAAAATAGAATCTCAGATGTAGAAGAGAAAATGGCTGGCTTAGAAAAGTCCACCACGAAGACTGAGAAAATGGCTCAAAAATTTGAGAATGATATGCGAGAAGTACTGGATACCATCAAACGTCCAAATATCCGGATAATTGGCATTCCAGAAGGTGAAGAGACCCATAAGGGCATTGATAATCTATTCCATGAAATCCTGCAAGAAAACTTTCCAAACCTAGAGAGGCATTCGAAGATCCAGTCCCAGGAAATACAAAGGACCCCAAATAGAATCAACCCAAGAAGATCTTCTCCAAGACACATTATAGCCAGGTTGACCAAAACCACAGACAAAGACAAGATACTAAGATTGGCAAGAGAGAAACATCAAGTTACCTACAAAGGACATCCAATCAGGCTAACAGCAGATCTCTCATCAGAAACAATGCGAGCGAGGAGAGAATGGGAAAATATATTCAAAGTGTTACGAGAGAAGCAATTTCAGCCAAGAATACGTACCCGGCAAGATTATCTTTCGGGTGGGAAGAAAAGACAAGAACATTCTCAGATAAACAAAACCTGAAAGAATTTACCAGCACCAGACCAGATCTCCAAGAAGTTCTCAAGGGTGTGCTGTATCAAGAAAATTAAACACAGACACACGGAAATAAGAGTCAAAAAACTATGAAAGTGGCCAACTTAATCAGAGGGACAAGTCTGGAGTTGAATACTATATCCCAGAATTTAATCAGGAAAATTGAACCAGAACAAAAGATAAAAGTACATGAGACTGATAGGTTCATGCACCTTCCATTTGAACAGAATCCTAACTTGTTTCCTGGCTTTAAGCAAAGTTCCTTGGCATTTCTTTGAGTTAAGTTAAAACTGGTTTTCTTAGTAGTAATGAGTGAACTCACCATTGAAAGTAGTTAGATTATGTAGGAAATTGTGTGATCAATGCAACATGGGTGGGAAGGGAATGAAGGACAATTGTAGACACCGGAGGTGGTGTGAGAGGAGGGTGGGAAGGGACAGAGGGTCAGAAAGAGGGGTGGAAGTAATTCTAGGAACTAGTAATGGAAAATTTTTTGTAATGTGCATGATTGTATCACTATGCAGTGTGTACTGGATGGGAGATTGCATTTTGTATGCTGTGATGAAGCTTAGGGAAGGAATGTAAATTGAGTTACAAAAAAAAAAGTTTCAGAAAAAAAAATATATCTATTCAATGACTGCAGTAGGATATGTAGCCACAACTAGGTACTACTTTATAGGATGCGTAAAGTAAGACTTGTGTTCATGGAAATGTGGGTATCACCTGTGTTTGCTATGAGGGTATTTGGATTGATTAGGGTCTTTGGCGTTACAATAAAATGTGAGGAGAAAACAGTATAGAAAGCAAACATAGTTACCAGAGACTGTGGGAGGAGAGTGGGAGATGGCAGAGGGTAAGAGATAGAGAATCTAGGATGGGGGGAAAAAAGCAAAACATACAGAAGACAAGAAATGGAAGATCATTTGCTGACAATAACATGTTTGTTGATGTGCTTGATTGAGACAATATATAGTGTAATTTGGATGGAAAATCTCATTTTGTATGCTGTAATGATGTTCAGAGAATGAATGCAAATAAATAAATTGAAAAAAAAAAAGTAAAAAAAAAAATTTAAAAGGCTAAAAACTCACATATGTGCCACAATCCTAACTCTGGACAAAAATACCTTATTTGTTGATTGTTAATACATCCTTTCTTCTTTTACATGGGGTCTCACTGTGTTGCAACCTCCCACCTCAGCGTCCTTGAATCCTGGGATTACAGGCTCGTGCCACCCCTTCCAGCCTTCAGTTTGGACTCAGAATCCACTCCCTGCAGAATACAGCATCTTAGCAGTGTGTGCCACTAACCGGGGCATTATTTAGAAAACTACTGAACTGCACTGTAAGACCTACTGCCTGTCAGTCGAAGTCCTGGGGACACAGCAGAGACCAGAGACGGCAACGTTCCTTGCCGTTATGGAGTCTCCTCTAAGTGGGAGAAACAGAAACCAGCAAACCAAGTGGGAGAACAATTTAAAAATATACAGACATGGGACCAGCAGTTGGCATAATGGTATGTCGCTGGACTCCCACGTAGTCGACCGTGGTTCACATCCCGGACCCGGTGGCTTAAAACTCATGCTGGGCGCGTGAGAATGGAGGAGAAGGAATTGTGGCATGGCCATCCCCCCCCCCCCCCCCCGGGGGGTGATTTCTCGCTTTCTGTCTCCCTGTCTCTCTCTGTCTGTCTGGTGAGCGCACGTGCCCTATAGCAAAAAAACAAAACAAAACAAAACAAAACAAAAAAAACACAAAAAACACAAAACAAAAAACAAACAAACAAAAAAACTCTCAAAACAAAAACTATATATTTACAGACACACCGAAGATAGGAATTCTCAGCCTCCCAGTCTTTCTACTGGACAAATACTCTGGGGAAATTCTCCCGTGTGTGAGTAAGAAGACAAGTACCAGAATGTACATTCAACAGTTACCCAACAAGTCAGCCTTTGATAAAAGCCTGTGCCAGTCTATCGAGCGTTGCTTGTAAGAGCAAATTCAAACGTCCACCAGCACGAGGAGGGGTAGAGACCGAGTGAGGGAGAGAGGGATCGAGAGCCAGAGAGGGAGTTCACGAAATAGAGTGCTACATCGCCATTTTAATGAATTTACTTTCAACATGAGTAAATCTCACTACCGTGATGTTAGACAATGAAAGAAACAGTGCAGACCACCTCGGACCTGTCGGCCACATCTCCCCACGATGGCCCTTGCTGCACCTCCATGGCTCATAATTCTTTTCTTTCTCCACTTGTTTGTAGCCTTCAGTTATAATTCAGTGAACAAGGTTAGCTAAAGGAGCACAAGTCTGCTGGAATCAAATACGAACTCCTGGGGCCAGCAGGGGGCGTGGTAGTTAAGGCACTGGACACCACATGGCTGGCCACGGTTTGAGTCCTGGACCTGGTGGCTTGCTTTCTCACCTTCCCCCTCTGGTGAAATTAAAAAATAATAATAATAAATAAAATTAAATAAATGATTCTTTTAAAAAATCAACTCCCGGGACCAGCAGTTAGCGCAATGGCTATGTCGCTGGACTCCCGCGTAGTCGACCGCGTTTCAAGTCCCGGACCCGGTGGCTTAAACTCACACCGGGCGCGTGTGTGTGCGTGCCCAAGATCCCGAGAGGAGAGTGGAGGAGAAGGGATTGCGGCGTGGCCATCCCCCCTGGGGGGTGATTTCTCGCTTTCTATCTCTCTGTCTCTCTCTGTCTGTCTGGCGAGCGCACGCGCCCTATAGCAAAAACCTCTCCAAAAAAAGAAAAAAAAAAATCAACTCCCCACATTTCTGACTCTCACTGAAGAGTTAATTCTACTAGTATATTAGGTTGTTGTACCCTCTTTCAATAATCAGACATGACAACTACACAAAAGGAATTGTTTAACCTCTTTGTTTTTTATTGTTGTTTACCTCTAGAACCTGGAAAATTCCAGTCTCTGAAACCCAGTCCACTGTCTTCTCCCCTCCCCACACCTGCAGTTTCCATAGCAACTGATAAGCCTTCTCTGTACAGCAGATACCATGGAGAACAAAGCAGAGGCCTGGAGGGGCCGGAGGACTCCCCCACCTTCATTCTCCGAAGACTCCCTTCAGAGTTGGCTTCATGAGACCAATTCGAATTCTAGGGCAGCCTCTCACTGATTGAAAGCACCACTCACGTGGAGGAAAGCCGGATTCTGCTTGAAACAATGAGGGATATCCTCTCCCAGCCACAAGCTGGAATTCCTGTCTTGAAGATGAATGATTTGATCGTACCCTTTAGCCAAGATTGAAACTCTGTCTCAAAGACAAACCACTCGATTGTGTCCTCCAGCTAAAGATCAACCAGATCTATGCTACTCCATGCTTTTCTACAGATGACTGTCCCCCTCATAGCATCCTCCTTCCCCTGCAGAAGCACTGGGAAGCTGGCTGCATTTAAGGATATTCTTACATGTCTTCCCTTGTGACTCCATTGTAACAAATTCTCCTTCCCTCCCTCATGACAACTGTGCCTCTCTGTGTTTTGTTGAGAGGGGAGTCGAACTGCTTTGGGTCTGTGGAGTGGGTGTAGAACTCCTTGTCTGGCAACAGTGGGAGAAACAGGCACGAACACATTTCCCCAGGATTGTGTAATTTGCCTACACCCACAAAGGATGCATAGTACATTCCCATCCCCTTAGCAATTCCAAGCCGAGAAATATCCCCTAGAGAAGTTCCCTCACTGGGCTGAGACGGGGAGTAGAATATTCTCATTGCAGCGCTCACACATTCGACAAGACTTTTTAAACTGACATGGAAGAATTGTCCATATTTTCAGGGAATAATGTGTTTTCAGTACCAGAATACAATGTGTAATGACTAAATCAGGGAATTAGTATAGTCATCATTTCAACCATTTGTCATTACTTTGTGTTGGGAACATTCAAAATTCAGTTTTTCGTTACTCTGCAATAATACAGTAAATTGTCGTTAGCTATGTCCGCCCTCCTGTATTTCATAATGCTGGGAATGGTTCTGTGTGTCCACCTGCAGTTCTGTTTCTGGTGACCAACATCTCTGCTCCTCTTCCCTCGTCCCTCCCAGGCACGAGCTGTTGTTCTGCTCTGTGAGGTCGTTCTTTTCCGTTTTCACGTATGAGTGAGAGCATGTGGTCTTTCCTCCAGTGCCTGGCTTATTTCATTTAAAATAACACATTTGACAAATCTTCTCTGAGTGTCCGTTGTGTCCAAAGGCCTGTGTTAGACTTGGGATATGTGGATTTACTGCAACAGTGAAACCTAGAACCCACCTAAACGGCCACTAGAGTAGACTGAATTAATCCATAAACTGGAATATAGCCCTTCAATGAACAGAGAAGAATGCATTCCATAACACGATTTCACACGAATGGGAGAGCGCCGTGTCTCAGCACAACGCCGTTTACAGAGGTAGGGCTGTTAATGCTCAGATGGTTTTCATCACCGTGAACAACAGTACATATTTACTTGGTAAGAATATAAACCGTTCATGGGGATGACTAATTCCAAAGTGGGTGCTGGAGGGAGGTGGCTGGTATTTCAAGATGACCATGAGGGCCACCAACTGCTTTTTGTACCTAATTTCTTTTTGAAAAAGTATTCCAAAGTATGGGACCAGCAGTTAGCGTAAGGGCTATGTCGCTGAACTCCCACGTAGTCGACCGTGGTTCGCGTCCCAGATCCAGTGGCTTAGAACTCACGCCAGGCACGTGTGTGTGCGTGCCCAAGATCCCGAGAGGAGAATGGAGGAGAAGGGATTGCGGCATGGCCATCCCCCCAGGGGGTGATTTCTCGCTTTCTATCTCTCTGTCTCTCTCTGACTGTCTGGCGAGCGCATGCGCCCTATAGCAAAAACCTCTCCAAAAAAAAAAAAAAAAAAAAAAAAAAGTATTCTAAAGTAAATATGGCAAAATACAAAGATACACTCCATGTGAGCGTCGTGTTCATTGTCTTATTCTCTGTATTTTTTCCTCTGTGTTTAAAATAATAAAGAAAAATATACAATCAAGAAAATAGTTACAAGGGGACCAGCAGTTAGTGTAATGGCTATGTCGCTGGACTCCCACGTAGTCGACCGCGATTCGCATCCCGGACCCGGTGGCTTAAAGCTCACACCGGGCACATGTGCGTGCGTGCCCAAGATCCCGAGAGGAGAATGGAGGAGAAGGGATTGCAGCGTGGCCATCCCCCCTGGGGGTGATTTCCCTCTTTCTGTCTCTATGTCTCTCTCTGTCTGGCTGGCGAGCTCTATAGCAAAAACCTCTAAAAAAAAAGAAAAGGAAAAAAAAAGAAAATAGTTACAAAGTGTTACGATGGAAACAAATTCAGACGTGAGAAAGATAGTATCAGATGGGCAGAGGCCAGCTTCAGAGGTTGGGGAAGCTTCTCTCACCCTGGAAATCAGAGGGGGCAGAGGGACACGCAGGCATTGTGAGTGCTGAAGGAACAGTGTGAAGTGGGAAGGAGCTTGGCACTTAAGGAAATGAGAAAAATGAGTATTACTTAATTGATCCTGTGGCCAAACCAGAGCAAACAGAAGGGACTGCTTTGTCTTTTATGGAACAAATGAAGGTGCCTAAGTTACCCTGAATCATTGAAAGTAGCCCAGGAACAAACAAGAACAAATGCAGATTTCTGTTTCTAAGAAAGGGTAAAATGCGGTGTAGCAGATGGCGTAACCGCTACGTCACTGAACGCCTACACAGTCGACCGTGGTTTGAATCCCGGACCCGGGAGGCTTAAAACACACCAGGCAAGTGTGTCTGGGAGGAGAATGGAGAAGGGATTGTGGCGTGGTCATCCCCCCCAAGGGTGATTTCTTTCTTTCCGTCTCTCTGGTGAGCATGTGTGCACTATAGCAAAAATCTCTCTCTTTAAGAAAAGAGAGAGAAAATATAAAATTATCAGAACATCAAAATTATAGAAAAAAAGAAAAAATAGGTTCCATGTGAATAATTGGTGTGCAAACAGATGGTGTGTTTGAGTCTGTGTGCTACCAGGCTGTGACGAGCCCCACATGCTAGGCACTGCAGTGTACCGGTATTCAAGAGCATGACTCACTGGCCGAGTTCCCTGCGACATACGTATTGCTGGGATGAGGCTTGCTTTAGGTGGGGACAAAATTCCCCAGCAGTGAAAAATTCAAATACTATCATGTTTCCTCTTTCCAAACGCTGTGAATTCAAATCTGGTCTTTGTTCCTAATAAGTCATGAGAATTTCTTTATTCTACTGTGTCACATCAAGACAAAGTCACTTAAGAAGATATACCTGGACACTTTATAGATGGTCAGACTCCCACGTGGCCGGCCGTGGTTCAAGTCCCAGACCTAGTTGCTTACTTTCTCACTTTCCATTTCTTTCTGTCTCTCCCTGTCTCACTCTGGTGAGCACATATGCCCTATAGCAAACTTAAATAAACAAGCAAACAAACAAATAAATAAAATAATTATTTTTTAAAAAAGGTGATCAAGGGACCAGCAGTTAGCATAATGGCTATGTCGCTGGACTCCCACATAGTCAACTGCGTCTCAGACCTGGTGACTTGAGACTCACGCCAGGCGCGTGTGTGTGCGTGCCCAGGATCCCGAGAGAAGAATGGAGGAGAAGGGATTGCGGCGTGGCCATCCCCCCTGGGGGGTGATTTCTCGCTTTCTGTCTCTCCGTCTCTCTGTCTGGTGAGCGCATGCGCCCTATAGCAAAAACCTCTCCAAAATAAATAAATAAATAAATAAATAAAGGTGATCAAACCAACACCCAACAGGAGTTGTTACCAGTGCTATGAAAATTTCTTGAAAATCCATTTTTGCAAATATCCACTTTTGCTGATGGTTAATTCTCTAAGTGGTCAAGTTTGCCAAATTCACAAGATTTATCTAGTTAACAACAACAAAAAATGTGTTTCTTTTAACTCTTTCTGACAGTTACAACAACTCCAACTGGAAGTTTCTGGAAACCTCGGTGACATTTTGATCATTCAGCTTGGAAGTGCTGGTTTTACTTCATGATGGTTCAAGTTCAGATTTACATGAACTGCAGCTGCTTCACTGTAGCCAAACTGAAGTTTACTCTGTTTGGAGGATTTTTATATTTTCCAGTGAGAATTTCTGGGTATTCCAACCAAGCATGTTCTGTAGGTCTTGAATCTCAGGGTGTTATAAATAATAGAACAATTTTTACTGTCCGACTCATTTCATTCGATAATGTCTTTTGCATCTTTCTTTTTTTTCTTTTTTTAGAGAGGTTTTTGCTATAGGGCGTGTGCGCTCGCCAGAAGGACAGAGAGAGACAGAGAGATAGAAAGCGAGAAATCACCCCCCAGGGGGGATGGTCACACCGCAATCCCTTCTCCTCCATTCTCCTCTCGGGATCTTGGGCACGCACGCACACGCGCCTGGCGTGAGTTCAAGCCACCGGGTCCAGGACTTGAACTGCGGTTGACTACGTGGGAGTCCAGCGACATAGCCATTATGCCAACTGCTGGTCCCTGCATCTTGAAATTCTCTTAACTTATAAATATTCTACCCTGTGTAATCACACAGGTGTTTTTGACATGCTTTAAACAATTGCGAGGTGCTCAGTGGCTATAGTAAAAACCATGTCTGAGCGGTGTTTGCAAATCGGCTGCAAAGCTAAGATCAAGTTGCCAAAGGGAAAGAAAAACGAGAGTGAAACCAAAATTAATTTAAACTGAAGTGAAACTGAAACTTCAAAGAAAAAAACGCCTTTTGAGGTCTGCTGACACCTTCCCACGTAGCATGGCGTAACGTTCACGTCTGAGCCGTAGAAATTAGTTGGCAGTGGATCGTACACCAGCGATCTGTCTGTCAAATTTACTTTCCAGCTCCTCCCCCTGAATGGCACAACCTGTTTCAAACAACCTTCTTTTTCCTCTGTCCTGGAGTGTCCCCAGCAACATTCAGTCACGCTCTGAGCTCGTGGCTCTTTAGAAACAAATGCGTCCTCGACCCTGAGAGGCTCCCTAGCTACTGCCCCTGTGCAGGCCAGACACAGGCGAAGCATCTCGCTCCCCCTGCCCACCCCGCTCCCCTCAGACATTCTCTGAGAATCCGCCAGTATCCGGATTCTCACCCAACACACCAACCCTCTCTCGTCAGGTTCACCAGCATCCTCCCTTCTGCCAACACCAAGGTCAGTTCTATCTTCCCCTGACCTAGGCTCTTGACCACACATGGGAACTGGAATTCCTCTTCTCGGGGACTGCTGTGCCTCTGCCCCCCCCCACACACACACACACTCACACACACACACACACTCACACTAACACTGCAGCTTTCCCTCCTGTGTCAGCGAGCACCGCCATCGTTGTCCTGTTTTCCGTATCTCCAGCTACTTGGGGGGGTCCTGAAGCTCATCCTCAGCCCTTACCCCTCCTCCCTTTCCTACCTGTGCTCACTCCACCCAGCCAATAGTGCTCAGTATTTAAATCCACTGACACCTCAACCTCGGCCTGCCAACCCCCAGCCTGGGAGAAATAAATGTCTTTTGTTTAAGCCGCCCTGTCTGTAGCATTTCCTTATGCGACCTGAGCCAACTAAGACAACCTGCTCTCCCCTCAACCTTCCCCACCATAGGAAACAGAAGCCCCATTGATTTGGTCATTGGCTCAGCCTAGAAGTCATCGCTGCCCTCTCTTCTACCTCTCCTGCTGCCACGTGCAATCAATAGCCCGTCTTGTTGACTTTTCCTTTTAAATACGCCTGGGATCCAGTCTGTGCCCACCTCCTCCCTCACTGCCATCCCACTCCAAGGAGCCACTGCTTCTCACCCAGGCCACCCACCACAGCATCCTCCCAACTGTCTCAGTGGTTCTCCGTGTGGTAGCCGAACCGCCTTTGAAAATGCGTGAAAGATGCCACACTCTGACCAGAACCGTCCCAGAGCCTCCCAGTATGCTCGGATCAAGATCCAAAGTCCTGGGCTTAGACTAAAGCTCGGACTCCTGGCTCGTGCCTGCGGAGTCTCCCGTGACCCTCGCTGTGCTTCGTCTGCTCTTCCTCCCCTCCACGCCGCTCGTTTCATTCGTGCTGCCCCAAACTCCCTTCATGTCTGGAACACACTCTGCGCCTCCTCAGAGAGTCTGCACTTGCTGTTCCCTCTGCCTTTCCCCCACATCTTGCGGTGGGGGCACTGACCCCGAACTTGCTTTCCCGGGACAGTCGTACCCTGCTGACAGGAGCCTAACTGACTGCACGTGCAGTCTCCTCAGTGTCCCATCCACTCTACTTTTCCCACCATCCGACAAATTACATTACATGGTTATTTTATTATATACTATGTTATTACATATGCACGTGCTTCGGAAGTTTCGAGGAGAAATGGAATTAAAGTATGAGCTTAATTTGGTGCAAAAATTTTCAAATTCATGCATTTTTTGGTAATATGTTTTCCATGAACTTTTAGAAGGTGCCTGCAAATTATTTCATTACATAATACATTATGATATTGTATTGCATTATTATGTTATACGTTATATCATAGTATATTACATTTTATATAATCTTTCTTTTAAAATTTTATGTATTATTTTCAATTGACAAAAGTTGTACATGTTTATGTCTATGACATGTTTTGAAATACATATATAGTGCATTGGGGAATGGCTAAGTTGAGTTCACAAGTATATTACCTCGCTTAACTATTTTTTTTGTGTTGAGGACACTTAAAATCTACTCTCTAAGCAATATTATATACTTTATTATTATATTACATATTACATTAAATTATATAATTGCTACAGTATTACATATTATCACATTATATTACATTATATCACATAATAGCATATGTTGATATATGCGTATTATATTACACTACACTATATATCATATTATGTATTATCTGCCTATCTCGCACTTACGCCACACGACATGTCCTTGTGACTACCCATGTGATGTATTTGCGTCCTTTTTGCTTCTTCCACTGTTGGCCTGGAAGCTCCACTAGGATGAGAGCCTTTTCTCTCTTACTGTTTTAATCCCATCACCTAAAACTGCACCTCATGCCTTGTAAATATTTGCTAGATGAATTTGAATTGAAGTCAAATTGGTTTTCTAAGAAAAACTTGGATAAACCAGTAAATAGGGAAATTGAAAAAATTTGGTCAGCTGGAGAATTGGCTGTTGACAAATAGGCATTTCATAAATTCACTGGGAAAAGCACTGTTTTCCCCAAAAGAAGTGTTCAGTGAGAAGTTCTGGTTGGGCACTGAGTTATGGTGACATCAGCTGCTGTCATGGGTTGTGACCTGATACATCTTGTGGAAATTTCCATGCAGGTAATTGTGAACGGCTTGATTCAACAGGGCAGGACTGATGCTCTGGGGACCAGAATCTTCAGGAGGTTTAGAGTGTGGCCTGGCACACAGTAGAAGTGGTAGAAAGGAGCCGATGGCGTAAGTAGGGGGAGGCCACAGAGACCTGCTCGCGGTAGGCTGTGAAAAGGGGCCGACTGCTAAACCTACCGTGCCGTGACGGCAACTGCGTCAACACAGGCTAGCTTTGGGTAGGGACCAGAAAGGAATCTACAAAATCAAAAATAAATTGGTTAGGCAGAAAAAATAATCCTTAAAATAAATAATTTTAAAAACAACATTAGGTCATGAGGCAGCTTTAGAAGAAAGAAGACTGTAGAACCCACTGAGTCTTTTAATTTTGGTTTGTAATGTTACAGGGAAATAAACTTTCCTTATTAAAAAAACACCTAATGCTTTTGTAATTAAAACAATAAGATAAATTATTTTAAAATCAACTTTTGACCTTTTACGAAGTGGCTCTGAATGGTATGCCAAACTGAGCGGAGTTACTCCATCCTCATTTGGAGCTGGTTACACTCATCTGGGTTCACAGCACGCACAAGGGACGGCTCCTTGGCCTCCCTGTTTTCTGACATTCCTGCCCAGAAGAGTCATTCCTGCCCTGAGAAGCTACAGATCTCAACAATAAATATGGACCACAATAAATGACCTACCCATAGGAATTGACCCAAAGGAATTTACTGATGTCCTAGAGAAGATTCATCATTGGAATTATCTAAAGATAACAAAAATTCAAAAGTTTGTCATCACATTTTACTTATTTCCTGAATATCAATTTTGTTTTCTGTGTCTGTCTGAAAAAACGAAAAAAGAAAAATAAACAGGGCCAGCTGGTAGCATGGTGATTGGGGTAGCTGGAGCCCACATGACCGAATGTGAAGTTCGAGTCCTGGACCCAGTAGCTTGAAAAGCATGCCAGAAGTTATGTATGCCTAAAATCCTGAGAGGAGAATGGAGAAGGAATTACAGTGTGACCATTCCTCCTGGGGGGTCGCTTTCTCATTTTCCCTCTCTATGTCTCTCTTTCTCTGGCAAACACACACGTCCTGGAGCCAATTCAAGAAAGAAAGAGAGGGACCAGCAGTTAGCATAATGGCTAAGTCACTGGGCTCCCACATAGTCGACCACAGTTCGAGTCCCGGACCCGGTGGCTTGAACTCATGCCAGGCGCGTGTACATGCGTGCCCAAGATCCCAAGAGGAGAATGGAGGAGAAGGGATTGTGGCATGGCCATTCCCCCTGAGGGGTGATTTCTCGCTTTCTGTCTCTCTGTCTCTCTCTGTCTGTCTGGCGAGTGTACGCGCCTTACAGCAAAAACCCCTCCAAAAAAAAAAAAAAAAAAAAGAGAGAGAGAGAGAGAGAAAGGAAAAAGAAAGCAACACATGACAGAGATCTCCCATCATTTAAAGGGGTGAGACCAGGCCCAGACCCTGGCTGGCTGGGAGTGGGGTGGCAGCAGGTTATCACAGGTGAGAGCTACAGCATGAAGGGACCCCCTTTCTGTCCTGGTAATTTACGAAATTAAAATTAATTTGTTTGCTGATAGTTCTGATCAAATACAACAGCCCTTTTATTTGAAGTATGCCATTTTGAAGTCCAAGATATGGGAGTTTTACCCTTGTGGATCAAGGAACTCTTTGGGAAGGCTGTATTTTATTTAGCAAAAACGCCAGTCTCCAGGCTGCACACTGCAGTAGGCATTGGGGGAGCATTTACGCCCAGTCAGCTTGAACTGCCTCAAACAGACCCTGCCACCGAGAAACCAGGATGGCAGTCCAGGATGCAGAATTCAGGAAAATGGACTAACGTAAGAGTGCTGTGATAATATACCACCAAGACTGGGTTTTTGAATGTGAATTCCTTGAAATGAATGAAGACAGTTTTTTTTTTAACACAATACAAATGGACAGTGGGTGACTTTCTAAAGCCTTTTTATATTATTTGAACAAGTACATTTTTGACATTTGGAGAAGATGGCACATGAGCACACGTGACAGTTCGTAGGCCTGTACATTTTTGCAGTTCTATTCGCATGAGTCTGACTTCATACAATGATAACTTTAATAGAATTGATAACACTGTAATTTAAAAAATAAAGGACAAAACCACTCGCTACATTTTTGGGAAGTTTTTATTCTTTGTGACTGATAGTAAAACAAAAAAGATTTCTGTTTTACTTGTATGGAGAAAATGAAGGTAAATAAATTAGGTTAAAACAATCACAAGAAAAAAATAGCTTAGCACAAGAAAAGAATAAAAGCGGATACTGGTTTGTGTTATTTTTGAAAAGTAAAGAGAAGGAAAACAAACTTGCCAAAACCTGAAAATTAGAGAGAGAAACTGACTTAAAACAGGTCTCGGGAAATAACTGCCAAACAGATGGTGTATTTAAAGCTGTTTACTGTCAGGAAGTGGACGTCTCCCAAAGCCTGAGCACACGGCCCGAGAACGCTGTCCCCTTGCCTAATTGCACTCAATGTATATATTTCTTGGAATCGAACCTGGCTTGTCAACCTAGGAAAAATCCCACGGCGAGCTGATGAGCTGGATTTGCCTTTGGGAAGCAGAGCATGTGTTAAGAATCAAGCTGCTCCGTCTCAATTTGCCTTTTCCTATCCGCCCACCCTTAGCTCAAATCCATTCTCTGCTCGGAGTCGTGTGACATCGAGGTTCATGCTTGTTCCCAGCACCGTGGTCTCATCATTGGCAAAGTGGAGGAAAATACCCACGCAAAGGCGGTGAGAGGCAGATGAGGGGTTCAGTTTAAACCCCAGTGCCTCGTGCCTGGTGGGCGTTTGTGGCCCGCGGGCCTGGGGGTCGGAGGCGCTGTGACCAGCGTCTAGCATGGACTTTACACTGCCGCGCCTGTCACCCACCCTCAGCCCCGGCCGGGCCTCGTTCTAGGAGCTGGAGTTCCACACAGAACTAGAGCTAGATGTGGTCCTGTCCTCCTAGATTCAAATTCAAATGGCGGGTGGAGACACGACTAGTCACACAAACGCACGTCCAGACTAACTGTCCACAGAGACAAATCCCAATGGCTTCTGGGCATGAAAAGGCGTCAACCTCGGCTCCAGCAAAGGAGGCAGGAAACGAAACCCCCACGGCGACCGGCCCCCAGCAGGTCGCACAGCAGGAAGCGTGTCACGGCCGCTGCTGAGGCACCAAACGGGATGCCCGGGGTCGGGCCCGGTCCCGCCTACGGTGTTAGCAGCGGTCGTGTCCAAGGTAGAGGACTGTGACAGGTGGCTGGCTCACAGGGAGCGGAAGGAAAGTTTACTATTTTACATGTGTGTGTGTGTGTGTGTGTGTGTGTTTATTTATTTTATTTATGGCAGAGAGTGCATACATATGACTGAGAGAGACAGAGAAGCACCCTGCACAGGGTCTCGTCACACCACGATCTCCTCTCCATAGCCTCCCAGGTTGTCGGGATGCTGGGTGCACATGTGCCCAGCGTGTTTTCAAGGCCACACGGGGATCTGAACCTGCAGGTGGCCATGCGGCTTCAAGTAATCTTGTACTTTTTAAAAAGTCCTCAGGGGCTGGGTCGTGGCACAGCAGTAAAATACAACCCTCTGTGAGTCTGCCCCACATGAGAAGGTTCTGGGCTTGCATCCAGAGACCTCCCAGGGCAGCGGGCATGCACGTGCCCATGGCCCAGGCTGGCCGAGGCTGAGGGCAGATGGTAAGGTCAAGACCTGTCATGGCTGCCGTCTCTCCCTCCCTTCCCCCGTCTCTCTGCTTCTAACTCTTGCTCTTTGTCTTCCTCAGTCATAAAAAATTAAATGAATAAACAAACAAAAACTCTTTGCATGAAATAAATAACATGCTTGAGAAGCTGAAACAGTGACAAGAACTCCTTAGCTCTGCAGTCCATGAAACGGGAACGATAGTGTCTGCGTCGTTGGGTGGCGGGCTGCCAAGGCGCCTGGCTCGTCATAACCGCTGGAAAGGTGTTTAATTCCTGTTCCTACTTTTCTCTAGGCCTCATCTCCTAAGGCGAAGAGTCTTCAGCCCTCCTCTTCCAAGACCCTCCTGGCCTCTCTGATGTGGTTCTCATCCCGTTCTTCTCTGGGCTTCCCCCACTTTGTTACTGACTGTGCTAGATACTCTGCTTGCCTACCTCACATCCAGTCCACTCTTTCATTATTTTCTTTTTTTAAGAATTATTTTATTTAACTTTATTTATTTATCTACGTATTTCAATTTGACCAGAGAGGGACAGAGAGAGAGAGGGAGAGGGAGAGAGGGAGAGGGAGAGAAAGAGAGCAAAAGTGAGAAAGCAAGCCGTCAGGTCTGGGACTTGAACCATGGTGGGCCATGTGGGAGTCCAATGCCTTTAACCACCACGCCACCTGCCGGCCCCCCATTCCACTTTTTAAAAAAAATACTAACAACTTCTGAATTTGTCCAGAGCAGCAGTGTGCTCAGTTAAAACTACTCACCTGCCCAGAATCCCTTGCAGCTAATTGAATGGAGAAAATGAGCCAGTTCTGGCCCACAGCACATGGGCAAAATACTTCTGGCACCTAGTTTACAGTAAAAAGTAAAGCGTGATGAGGAGGAGGTATTTCTCTTCCCTCTTCTTTCTGCCTGGAGCATTGACGTGATGCCTGGAAGAGCAGCAGCTATGTTGTGACCAGGTAGAAGACAGCCTTGTACTACGGAAGGTGGAGAAGGGACGAGACAAGAATTTGGATCCTTGATGAAGTACTTTAACTATGACAGCCCATCCTCAGTTGTGGGATAAAAGTAAAGCTCTTACTCATGTAAGCCTGTGGAAGGTTTTTCTTGGGCACACAGCTGAGGTCAGTTTAAACTTCCACCAGAGCTCAGGGGTTCCCCCAAAGTGTGGCGTGTCCTCATCCCTCTCGCCCATGAACTTTTCTTCCGAGATAACAGCCGCAGCCTCAGAGCAGCCCTCATGCATGTCTACAGCTCTGAACTGGGCCATTCTCCTCAACCCCACATCCCAAATGCCATGGACTAGTGGCCTCCAGGGTGATGCTCTTAACTCAAGTCACTGCCTCCACCCCTCCACCTCCAATGGACTTCTCTTGATTCCTGTTTGGAATCTTGGATACCATCCACTGCGTAGAACGGTGCCAAGCTCACATCCAACCTTGACGTGTGCTGAATGACTCTGTGCTTCAGATCTCTCTTCTGTAAACCTAAATGATTAGAGGGTTTGCCTCACATGGGGCATGGTGGGGATCACGTAACGCCCCTGGGCCTCTAGCCTCTTCACTGGGAAGAGAATGTGCTGACCAAGGAATGATCCGGAGGGGCTTAGCAGTTAGTCACGTCCCTGGACGCAGCCGCCTGGATACACGTGCACGCGCATGATCTTGGCAGATTCAGCTGTTCTTAGTTTAAAACTTCCAGCAGGAGCTGTGGGCTTTGGTGCAGCAAAGGGAAGTTGGGGGTGAGATTTATTTGAAATACCACTTAGGTGTCTACTGGGTGCCAGGAACTGATCTAATTATTGGAGATAAGAGAGTGAGCAAGCAGTCGGAATTCCTGACCTGTTGCTGCCGCTGTGCCGTGAGAAATAGGACACGGACAAGCGAATGGACGTGTAGCACCAGGTCGCGAGAAGTGACAGGAAGCTGGCGAAGCTGGTTCTGTCAGAGAATGCTGCGCGTGGGGCTCCTACGCAAGTGCAGGTGGGGGGGACAAAGAACTCCTGGGGGAGACACATTTGAGCAGAGACCCCAAAGAAGCGAGAGAGAAATAGAATTCTAAGTTAGCAAATAAAAAGAGAGCCTGATTAAGTTTGACTTTCAGATAAACAACGAGTACACATGCTATTTGGGACATACTTACACTAAAAATCAGTTGGCATATTGCCACCCAAACCGACTTAGTGTCTCGTGAGCCATAAAGAGGGATGGAAACATGTTCATTACGATCCAGCCTCTCCACTCTCAAGCATTTACCCAAGAGAAAAGGAAGCTTATATCCATTGAGACTTGCACGTGAATATTCGTAGCGGCTTTATTTGTAATAGCAAAAACTGGCAACAACCCAAGTGTCCACCAACAGATGAGTGGGCACATACCTGTGGCGCATTTGTACAATGGAGTACTATTTGGTAATGAAAAGGGGCGAACTGTTGCTACTTACAACAACACATAATTATCTAAAGACAGTGAAACTGAACAAAAGAAGCCAGACTGAAAAGAAAGCAAACGTACATACCCTTCCATAATTCAAAATCTGGAAATCTAACGGAGCGGCCGTAGTACTGTGCAGGCATGTGGCTTTTTAAAGAGTGGGAGGAGAGGGGAGAGACAACAAAGGAACAGAAAGGAACTCCTGAAGGTGGTGGATAAACTCACTTCTCGATCTTGGAAGACTTAAGGGGTGTATATAGAAGTCAGAGCTCACCAGATTGTGTATTTTAAGTATGTACAGTCGACTGTATGATATTTTACCACAATAAAACTTTTTAAAAAGAAAAAGGAGGGATGACCCCCACCTGCATGGTCCACCCAGCGGAAATCTGTGTCGACCACCTCTCCTCCAGTCTTGGTTCCCAGGATCATCTCAGAGACTGCTGCTGGCTTTGCCCGCCCTGAATTTGTTACCAGATGGAACATCCACCATCTTCCTCCCTGTTTGCTCTCAGCTGTTTCCCCCTGAGAGAAACACTTGTAACCAGAATGCCTTCCTCAATTATTTTTTCTTTAATTTGTATTATAATAAAATACATATAAAACGTATTTTACCATCTTAAGCATTAAGTGTATGGATCCATAGTGTTGATTATATTCATGCGAATTGTTTTAAACTAAGCCATTGTGCAGCTGTCACCACCATCCATCTCTGGAGCTTTTTTCATCTTGCAAAACTGAAACTCTGTACTCATTAGCCCTCTCCCCAGCCCCTGGCAAGCACCACTCGTTCTACTTCCCATTTCTATGAATTTGACTCCTCTAGGGACCCTGTGCAAGGGAATCATTCAGCATTTGTCTCTTTGTGACTGGCTTATTGCACTTAGCATGATGTCTTCAAGGTTTTCCACGATGCTGCATGTGTCGGAGTTTCTTTATAAGACCGAACAGTATCCCATATGTATAGAACACATTTATGTGTGGTTTATCCACTCTTCCACATGGACACTTGGGTTGCTTCCACCTATTGGTAACTGTGAGTAACGCTGCTGTGGGCGTGGGCGTGTGAATCTCTTTGAGTCCCTACTTTCTGTTTTTGGATGTATCACCATGTGTGGAATTGCTGGATGATGTGCAATTCCATGTTTATTGTTTGAGGAATTCTGCACTCTTTCTTCTTCCACTCATGACCTGGTTGTCCCGTCCCCATCCGACCTCCCTTCACCACAGCCTAGCACATCTCCTGTTTGGTCACCAGCTCCTTAACTGCAGGAGCGTTCCCAGTCCCTTCCTCGTCCTCTTCTTCCCTCATCAGCAGGCAGCCAAATCCCCTCGCCTCTGGCTTGAAATGTCTCTCCCCCAGTCTCCCTAGTTTCTAGTCCTCTTCATGCTGATGCCCTGGCACATAGTCTGACTCTCCCTTAGAGCCATGCATGCCTCTCGGTCCCCATTGCCCGCAGTTGAGCTGAACCACACATCCCTGGCTCCTGGGTAACTGGTTAGTAGCTCCCTCAAAGCCTTGCTGACCCTCTGGCTGTGACCTCTACCACATTCTCTGCACCCAAGGGGCCATCAGCACAGCACCTGCCGCGTAGCAAGCCTCCACAAACGTTGACTATTAGTATTGCACGTGTATGTAATTAACATAATACGTGTATGCACCTAACAATGTGAGTATATATGATATATGCATTAACAATATAATATATATACATGCTGGTGTATGTACATAAGCCTGGCCTTTGAAGTGTATTTATGTCTTCCATGAGTGAGAGAGACAGCACTTCTGCAGAGTCTTGGTGCCGCAATCCACCACAGCTTCAGCCAGCCCTGGACCGTGGGCAGCACACCCGGTGTACTCAGGAAGGTCTTTGAATGAGAAACCAGAATGTGTTTTGTGTGGGTCAGTCTCACAGTGTCGCATCTTACTGCTGTACGCATGCACACACAAAGGGCACTTCAGAAAGCTCAGGGAAGCATGGAATTAAAGTATACGTTTATTTGAGTGCCAAAAATTCTTGAAATCCATGCATGGTGTTTTCATAGTATGCATTTTCATACTTTTGGAAGAGCTATCACACACACACATGTATATATATACATAGAGAGAGAGCAATTCATATAGAGAATTATTAAGGATACTTATTATGGTAGTAGGATTATGGTAGTTACTTTAAAAGATTTTTGGGGGTCCAGCAAGTGGCTTAGTGGTTAAGGTGCTGGTCTCCCTTATGACTGACTGTGGCTCAACTCCCATACCTGGTGGCTTGCTTTCTCACTTTCCCTCTCTCTCTTTCTCTGTCTCTCACTGGTGAGCACATGTGCCTTATAGGACATTGAAAATAGTAATAAAATAAATAAGATTAAATAAATAATTATTTTTAAAAGTTGTTTTTTTAATTAAAAATACAGTATGTAATGTTTAAGAAACTTTACACAGAAATATAGAAAGAAAAAATTGAAAATATTTCTTCCCAATTCCACAGGACCAATCACTTTTTTGTTTTTTCCTTTTTGAAATTTTTGAATAAAAACTGTATGTGTGCATGCATGCATGTGTACACATGCATGCATGCACACACAGAGTGTTTTTATATAAATAAAGCCATAGTCTATATTTCATGTGGCAACTTGCCCTATTTTGTTTTTTGAGCTAGTAGTATACCTTGGACAACTTTTTAATCCTAAAGGCCTATCCATTATTAATATTTTGTTTTTCATTTTAGAAATGTTCTTTGTGTATACAAAATATAAGTAAATATAGATTAAAAACATATGCAAGCACTTAAAATAGGATGAAATTCAGACTTAATATATTGTTCACTAACTTAAATTATTTTTGTTTTATGACCTGACAGTATGTCTCAGGCAACTTTTTATGCCCAGACACACAACACTGCACCAATCTTTTCTGCCTATGATATGGATACAACACTATTTATTTTTCTATTCCTTTACCAATGGACAGAATAACTCCAATATTTTCAATTTCCTACTAAAATGTACATCTTTCTTTTTATTTTTTTAAAAGGATGATTTAATTTTGTTTATTATTCTCCTTCAATTTGGCCACAGGGAGACAGAAAGATAGAGAGAAAGAGATAGTGAGGAAGCAAGCTGCCAGGCCCAGGACTCGAACCATGGTTGTCCATGTGGGAGTCCAGAGCTTCAACCATCACACCATCTGCCAGCCCCTAAAATGTACATCTTTCTAAGAGTTTCTAGAGGATTAATTGCTGGAACTATATTTTCTGTGTCAGGGGTCATACATATTTAGAATGTTGGTAAGACTGGGACCAGCAGATGGTGCAATGATTATGTCACTGGAATCGCATGTGGTTGACTGTGGTTCAAGTCCTGCACCCAGTGACTTAAAACTCACACCAGGTGTGTGCCCCAAATCCTGAGAGCAGAACGGAGGAGAAGGGATTGCAGCGTGGCCATCCCCCACTTTGGGGTGATTTCTGTCTCTCCAGTGAGCACACATGCCTATAGCAAAAATCTCTCTAAAAAAGAAAAATGTTGGTAAGACCACTAAAATCTCTTCTAGGAGGTCCTGCCCTTCATATCTCCCTCCCCACCGATGAGAGTGCACACATCCTCCACCCCCATTAACCCTGGCCTTCATCACTGTTCTCATTTTCTCATCAGTCTGAAAGTTAAAACTGGCATTATATTCTGATTTGTGTTTCTAATCACTCCAGAAGTTGTGCTTCTTTTCCTAATGTCCCTGGCCTTTTCTCTTCCTTCTATCGCTTGTCTATTTATCACCATACTCCCATCTCATTTCACTGTAAGATGTAGGTGCTCTCCCAATCTCATCTAAATTCACCTCCAATCTTCTCTCCAGTTTCCCACTGCACTAAAAGCAATCTGTAAAGGATCAAAACTTAAACATTAGACACAGAATGAGACAAAATGGTCGCACTGGAGAATCAGGGTGAAAACTGGACAAAGCAGGATCTCAGGAGTGAAACGTGCCAAACAGCCGCGAAACTGGGGATTAAAGTCTCTCTTCCATCTGGAACCTGGCATCGGCAAAACAGTGACCACATTGTGCTCTTTCCCAGAAAAAGCACAGTGTCGCCCGGCTCCCAGCAATGTATATATGACTTGGCAGCTGGCCTGGCTTTGTAGCTCAAGGGAAAATTCCAGAGTGGGATGGAAGCCGAGGTTCCAACGACAAATGGCGGAAAGGTTTAACCCCTTCTTCAATGGGAGACTGAGCCGAGGGGCATTCCAGCCCCAGGTAGCCCAAGCGAGGTGACCCAACTTCCAGGGGCCTTGGGTTTCTTCTTCACAAAACAGGCCAAACAGGTCTCAACTTGGTGATCCCGGAGATTCATATCAACCTCGGCATGTCCAAGATTCGGCAGAGGATCTTCATGCTCAGGCACAGCCTGGCTCAGACACTCACTAACTTTGTGGCCTTAAGATGCTGGTTTAGCTCCTCTAAATACAGATTTTTTTTTGTCAGTGAAGTGAAGATAATCATACCAATTGTGGCTGGGTTGCGATGAACACTCAGTGTATGGAAACTGCCCCACAGAATAGAAAGATGGTAGAGAAAGTGCCCTCTTCTCAACTCTCCTTCACTTCTCTCTTTAGCCTGCTTATGATTGTCCTGTCCTCCTTCCAGTAAACCTCCCGGCTTCAGGGACACCATAGCCTACAGTTTCTGCTTAAGACTTCGCCATGGCTTCCTGTGCTAGTGTTATATGAGAGATTTACCGTACCTTCTGGCTCCCTACTGAGCATGATGCTGTAGCCTCACTGGTCTTCATTTTGTTCTTTGATCATACCACAATAAATCCAATCTCCAGACCATCCTCCCTCAGAGAAGAGATAGCTCTTCATCCATGGGACTCAAGTTAAATGTCATCTCCTCAAAGAGGCTTATCCCAACTGCCCTGTCTAAAATAGTAGCTAAATCCAGGCCTCCAAAGCCTGCTTCTTAGTCCCAGACCAATGCTTAGTGCTACTGGACTCCCTGAAGATGCCCCCCATTCCCCCTACAGATACATACATTCTGTAGATCCCTGAATAAAAACCACTCCCTGGAGCCAGCAGGTGGCATAGAGGTTAAGGTGGCTGAATTCCACGTGGCTGACGGCACAGTTCCAGTCCTAGACCGGAACCAGCTTGAAAAACATGCTGGGCGCATCTGAGTCCATGCCCAAAATCCCAAGAAGAGCGTGAATGAGAAGGAATTGCAGCGTGGCTATCCCTCCTTGGGGGTGACTTCTCACTTTCTCTTTCTCTAGTGAGTGTATGTGCCCTATAGAAAAAAACTAAAAGACAAACAAACAAAAACCACTTCCAGTATTATTCAGAAGATAACCTCATATACATTGAGGTGGGCACCTGTTGCTTTGCCCACTCAATATCTATTTCTCTTTTATTCTGATTTTTCTATCTTATTCAGGATTCAGGCCATACCCACTCTCAGTCTGTGCAGTTAGGTAGTGCTAACATCACTTCCTGTTCAGGAACGGACATTTATTCAAAGACCGGCCAATCAGCGTCTCAAGAATTGACTCCTAGATGGCCTGAAACTTTGGTGGAACTACTGAGTAGAGTTGCTCTGTTTCCACTGGGATTTTTTGGCTGGTAAAACCCATGCCTGGAGCTATTGGTAGCCATCTTTGCTATCTTGAGAGGAGGCCTGTGGCAGAATAAAGCCAGATCGGAGGAAAGTAGATCTCAGAGACCCAGACAATCACATCTTGATAACATCATTTAAAATTCTGAATCCAACTGTACCTGATGCTCCTTGAACTTTACAGCCAATACATTTCCACTTATTGTGCTCAAGCTGACTTGAGTTTATTTTTCTGCCACTTATACGTGAAATATGTGTGAGAATAAACTCCCTATGCTAGCTCTCGGCACCACTCAGAATCAAAACATAAAACCCATCCTTGATTCTTCCCTTTTGTCCATTCTCCATATCTAAAGAGTCACCATGTCTTGTGGAGATAAACATCTATTTACAAATGTGTCTCTCATTTTTCTCATATTTTCCATTTTTTAAAAAGATATTTCTGCGATAGGGCGCTTGCACTCACCAGAGGACAGAGAGAGCCGGAGAGCCAGAAGTTCTTCACTGGTTGGTGCTTCAGTTCTTTTCTGCTAGCTCCATACCATTCTCCAACCCCAATAAGGCACAAGTCTGACTTTTCTTGAAACATTTATTAGGTGACAAGAGACAGAAACACTGATTGATTGCTAAAGCAAAAACAAACAAAAACAAAGTAAAAGTTATTTACCGGATCATGTCATTGCAAAGTCCAGGGGCAGTCAACTTCAGGCATACCTGTACCTGGTTACTCAAAAACTTTCATCAGAGATCTGTCTTTCCCCCTTTCTAGATTCTGATTCCCTAGCATCACTAGTCCCCAGTACTTCCAGCAAAACTCCTAGGGCTGCCCCTCATTGGTCTGTGCTGGGTCACATGTTCATCCCTGGGCCAATTACAACGACACCTGTTGGCCAAATTGAGGTTACAACAGCTGGAGAGAGGTCTCAAATTCCATAGACTAAGAGCCATGAAGAGTGATTACTAAAAGAAAAGAGGGGCTTGTTGGTAGAAGAGTGAACTCTGGGTAAGCAAAACCTTATATCCGTACCACTCTCCTGCACTGTGCCCGCACCTTTAGGATCAAACTCATGCGCCATGGAGCTCTCAGTGCTGCCCTCTGCAGCTCATACTACCATCGTGACCTTCACGCTCCAGTTAGACTAAGCCACTTCTGGGGTCCCTGACTCTTTTATCAAGAAAGTCAATCCTCAACACAAAATGCTCTTTCCTCCTTTTTATATAAAAAGTTTATTTTTTTAGAGCAGGAAAGGGAGATATGCCTCCAATGGAGTAGCGAAGATGCCACGATCTACCCCTGGTCTCAGTAAGCCTGGATCATGGGCATACGTGTTCCTGGGATTCTCAGGAAGGTCATGAGTCCTGAACTCAGGACTCTTCCCATAAGGCTCCAGTTGCATGACCACCGCACCACTGCCTGGCCCTGATTCCCCTTTATAAACAAGCTCCTGCTCAGTTTTAAGGCCTCATTACATAGGTTACTTCCTCCAGAAAAGAGTTCCTAAGACCCCACAAGAGGAGATTTGATGCCCCATGTGGATTTTTTTTTTAAATGTATTACAGGGCACATGCATTCACCAGAGAGAGACACACAAACAGAGACAGAGAGAAAGATATATATATATATATATATATATATATATATATATATATAGAGAGAGAGAGAGAGAGAGAGAGAGAGAGGAAACACCCCCAAGGGGAATGATCATGCTGCAATCCCTTTCCCCCATAGTCCTCTTGGGATTTTGAGCATTCACACAGACACATCTGGCATGTTTTCCAGACCACTGGGTCTGGGAATCAAAGCCATGTTAGGTACAGCCACCTCAACCACCACACTGTCAGCCGGCCCCACGATGTGGATATTAATGGTTCGATCTATGTAGCGGTCCTCCCTGTTTCTTTGAGGACATTCTCCTGCTCTATTTTAGTGACTGCCTCTCTCCTACTCATATTCCCACTGAAGAAGGCCTTTTGTCGTAGTCTGCATGCCTGAGCCATGAGTGAGTGACCAAGCCAGGCCGATTAAGAGTCTTCTTCTAGGGACAAGGGAATCAAGTCTCCTTCTTGGTGATGGATAACCTGGGAATAGTACCATTCTGACCTCACGGGGAAGCCTTGCGTGACAGTTCGCTGTCAACATGCAGACTCAAGTGGCAGAGAGACAGCTGCTGGTGACAGTCCATCACCCCAAAACAGTTACATCCTAAAATTTGGTTGCCAGAGCCAAGAAACTCCCCCTTTGCCTAAACTCGTTGGAGTTGTTTGTCACTCTCAGTCCTCTGAGACCAGCTGTGCCCCTGCCATTCTGCAGAGCATCCGTGGGTGCCAACCGAAAGCCCTCATTTTGGGGGTAGTGCCTGAAGCAAAGTGAATCGAGGCTTCTTTCTTTTGCAACCAGGATAGACCCATAGGGCCACCTGGATAGAACCACCCTCATGGTGATGTGTTTCATACATACTGAACAAATTGATTTTGATGTATGAGTTACCGCCATTTGAGAGAACCTCCTGTAAAAGGGACATTGCTGCCTAGTGCTGCCATTCTGGGCGAGAATTCTGTTCAAAACAAATCCCAGAGACACAGCATAGCACGTGGTGGTCATGAACTGTGTTCTGGAGTAATGCTGCCTCAATTCCAATTCCAGCTCTAGACACTACTTTTTTTTGGAGAGGTTTTTGCCATAGGGCACGTGCACTCGCCAGACAGACAGAGACAGAGAGACAGAAAGCGAGAAATCATCCCCTGGGGGAATGGCCATGCCGCAATCCCTTCTCCATTCTCCTCTCGGGATCTTGGGCATGCACGCACACGCGCCCGGCGTGAGTTTTAAGCTACTGGGTCCAGGACTCGAACTGCGATCGACTACATGGGAGTCCAGTGACATAGCCATTACGCTAACTGCTGGTCCCTAGACACTACTTTTTGTGTGCCAATAAATGAGTAACTGAATTTCTCTGTACCTCAGTATCTTTGTCTGCGAAGATGATGATAAAAATGTATGACCTTATAGGATTGTGGTGAAGACAAAAAAGTAAGAAAATCTATGCAAACTATGCTTAACCATGCCTTGCTTGTAGTAAGCCCCAAATAAAATAATGTATGCTGGGAATAGGTCCCTCTTTCTTTCTTTCTTTCTTTCTTTCTTTCTTTCTTTCTTTCTTTTTTTTTTTTGAGAGGTTTTTGCCATAGGGCGCGTGCGCTCGCCAGACAGACAGAGAGAGACAGAGAGACAGAAAGTGAGAAATCACCCCCCAGGGGGGATGGCCACGTTGCAATCCCTTCTCCTCCATTCTCCTCTTGGGATCTTGGACACGCACGCACACGCGCCCAGCGTGGGTTTTAAGCCACCGGGTCCGGGACACGAACCGTGGTCGACCACGTGGGAGTCCAGCGACATAGTCATGACGCTAACTGCTGGTCCCAGGTCCCACTTTCTGAACAGTGAGTAGAAGACGCATGCAGAAATACCTGTTACTTCACCAGGAATGTGTGTGTGAAGAGGCACGCATGAATGTGGATCTGAGTTAAGGTGGTATTCCTGTTTCCCTATCGGAGCACATGTGCGTTCCTCGCTCTTCTTACAACAGCTGCTATGGATCTGACCCCGTGTGCTGTCTCTGCCTGCCATGTACTCACAGGGCTCCGTCTGAGGCGAATCCTTCCATGTCTTGTGGTTCAGGCAGGACCGTACTCATCTGATTCCAGGAACGGGCAAAGGACCCTGGTCTGGCGAAGAACAGCCGTGAACCCTCTTAGCCTCCATGACGGGTTCAGGCATGGGCACGTGGGATCCCAGCAAGGCCGTGAGCCCTATCTAGGGCTTTCACTGAAACTGATGAGAAAGAGCTGCTTTTCCTACTGAAGTTGAGAAGCTGGGCGCTGGGAAGCCTGTGACTGCTCGCAGCCAACTGGGTTGGGGACGTCCTGATGAGAATAAAACCAACAGAGAGAAAAGCAAAGCAGGGGACAGCTAAGAGTCAGTTTTGAGGATGACCTTTAAATTCCAGGATCTACTGGGGCCTGGGGCCACTAGCACCACTCTCCCTCCAAGAGTGTGGCTTACTCCATTTTAACCAGTTTCTCTCCCTTGCAACCAAAAGTCAGTGTATCGTACAGATGTATATTCCAATTCTTGTTCTGTCTTCTATTTCTCTTCACCTCTATTTCATATTTGAAATCTCTTTGTCTTTTCTGGCCACCTTCTATGTAATTTCATTCTATATAATTTACTAATTATCTCATTAGTTGGGTCTAATCTGCTGTTTAACACTTCCACTGGCTGTATTATTTATTTCTAGAAGCTCAAGTAGATTTTTTTTTTGTGTGTGTTTTACAATGAATTTATTACAGAATGTTCTTAAGTAGGCAACAACTTTTGATTTATCATTAAAAAAGAGTTATGCTTCCTCATGCTGTACAATAAAGGTAAGAGGCTACAGTTTTAAGCTTCTTTCTACTGGAATTCTCTGATAGTATAGCACAGTGTTGTCATTTTTGCAATGCTAGAATAAATTAAAAAAGTCTCTTCTATGCGCTTCTCTTCAAAAAGTGATGAATAATAACAGAAGATGGCATAAAAAAGCCATGTTTTTCCTATTCATTCTGTAGTATTGGAGCCCGTGTTTTTACCGTCACAGGCTACAATTTTCACTTTATCCACTTTAATCAGTTCTGTCACCTCTCTGAATTCAACATCATTCAATACAAAAGTCCACACGTTATCGCAGAATCTGTATGTATTTAGAGAGCCCTGTATGAGCTCATCTAGGCTCTCCTGAAGACTGTTCCCCAAGGTGGTATTTCTGTATAACTGATATGCCATGGCTTAGGAGGAAGATACTGTTTTTCTTACTCAGGCCTGCATTGATGTCCCACTCTCTCCGGCACAGGCGCTTCCCGCCGCGAGCGGACACCAGCGGCGCGGCCAAGAGCGGGGTAGGAGGCGCCTCCTCTAGAAGCTCAAGTAGATTTTTTTCTTTCAAATATTCCTGGTCTTATATTGATTATGTCTTGATTTTGCAAAACTGAACCTCAGTTTTTTAAAGAATAACTACCATTAAAGAGTAACTACCCATTATTTCCGTGCCTGTAGCCCCTGGCAACCAGTATTCACTTTCTACAAATTTGATTACTCCAAGTGCCTCATATATGTGGAATCATACTGTAGTTATCATTTTGTAACTGGCTTATTTTACTTAGAATGATGTAATCAAGTTTCACCCATACATTAGTATGTATTGGAATTTATTTATTTATTAGATTCTCTTTCTCCCCCCATAATGTGTGTGCTTTTGCTGGAGAGAGACACAGAGAGAGGGAAAGTGAGAAAATCACTCCCCTGGCCATGGCCATGCCACAATCTCTTCTCCTTAATTTTCGTCTTATGATTTTGGGTAGGCATGCACATGTGTCCAGAGTGTTTTTCAAGTCAACAGGTCCAGGACTGGAACCACGGAATAGGTGGGATCCAGCACCACCACCTGCAGGCCCATTTCCTCCCTTTTCTTTTCTCTCTTTCTTTCTCTTTCTTTTCTTTTTCTTTTTCTTTTTTTTTTTTTTTTTTTTTTTTGTGCCATAGGGTGTGTGTGTTCACTAGATAGAGACAATGAGAGAAAGAGTGAGAAATCATCCCCCAGGGGATGGCCACACCACAATCCCTTCTCTCCCATTCTCTTCCTGGGATTTTGGGCATATATGCACGTGTGCCTGGCATGATTTTCAAGCTGCCAGGTCTGGGGTTCGAACCATGGTCTCCCATGTGGGAGTTCAGTGCCTCAACCACCATGCCACCTTCTGGCCCCTCTTCCCTTTTCAAAGCTGAATAGCATTTCACTGTAGATACACATTGACTATCTATCCTATTGATGAACACTTAGATTGCTTCTATGTTTCTGTTATTGTGAATAATCCCGCTATAAATGAGTTACACAAATATGTTTTTTGGGTTCTTGTTTTTAATTATATATAGCCCAAAGTGGAATTGTTGGATTATATGCTATCTTATCTAAGTTTTTGAGGCACCTTCATACGTTTGAACAGCAGCTGCACCCTTTTACATTCCCACAAACAGCACACAGGATTCCAATTTCCCCACATTCCCATCAATAATTATTTTCTGTTTTTTTTTTAAATCTTAATCTTTTACTAAAAATTTTATTTAACTTTATTTATTTATTTAAATTTGACCAGAGTGGGACAGAGTGAGTGAGAGAGAGGGAAAGTGAGAAAGCAAGCTGCCAGGTCCAGGACTCGAACCATGGTTGGCCCTGTGGGAATCCAGTGCACTTAACCACCATGACACCTGCCAGCCCCTCCCCTTTTTAAATATTAGTCATCTTAATGGTCGTGCAGGTGTATTTCCTTGGTGATTAGTGATGTTGAGCATCCTTTTATGTGCTTTTGGCCATTTGGATATCCTATTTGAAGAGATGTCTACTTCTTTACTCAGAAGTAGAGTAAATTGAACTGTTTGTTTTGTTGTTTTGTCTTGAATCATTTCAAACATACTGCTTTTATAGGCCTTACCCAGAGTGGAAATGTTTAACCATTTGTATAACACTTGTATACCCAACGCATCTAAAATAGTGCCAGAAACACAGTATGTGCGCAATAAGGATTTGTTTGATGAGTGCATAAAAGAATAACAGAACTTGTTAGCTGAAATTCTTGGGCTGCTAGTCTTGCTGCTCAGTTTTTCTTCTAACTCTCTCTAATGGTAGACTTTCTATTGATTGTAATCTTGGATTGTGAGCTCGTCTTTACCAGAACTTTATCGGTGGGAATTATACTAGTACAACTGTGCCCTCTCCAGAGAGATTTTGGATTAGTTTCTTCCAGGAAATAATCACTTTTATTTAAACTTCTTGGCTTGAGAGTTCTTATTTTGGGCTGTTGTATAAATTCAAACACTAAGCTAAGCCAGGGTATAATGAAGGTAATAAGTTATTAGGGTAGATTTTTCTCCATCCAGAGGCCTGGTTACACTAGACATGCTAACGTGTTGTCTCCTTCATGGTGCAATCCTTTAAGGGCACTGCAGGAACTGGAGTTGATACGCTCGGCGTACAGCAGAGAACACCAAGCCGTGAGGAAGTGATTTATCTGGACCTCCATGGTCTGTCAGTCCAAGACCTGGGCTTGAGTCTAAAGTGTGTGTGACCCCAAGCCCCAAGCCCTTTCCACTAGGTTCAACTTCCATATACAACAAAAGGGAAATTGTGATCGTGGGTCACTGGATAGTCTTTCCACAGGCAAGAAAATCTTTGCACAACCATAATCCAATCAAGACATATATCGAGGGGCAAATCCCCCATGACTGCAGGTGGAATGGCTAGGAAGGTTATTGGAGTAGGAAAATAGTCTGGTATCAATGTCTGCTGTCAGTTATCTAATTAATGTGTCACTAATTATAATGTGTCCAGGGAAATGAATATAAACCAACAGTAAGAAAAAAGAATCATAGCTATGGAGACAAGAAATGAATAGAAAAAATCATAAAAGGAGAAAGATACATGAGGGACTTTACCAATTCTGTAGAAAATTAATGTGCAAGTTTATTTTGGTGCAAAAAATTTAGAAATCTATGCATAGTTTTTCATAATATACATTTTCTATTAACTTTTCAAAGGAGATTATAAACTGTCCGATATTTCTGAGACCTGAAATGCGATGATTAGATTTGTCAACGTGCAGGTTACTGGTAACCTTTTAGTAGGACAGTGTGGATGGAAGCTCGATTGCAGTGGAATTAAGAGAGGAAGAGTGCGGATTCTGTGGTGCAGCAGTCACGTGCTGCCAAGAGAAACCAGATCCCACACGGCGGTCGCAGTCCGAATTCCCGGCCGGTCAGCCTGAAGCACACCAGGCACACACAAGTGCCCAGGGTCTGACAGCTGGAGCGCTGGAGAAAGTGCTCATGGTGTGACCAGACCCTGTGGAAGGTGCTTCTCTCTCTCCCTCACACACACACCCACACACATATTCTCTTGCACACACACGTTCTATCATAAATGAAGAAAAAAATTAATGTAAAAAAGAGACAGGAAGAGAAATGTAAATGTGAAGGTGGGACTATAAATAAGGTTTGTCCCGAGGGAGAGAAAATGAGCGGTGTAGTGTCTGGATAGAGATGGGGGACCTAGGAGGGGTTTTTAGGATGGGATCTATGGCAGCATGTTTGTGCACCTATGAGAACGGTCCCGTAGAGTGGGAAATTTGGGAAATGCCCCTGGAGAAGGGGCATAAAGTTCATTCCCAGCAGGAAGGGCCGTCGGACCCGGACGCGAGTGTTGGAAGAACACAGCAGCTGCCTTTTCACTCGAGCAGTGTTTGAGCTCCTGCTCTGGCTCTGAGTGGGGCGCCGCATCGCCGCCCGTGAACGCTAGAGCTTCGACTGGTCTGACGCTTCAGGACAGGCTGAGCTGGGCAGGGCTTGAAAACTGGCCTCTCCTTCCCAACCACCTGGGTTAAAATCCTTTCTCTGTTGTGTAGTAGCTGTTGGACAAATGGCTTCTCCCTTTTGTTATTTAATTTCCTTAGGTGTGTGTGTGTTGGGGAAGGGAATCTCTGAAAGTATCCAACCGAGGTGAGGATGTTTTATAAAAAATGCTTTGTGAGAGGGACCAGCAGGTGGTCTAGGCGTGGACTCCCACGTGGCCGACCGCGGTTTGAGTCCTGGACCCAATGGCTTGAAAATCATGCTGGGCACGTGTGAGTGTGTACCCAAAGCCCTGAGAGAAGAAGGAGGAGGGGGGATTGTGGTGGTGCCATCCCCCCGGCAGATGATTTCTCACTTTCCCTCTCTCTGTCTCTCTCTCCAGCGAGTATACACACCCTTTGGCAAAAAAATTAAAATTTTAAAAAAAGCTTTGTCAGAACACTTGGACTGCACCTGTATAACTTTGATAAATGTTTGCTATTGCCAGAATGAGACCGTGTTTAATGAAACTCAGGGAGAACGGTACCAGGCAAGTGCAAGCCTTGCTAAAGGGCACATTCCTTACTTTTTATAGACTATTATTATAATAACTTCATATGTAACATATATAATTAAATACAATAATGATATACAATATACCATGATCCTAAAGTAAGTAGAATAATATATAATAACGTCATTATAGCTTGTGTGTCACTTACTAGAGCATGCATAGCAGGTCCCTATTTCTGTTCATTCAGCGCTGGAGTGTGTGGCAAGAGTAAATTAGCAAGAGTGATTGATTCACAGTGAACTGAATATTATTGAATATTGTAGACAGTTGCAATAAGACACAACTATCTCTCACCCAAAGCTAATGAAAGTCTTTTTTCTGCATGTCTGGATAAATGTTAAGAAAAGTAGAAAATATACATTCTTTTTTTTTTAATTATTTAAAAATTGACCAGAGAGAGACAGAGAGAAAAAGGGGAAGCGAGAAAGCATGCCGCCAGGTCCTGGACTCCAACTGCGTTCAGCCATGTGGGAATCTAGCACTTAACCACCACGCCACCTGCCGGCCCCAAGACATACATTATTTCTAACATGTTCTGTTTACAGGGCATAGAAACGTCGATCTGTTGACAAAGATTGTTTGTTTGCTAAACATTAGTGTTTAGAACTTCTGCTAGACTCATCTGTGCGTTTTCTTATAAAATTCAGCTTTAGCAACCTCTACTGAGTCAGTCTGACAAGAACCCCCTCGCGTCCTCGATCTCTGACCACCTCTGAGGACCTGATCAGGCCCTTTTTCCCCAGGTGATTCTGATCATCCTGGTCTGCCTGCCACACGAATCCTGTGCCACGTAGTAGCTTTAGCCAGACCCCTAGCTCTGTGTTTCCTCTTAGCACTTTCCACTCACGGTCTGCCCTGACCCTGGGCTGTACATCTCCCTTGCCCGTGTAGCTTTGGGGTTAGTCCCTACGACCATGTTGCCGTGGTCTCTGTAGCTATCGCTAAGCCTTGAATGCAGGTCTGCCTCACTGTTCTTTAACGAGCATTATTGAGTAATTTTTTTCTTTAACACTCTTAGGGGCAAATGTGGGCATGTTTTACTCCCTCCTGCTCTCAACCTTGCAAGGTAAGAAACAGCCCAGGGCCCTTTTCAGGGAGCTGTCCAAGACAGTTTTTCTAATGTCCCTGGGTTTCTTACCCCAGGGCAATGCACCCCAGGTAAGACTGGGGTGAGGAAGGGGCTGGTCATTCATTGACTAAGTGTTGGAAAAGTCACGTAGGAAGAGTAGGAAGAACACAGGGCCCTCTGGGAAATGGATTTTCTTAAACAAACAGCAGCCTTTCTCCCCGCCCCCCTTCCTAGGATGGCAATCCTCCTTTGAAGGTTGCTGCTGCAGTGACCTTCAGACCTTTGATTGATTTGGGAGCCTCCAGGCCTCTGGCCCATTCCAGCTCCTCTGGGACACTCCCAGGCAGCCAGGGCAGACTCGGGGACGCCAGGAGTCTCTTTTCCTTAATCCCTCCCCCGCTGGAGGCCCTTGCAAGGGCTGGGAGGAAGGCCTGCTGCCCTGACCCCTCCATCCTCTCCCGGGATTGAGGGGGTTACCTGGGCTCCCTGCCTGACACCCAAGACACAGTAGGGTCTCAGGAAAGCAGTTGAGCTAGTAAGGGGACAAAAGTATTTATTAGAGGACTTCAAGAGTACCTGGAAAATGGAGTGAAAATATAAGTTTATTTTTGTGCAACAAATTTTGAAATCTGAAGCGCACATTTCCCACGAACTTTTGGAGGTTGCTAGTTCCTTCTCCAACAGTGGAGGAAGCGCGGACGTGTTCATGTTGCCATTTTCAGGATGGGATCAGCAGATGAGAACAAGCCGCATTCTGTCTCCTTTTGTGGAATATGACCAGAAATGCTGCAAGAAGGGAGGACTTGAGGGAGAACAAGCCCCCTAGAGCCTCCTCCCACCTCAGTCAGCCTCGGTTCTCTCTAACCCCTAGGAGGCCTCAGGTCCCTGCACACCAGGGGAAGAAGCTTGGATGGGGGTATGGGGACATGGGGGGAGGCTCCACCCATTCACCCTCCAGACTGAAGAGCAGGGAGGTCCCCAGGTTCCAGCGCAGTGCAGAGCCCCCAGGCACCATGAGCTACAGTGTGGCCCTGAAGGGCCAGAGTATAGGACAGTGGCAGGCGGGACCTATCTGGAAGCTCGCAACCCACCCTTCCTTGTGCCCACAGGGAGAGTTCAGAGACGGTGCCGGGGAACAGCCAGGTGTAAACTATAAATAATATTCTGTCCGACACCTAAAGAGGAGCAGTCGCTCAGGACGTGTCTCAGACTAGGGCCTGGACACTGGTAACCGCCACGGAGCAGGGAACTCACCCAGACAGGCGCCTTTATTTTGGAGGAGTGGAGTGGGGAGTGGGGACTCTGAAAAACACAGACAAGATCGTTTTAGCATGGATAGACTGAGGCAATGACATGCTTTTAGATTTGGCACCAAAAGCACAGGCAACAAAAGTGAAAATAGACAAATGGGACTATATGGAACTTCAAACTTTTGCACAACAAAGGACACAATCAACAGGGTGCAAAGCAATCAATGGAGTGGGGGAAACAGTGCAGATGGCACGTCTGATGCAGTATAATATTTAAAAAATACAAAGAACTCTAGTCACTCGAAAACAAAAAAATAAAATTGCTTTATTCAAAAATTGACAAAGGGCTTGAATAGACATTTCTCTAAAGATGATATATATAAATAAATGGCCAACAAGCACATGAAAAGATGTTCAATATCACAGTCATCAGTGAAATATGAATAAAAGCTACAACGAGGGCCAGCCCCGTAGCCTAGTGGTTAAGCAAGCTGGACCCCACGTGGCCAGCCGTGGTTCAAATCCCAGCCCTGGAGACTTGGAAAACATACAGGGTGCATATGTTGTATTCAAATCAGCGTGAGAATAAGAGGACATCCAGTTTTAGCCAAATTAAAGTGGCCATTTATTAAGCTAACGTCTGTAAGGACTCAAGTCACTCCTAAGCCCGGCAGCCCTGAAGCAGAGGGAGAAAGATTTACAAAGGCAAAAAATACAAAGAAAAAAACTACACATCTAAAAAAGTACAGGCCTTGAGTTATGTGAAAGCAGTTAACAAAAGCTAAAAAAGCGAGTTATCAGGAAGGACAGTTATAATTAGCTACATCTGCTAGTGATAAATATTCAGTAAGGGAGGACAAGGGTGGATGGCAGTGTTTTCTGCCGGTGATGAACATTCAGTGAGGAATTTTAGGAGACACACACGGGTCAGGGCAAATGGAAATGGCAGTGGAGCCATATTCAAAGTGAAGGTGCTCATGCTTCACATACGCACGCATGTCCACAATCCTGACAGGGTGGAAAAATGGAGGTGAAGGCATTGTGGTGTGACCATGCCCCATTGTGTGTGTGGGGGGGTCCTTTCTCACCCTGAGCTTCTCTATCTCTGTCTGGCAAGTACATGTGCCCTCTGACAAAAAAATAAAAATAAAGATGAGATGGCATCTCATATCCATTAGAATGACTGTCTCAAAAAAAAAAAAAAAAAAAAAAAAAAAAGAAAGAAAGGATGAAATAAAGTGGAGGAGAAAGTAGGGTAGGACGTCCTGCAATGTTCAGAGAGATATCAGGTGAACTAGATAAAAGTTGTTCCATAGAGATGGGGGAAGAGAAGTGGGTAAAAATACTTCTAGGAGAACAGTTGAGTTAATTGCACGATGTAGGGCTGGAGAAGTCACCGAAGGCTCCCAGTTTCCCTGTCTTGCACCCCCAGCTCCCTTCCCTAAAATGGGGCCACATGGAAATAGAAACGATTTGCAGTTCTTGGGCAGAGATCTCCTGGAACTGCAGGGAGAATGAGCCACGTGTTTCCCGAGACACTGAACCAGCAGATGTGTCCTTGGATCAAGTGATAGCTGTGGGGGTGGAGGAGGCTAGGGGGCAGGAAGAGGCAAGAAGAGCTGAGGTAATCCAGCCCAGACTTAATCCTCTGCAGTTGCTCTGGCTTTGAAAGGAATATGTCATCTGGGCTGGCCTCGCTCCTCTGTAGTGCTCTCTTTTAAATACAATTTTTAAATTATTCTCATGATAAAAGGAATATTTGCCCATTGGGGTTACTTTAGAAATAACAGAAAAATTATCAAAGTGAAAAACAACCAAAAAAAAAAAAAAAAAAGGGCCAGCATGTGGCATGGAATTTAAGGTGCTGGACTGGACTCCCTCATGGCCAACCACCGTGCGAGTCCCAGACCTGGCCGCTTGCTTTCTCACCTTCCTTCCTTCTTTCTCTTCATTCTTTCTCTCGCCAAATAAATAAACAAATAACAATGAAATTAAATAAAATAATTTTTAAAAAATATTACCTGTCAGTAGACCAATCACAAATGAATTCTGGAAATATTTTCATCCATTTTCTTTCAATGCAAACTTCATAAATACCATTTTCAATGCAGTTGAAACAATACTACTCATCCATTTTTTTTCACTAATTTTTTTTGTAGAGAGATTTTTTGCTATAGGGTGGGTATGATCATCAGAGAGACAAAGCGAGACAGAGACAGAAAGCAAGGAATATCTCCCCAGGTGGGGTAACCAGGTTGTGATCCCTTCTCCATTCTCCTCTCATACACACAGTCTCCTGGTGTGAGTTCTAAGCCACCAGGTCTGGGACTTGAACCATAGTCAACCACGTGGGAGTCCAGTGAAGTAGCCATTACGCTATCTGCTGGTCCCTCTTTCACTACTTTTTAATCGAGTTCCTGTTATGTGCAAATATTGTTTTAGGTACGAGGGAGATAGCAGTGAGTCTCACAGACAACCTTCTCTACAGTTATGAAGTTTGCATTCTGCAGTTCTCTCCCCCCTTTTTTTTCATGTAACTATCTCAGCAGCATTGACCCACTCTGATGGAGCCATTTTTAAAGACATTACTTGTAATGGCAGCTTAAAGGTTCACCTTATGGGTACACTAAAATGTGTGTGGAGTCTTCGGAAAGTTCATGGGAAATGCATATTATGAAAAATGCATGTATGGATTTTTAAAAATTGTTTTCTCCTTAATAAACTCATACTCTAGATCCATTTCTCCATAAAGTTTCTGATGTACCCTAGTGTGCCATTTAGAAACTATTAGGCATTTAGTTTATCTACTTTAAATCTTTTTTAGTAACTATACGAAAAGAGTTGGGGGACCAGCAGATGGTGTAATGGTTATGTTGTTGAATTCCCATGTTGTTGACTGTAGTTTGAGTCCCAGACCCGGCAGCTTAAAACCCACACCGGGTGTGTGTCCATGCGTGCCCCAAATCTTGAGAGGTGACAGGAGGAGGGGGGATTGTGGTGTGGCTATTCCCGTGGGGGAAATTTCTTGCTTTCTGTCTCTTTGCCTCTCTCTGTCTCTCTGGCTAGTGCATGCTCCATTCCCACATGGTTAACTGTGGTTAGAGTCCCAGACCTGGTGGCTTGTTTTCTCACTTTCCCTCTCTTTCTCTCTCTTTGTCTCTCTCTGGTGAGGGTATGTGCCCTATAGCAAATTAAAATAATAATAATAATAATAATAAAATAAATAATTCTTTTAAAAAAAGAGTTGGAATGAAAACTCCTATACTCCTTATTTATCCCTAAGAGAAAAAATATTTTATCAATGGGAACTATTTGGTTAAAGATTTCTGACAAAAGTTGAAGAAGAATTCTCTATAATCAACCAACATGGAGTTAACTACTTTAAGGTTTAGGGATGTTTATTTCACTTCTTCCTATCTATCCATCCCTATTACCCTCAGAAACTATGTCATGACCACAATTGTGAGATCAAAGAGTCCTTGTTCTCATCACCAGCCCCTGTCTCTCTAGGTCTGCTCAGCCCCCAGCCACCGCATTCCCACACATAATCCCACAACGTTGTTGATTTGTTCCTTTGACTATACCTCATCTAATTGAGATTCCACAGTGCATTCTGAAAATCACTCAGTACTAGTGGCTTAAACCGATGCCCATCTATCCTTCTCAGAGTTCCATGAGTCCCATCAGTAGCCTCATTTTATACGTGATGGCACATGCTTTAAGGGAAAAAAATGTACGTGAAAAGTTCCTGATGGAGCCAGTTCAGCTCTGAGATAGCCTCTCAGAAAACGTGACACTGGGAAAAGCCAGTATGGGAAGAGCTGGAGAAAGGATTTTAGGCAAAGGAAAAAGTTTGCCCGCCCTGAGGAAGGAAGGAACTTGGTGTGTCCGAGGCCGTAAAGCAGGCTCCTCACGAGCAGAGTTCGGAGCAGTGCACACGCACTTGGGCAATGATGGCTAAAGTGGGCAGGGGCCAGACACACACGCTGGTGTAGGCAGAAGCGAGGTTTTAAATTTTTATGTTTTAGAAATCTGGGGAACTACTGGATATAATTTTGAGCTGTAGATTGATCTTCTGGTCTGTTCTGTTGCTATTAACAGAAAACACCTGAGTCTGAGTAGTTTCTGAAAACAAGGATTTTCTCAGTTCATGAGTTGAAGGCTCGAGGGGCAAGGGTCACATACAGTGAGGTTCTTTCTGAGTCCTGAGGGCAAGAGCAGAGAAGTGTCTGTGTCCACCCGTCTCTGTCTCACTGCCTTTCCCTCTAAACCCACCAGGACTTGATCACGGCTGCCTCACCCTGATGCTGAATCATTTCCCAAGGGGATCCACCTTTCAACATCATTATCAGATTAAGTTTTCACCCTCTTCCATCACGACCAAATCTAAACATGTGAATTTGGGTTGGGGGGCATTCAAATTGTAGCATTTGGTAGGATGTGATGATGTGACTACTCTCCTTTTTTCTCTTCTTTTTTTTTTTTTTAGTTTTTGCTATAGGGCATGTGCACTAGCCAGAGAGAGAGGAAAAGTGAGCAAGCACTTCCCAGGGGGATGGCCATGCAATCTCTTCTCCTCCAATCTTCTCTAGGGATTTTGGGCGTGCATGCACGAGTGCCCAGCGAGATTTTAGGGCCATCCGGTCTGGGACTGGAACTGCACAGCATGCCATGTGGGATCCAGTGATTAATCGCAACACCATCTGCAGGCAGTGACTCACATTTTGAAAAGATGTTTCGAACTGAAAAGGGACAATAAAAAGTCAGAACAGGACACAGAGATCAGCTAGTCATGTCAAAGATAACGTGTGGATGGTGGTTACGGAGAAAGTGGGCTATGATGGATGTCGGGTGGTTAGAGCAATATTTTCTCATGAAAGGGTTGACCCTGAGAGAGACACCGTTACATTCATGCACTAGCTGTTTAGGAGACATCTACTATCCCCTGTTGTGAGGGGATACAAAAAGAAGCTATGGTAGTCATCCCTAGAAAGAGAACGGCGACCAGCCCTAAAATGGGACAGTGTAGACAGAGAGGAGAGGAGTGATTTGAGGTGATTTTGACGGCAGGGATAGAATAAACATGGTGGTTAGAGAGAAACGTCATGTCTGGAAATATCACTTGAACATTTACACAAAGCCCAGTGTCCAGATAAAAATTTCAGGTCAATGGCCTTCCATAGAATAATCTTCTGATTCATGAGCTGAACCCTGGGTTGGAGTCCAAGCTACATGTATACCAATGTCTAATAATTAATAAAGGGACTAGTTTTCTTGGAGGGATATGATGTGCTAGTATTCTGGAGGACGCCCATTTCCAAGACCAGCTGTAGTCCTGATTCCAATGTTGGACACGCTTCCCCTAGTTTTCAGGTGCTGGCCGTTTTACACCAGCATTTCCTCATTTGTTGGGTGTTTCATATCTCCTAGCATAATAGCATCTATAAACAATGCCTCTTTAGATGAATAAAAACCACATCTACCTATAATATAAAGCAATGAAATAAAGCTTATTTTTATTACTTTATCGCCTCAGTACATTGTAGTGGTTCTCAACGAAGGGAGGAGGTTATTCTGGTCCCCATACATTTGTAAATGTCTGGAGTCAATTTTGCTCACACAACTGGGGGTGGGTAGAAAGTGCTCCTGGCATCTAGTGGGTCGAAGCCAAGCATGGTGTTTAATGTCCTACAATACAGAGAATAGTCCCAATGACAAAGAATGCCCCATTTCCAAATGTCAGTAGTGCTGAGGTTGAGAAACCTAGCTCTGCATACCTAAACACATACATGCACACGCACGCACACACCAACATTCATAGCCATCATCTTGCAGTGACATGTATGTACAATAGTTAGAAAAACTACAAATACAGCATCAGCAAAACTTGAATAGCCTCAGCATCAACAAAACTTGAATAGCCTCTTCTCAACCCACACTAGGCACTATTTAACTTAATTATTGCCTCTAAGCTCTAGAGTTCCTGCTGGTTATAAGCCTAGTGGCTTTTAGAAAAGAATCTTAGGTTTTCTCCCAATAACAATGGCGAAATACTGGTTGGTTTGAGTTAAGGGAGCAGCAGCATTTTGTGTGTGGGACGGAGTGGAGGGTGGGCAGGAATGGAAGCAGGGACATCATCAAGAGAGCAGCAGGGCAATCTGGGAGGAAGACGAGGGGAACAGGCTCCAGGGCCAGCTAAAGATGTGAGGGACTGTTCTGAAGAGAGATTTTGAGGCTGAATCGACAGGACTTTGTGACCTCTGGCATGTTAAGACTGTGGACAGGGAGAAGGTTGAGTTGATACTCATGCTGGTGCTTTTAGAGTGTGTGATAGGCAGTTCTCTTCCCCAAGAGGTGTGTAGGTGAGACTTTGATTTCTAGAGACTTTTGAGGTTAAAGACCAGCCAAGGTTTTAGATCATTCCTTACAAAGAAGAAAGAATCAGCTCAACCAGAACAGGTCCAAGAGCAGCGGGCCATCTCTATTCTACTGGGTCCCAGGAGGCAGAGTTGGAGAGAAGATCTGGGAGAAATCTCTCCTGGAAGTGTGAGCCAGGACAACCCTTCCATTCCTGGGTCATAGAGGAACCAAGGGCTCCTGCTGCTAACCTACCTTGGCTTGAAAAACCTGGGGCGCCGGGAACCAGCAGTTAGCGTAATGGCTATGTCGCTGGACTCCCACGTAGTCGACCGCGGTTCGCGTCTCGGACCCGGTGGCTTACAACTCACGCCGGGTGCGTGTGCGTGCGTGCCCAAGATCCCGAGAGGAGAATGGAGGAGAAGGGATTGCGGCGTGACCATCCCCCCTGGGGGGTGATTTCTCGCTTTCTGTCTCTATGTCTCTCTCTGTCTGTCTGGCGAGCGCACGCGCCCTATAGCGAAAAAACCTCTCAAAAAAAAAAAAAAAAAAAAAAAAAAAAAAAAAAAAAAAAAAAAAAAAAAAAAAACCTGGGGCGCCCAACATGCCTTTGCTGGAGCAGAGCTTGTTCTAGCCTTGTGGAATTCAGCCTGTATTTCTTCCCTTTCTAATTGGGAGGACAAGACACATGAGAGAAAAGATCTCAGGTCTCTTTTGCCAATGAATATCCTGAGACAAAGGCTAGGGATTGATTAACCCCCAGCTTCACTAATCTTCATTCTATTATTGCTTAAGGAACATTAACTCCTACAAATTGCTGTTGTTCCAGGTCACAGGGGCAGGCAAGCAGTGAGTAGGCCATCCAAAATGTGGAGAACTTGTGTAAAACAAATTTGGCTCATGTATAAAACACGTGGCATGTATTCAAAACCCAGTGGGATAGGACTTTGTATCTCACATTGGAGGAAAAACAGAACAATGAAAGCATTGAGGGTTTTTAAATGCAGGAATAATCTGAAAGCATGCAAGTATGGTCTTCAAAAGGCTCATGGAAAATGCGTATTATAAAAAAGCTATGCATGGTTTTCAAAGAAACTTTTTTGCATCAAAATAAATTCATACTTTGATTACATTTCCCCATACATTCTTTGAAGTTCTCTTGTATGTGTATGTATTACTTTGTCAAAGCACAATGAGGCTACTACTCCATTATGAGCTAAATTGTGTCCCTACTCCCACTCCCACCTTGCCTAATGTATAAGTTTTAACCCCTAGGCCTTCAGAATGTGACTGTATTTTAAGACAGAGTCTTTAAAGAGATAATCAAGTTAGAATGAAGTTATTAGGGTGGGCTCTATTGCAATACAACTGCTGTTCTTTCAAGAGGAAATTAGCACAAGACACACACAGGAAGATGACTGTAAGAGGACGCAGGGAGAAGACACATCTATAAGCCAAGGGGAGAGAGCTCAGAAAGAAACAACTCCAACACCTTGATCTTGGACTTCCAGCCTCCAGAACTGTAAGAAAACAAATTTCTGTTGTTTAAATCCCCAGTCTGTGGTACTTTGTTATGGCAGCCTGAGCAAACTGATACAACTCAATATCTGAAATAAAAAGACAATGCGGGACCAGCAGTTAGCGTAATGGCTATGTTGCTGGACTCCCATGTAGTCGACTGTGGTTCGCGTCCTGGACCCGGTGGCTTGAAACTCACGCCGGGCGTGTGTGTGTGCGTGCCCAAGATCCCGAGAAGAGAATGGAGGAGAAGGGATTGTGGCGTAGCCATTCCCCCTGGGGGGTGATTTCTTACTTTCTGTCTCTCTGTCTCTCTCTGTCTTTCTGGCAAGCGCACACACCCTATGGCAAAAAAAAAAAAAAAAAAAAAAAAAAAAAAAAAAAAAAAAAAAAAAAAAAAAACTCTCAAAAAAAGAAAAAAAGACAATGCTGAATTTACTTCTTATCACAATAAGGGAGAGCTATGCTAATCAGACAGCTTCTCTATGCTGAATGGTGTAAGTTTATAGATGGCTTGGGGGTCGAGCATGGAGTTCAGGGGTTACAGGCTTTCAGAGACAAAGGGGTTGACGTCATCTGTAGAACTGCAGTCTCTCAAGTGAGACCCTCACTTATTGGCACTCAGAGGCGTGTGTTTCAGGGTGAGTCCATCCTCAGTAGACTTGACCCTCCAAAGCAAAGTGACTGCCTGGCTTATGAAGCAGTTTGCTGCTGCAGAGTCACTGATTGGTTGAATGGATTTAAAACTGATCCGGACATTACTTTTTCTCTTTTTCTCTTGGCTGCAGACCAGTCTGTCTTTTCCTACGCTAGGGAGCTTTCTTATTCTCAACTTTTTTTGACAATTGTGACCCTACTAGACTGTCAATTTTGTGAGATATAAACATGGTCTGGACAGATCTGAAGGAGTAGAGCCTGCTTAGAAGGAACTGGTGAGAGAATATGTTCTAAAACATAGTGTATTAAGGCTGGATGGTGGCACAACAGCAAAATACATGCTTTGCAAAGTTGACCCATGAGTGAAGGTTCTAGGTTCACGTTCAGAGACCTCCCTGAACACTCTGGAAAAGTGTGTGCCCATGGCTCAGGGCTAGCTGAGGCTAGAGGTGGATCATGGTATCAAGACTGTGTTGGGGGTGCTATCTCTGTCTGTCTTGCTTATGGAAATAAACAAATAAACTTTGAAAAATAAAAAATGGTTTATAAAAAGATTTGAAGTGGAGGACCAGCAGTTGATGTAATGGCTATGTCGCTGGACTCCCATGTAGTCGACCGCGATTTGAGTCCTGGAACCAGTGGCTTAGACTCATGCCAGGCGCATGTGTGTGTGCATGCCCAAGATCCCAACAGGGGAATGGAGGAGAAGGGATTGCAGCGTGGCCATCCCCCCCGGGGGAGCATTTCTCACTTTCTGTCTGTCTCTCTCTGTCTTTCTGGTGAGCGCATGCGGAGTCCAAAGCAAGGTGACATGGGCATATTAGGTTATCCAGAACAAGGTTCAACAAGTACAAGTGGGACAGACATTTAAGCATCAAGTCACAGCAGCCGGACCATGGTTAACACGCAATGGAATGTAAGGAATGAGGGCATGGGAGCAATGGGAGTAGACAGATCTTTAGAGAAGAGGGAAGCTGGAAGAAAAGTAATTGACTGAAGTGTGGGGAGCAAGAAGTGAGTATGAAGATGAAGATGAAGTCTAAGGCAAAGAACCAAATCGTAAAGGCTCACAGGGTCCAGTCTGAAACTGCTTTTTTTTTGGAGAGGTTTTCGCTATAGGGCACGTGCGCTCGCCAGACAGAGAGACAGAGAGATAGAAAGCGAGAAATCACCCCCCAGAGTGGATGGCCACGCCGCAATCCCTTCTCCTCCATTCTCCTCTCAGGATCTTGGGCATGCATGCACACGCGCCCGGCATGAGTTTAAGCCCCCGGGTCAGGGCCACGAACCGTGGTTGACTACATGGGAGTACAGCGACATAGCCATAACGCCAACTGCTGGTCCCCTGAAACTTCTTTTAAGGGCAATGGGAAGCCATAGTATGGCTGTAGTACCTTAATAGGGCTGCCACAGCACAACACCAGACTAGGTGGTTTACACAACAAGACATATGTTCCCACAGTTCAGAGAGGCAAAATTGATTCCACAGTGTATGCATATTTCAAAACAACATGTTATATGTAAAAATATATATATGACTTTTATTCATTTAAATTTTTAAAATTAAAAATATTTGCAGCCAAATCTCTCTACCTTTACCCCCAGCAACTACTGGTCAACACTCTGTCACTACAGACCAATTCAGATTTTTCTAAAATTTTATGTAACTGTAATCATCCAGTATATAGTCTGTTTATTTGTTTTCTCTCAGCACAATGTTTTTGAGATTTAAACTCGATGATGTTTCTATCTATAGTTTGTTCTTTTTTTTTGAAGACGTTTTTGCTATAGGGTGCGTGAGCTCTCTGGAAAGACAGAGAGAGACAGAGAGACAGAAAGCAAGAAATCACTCCCCATGGGGGATGGCCACACTGCAATCCCTTCTCTTCCATTCTCCTCTCGGGATCTTGGGCACGCACACACACGCGCCCGGCGTGAGTTTAAGCCACCGGGTCCAGGACTTGAACCACGGTCAACTAGTCTAAGTACCTTACATAAGTGGAATCATGTATTTATCCTTTCATGACTAGCTTGTTTCACTTCACATAATGTCTTCAAGTTTCATCCACGTTGTAGCATATGTCAGAATTTTTTTTACTTTATTTTATATATTCAATCACTGTACATCACTACTGCTTGTAAAATGAATTTACCCAACATGAATACACTTCACACCAGTTCAATTGAAGATATCATACATATTACCATCAACAGATTTTCTGTGTCCCTCAAATGTCTTGCCTATTTTTCTCCTTGACTCTTTTCTTCTCACTCTAGAATTTCTTAAAAGAATGATTGACTTATTTATTTATTTTCTTTTTTTTGAGAGGTTTTTGCTATAGGGCGCATGCGCTCGCCAGACAGACAGAGAGAGACAGAGAGACAGAAAGCAAGAAGTCACCCCCCCGGGGGGATGGCCACACCGCAATCCCTTCTCCTCCATTCTCCTCTCGGGATCTTGGGCACGCACGCACACACGCCCAGTGTGAGTTTAAGCCACCGTGTCCGGGACTCGAACCGCGGTCGACTACGTGGGAGTCCAGCGACATGGCCATTATGCTAACTGCTGGTCCCTATTTATTTATTTTTAACCTGACCAGAGAGAGAGGGAAAATGAGAAGGCAAGCTGCCAGGTCTGGAACTAAAATTGTAGTCAGCCATGTAGGAGTCCAGTGCCTTAACCAACACACCACACCACACTGCATGTGTCAGTTATTTTTCCTTCTTGAGCTGATTGATACTTCATAGTACAGACATAGATGTAAATACCAGATATAGTGTGTGTGAAAGAGGAGGGCCTGAGGAAGGATATTTAGAAGAAAAATAGGGAGACAAAGCATTAATGACACAAAGAAATGTGGTATTATCTGTTGAAGGTATTTTGTAGTTTTATCAATGTACTAGGGAGAAATTTTCACCTGTTGAAATATCCATTTTGTAAACCAAACAATAATGATTGAATGTATAAAATAAAATAAAATTTAAAAAACTAAAAAAAGAACACATTCTGTGTACATATTTGTTAATTTTGACACCATATCCACAGTCAAGGGCCTCACTTCATCTGATTTTTCTTTTATTGTTTTTGCTGTAGGGCATGTGCAATTGCCATAGAGAGACAGAAAGAGGGAAACTGAGAAATCATACCCTGGGGCAGGTGCCATTTTGCAATCCCTTCTCTTCCATCCTCCTTTCGGGATTCTGGACACACACACACACACATGTGTGCAGTGTGATTTTCAAGCCACTGGGTCTGGGGCTCAAACCGCAGTCAGCCATGTGAGAGTCTGGCACCTTAACCTCCAGACCACCTGCTGCTCACCAGTCACCTGGTTCTTCATCAACATATTCCTAATGTGTACAAGGTGTCTGGCATAAAGTAGTATTGCTAGTTCAATAAAATTTTAGCTAGGGTTGCTATGACCTGCCTTTGTGTACGTTCCCATGAGTACCCACTAAGGGTAGTGTGGGAACTAAAGGAACCCTCGTCCACTGCCCACGTGCTACACCTCTCTCCCGCTCACTGGGTTCCAGGCACCCTGCCTTCATTATTGTCCTTTAAATGCATCAGGCTTGGGAGGCCAATCAATGGTATGGTGATTAAGGCAGCTGGATCCCCACGTGGTCAACTAAGTGGTTCAAGTCCCGGATCTGATGACTTGAAAAACACGTTGGGCACATGTGTGTACATGCCCCAAATCTCAAGAGAATGGAGGAGAAGGAACAGCGGTGTGGCCATCTCCTCCGTGGGATGATTTCTCTCTCTCTCTCTCTCTCTCTCTCTCTCTCTCTCTCTTTTTCTGGCCAGCACATACGCTCTAGAGCAAAAAATTTAAAAGGGGTGGTGGGGAACGCACCAGGCTTGAGTCAGCAGCTGGTGGGTGGCCAAGGCGGTTCGATCTCACAAGGCCAGAATGAGTGGTTTGAAAAACACGTGTTTCAGAGCCAGCAGGCAGCACTGGACTCCCACATGGATGACTGTGTAGACCTGACAGCTTGCTTTCTTACTTTGTCTCTCTCTCTCTCTGGTGAGAGCATGTGCCCTATAACAAAAAAAAATGTAATTAAATAAATACTTTCAAAAAAGGAAAAATACACATGTGTGTTCAAAATCCAAGAGGAGGAGAGATTGCAGCATGGCCATCCCTCATGGAGAGTGATTTTTCACTCTTTCTGTCTCTCCATCTTTCCCACGAGTACATGCATCCTATAGCTAAAATAAAAATATATGAATGAATAAATAAATCAACAAATGTATAAGGCTTTAATACTTTCTGTTTTGTCTGCCAAGAATGCTTTTCCATCAGCTATCTGCATGGTTCAGTCACTCACGTTCTGTTTCCTGCAGGTAATCTTACAACACCGTGTCTCTCCTCCATCACCGTAATTAAACTCAGATACTCCCATCACCTTGATGAGAAGTGACTTGGATTTCACAACACAGAGGTCATTTTTCAAAGTTTATTTACTTATTTCCATGAGAGAGAGAGTTTAATATTGTTTCTTGTAACCAAAAGCACACTCATTCATTTACTTTCCCCCTTTCCGAGTCTATCTTGTCCATACTGTAGTCCCCTTGTCTAAAACCATGACTGGCACCAAAGCAGATGCTGAGTAAATATTTGCTGCTTTTGTGATGATTTACTCACCTGCAGCTCCACCAGAGTCATTTCCATACAGCGGAGTTTTTGGGTTGTGCCTTCTAAACTCGTTTCTATCTCCCTAGACCCTACTGTATGTCACACACAATGGGTCTTCAGAACAGACTGAAGACTGAGGAAGTAATGTGCTTCCCACTGGACATGTAAAGAATAGGATGATAGAGACTGTGCCCATTTTGTTAGCAATGACATGCTCAGGATGTACCGCTGTCTGCCACATGGAAACCCCCGCTTGGCCCCTCTGCTGTGATTGCTTGATTGATAAAGTAAATAAATTAATAAATGGTAAGGATGCATAAAGTCATTGCCCCACTTGTGCAACAGCTTCTGAACTGAAAACCTACTATTTCATGGGGTCTGCAGAGGTTCACATAGCCAGCTTTTTGTTATTCTGCAGAGACCCCATCCAAGGGCAGACTTTAACACATGCAAATTTTTTGCATAAACCACTGATGAAGGAACAGCAGGCTTCAGGACTTGGCGTGTTCTCCCCACCCCTCACCTAAGCAGTAAATTGTTTTGGATGATTCCCCAGCAGAAGCTTTTAGCTCTTGTTAGCTTGAGTGGCAGGTTCAGTCTGTTACCATGGAAACCTCAGCTGGAGTAGGGAAAGGGAGGGAGGCTGAGGAATGGGCAGAGATTGAAATTTTCCAGCTCTAAAGGCAAAATGTGTGGAAACTCCAACCTGCACGAAGTCAGTTCTCCATTAGTATTTTCAGGGTAACTTAAGGAGAACACGAGAACTTGAACAAGTTACCTCCTCTGAGCCTCTTGCCTTATTTGGAAAATAAGAGCAAAACGAATCCTATTGTGTAGGAGCTTCAGCAGAGATGATATAAATATATCACTCAGCATGAACTTTATAAATCGGCTTCTTTTTTTTTTCTGAAACATTTATTTAAATTAAATGATTTACGTTTATTCCCTAAGCATTGTCACAGCACACAAAATACGATTTCCCATCCAGAATATACCACATAGTGGCTTTATCATGTATGTTATTGTCAATAATCTTCCATTTCTAGCTATACACACACACACACACACATATATATATATTTTTAACCCCTATTTCTGACCCTCTGCCCTTTCTCACCCTCATCCCACACTATCTCTGGTGTCTACAGTTGTTTTCCATTCCTTTCCCCCCCACATTTCATTGATCACAAAATTTCTTTTTTAAAATTTTTTTGGAGAGTTTTTTTGCTAGCTATAGGGCGCGTGCACTCGCCAGAAAGACACAGAGAGACAGAGAGATGGAAAGCGAGAAATCACCCCTGGAGAGATGGCCATGCTGCAATCCCTTCTCCTCCATTCTCCTCTCGGGATCTTGGGCACGCACGCACACGTGCCCGGCATGAGTTTAAGCTGCCCATGTCTGGGATTCAAACCACAGTCAACTACATGGGAGTCCAGCGACACAGCCATTATGCTAACTGCTGGTCCTGTTCACAAAATTTCTTAAATAATCTAACTACTTTCAGTAGCAAGTGTAGCGGGTAATTTTAAGAAAAGCAGTTTTAACTTTAATAAATCAAAGAAATGCTAAGGAACTTAACTTAAAGCCAGGAAACAGGTTAGGATTCTGTTCAAATAGTAGGTACATGAACATATTGACAGCTCAAGACAGGACAAAAATCCTTAAAACTGGAAAACAAAGCCTAGAAAAAAATCAGCAATGTTTTAGTCAAAAGTCATAAAATGCTGTTTCACCAGTTCAGTCTCATGTACTTAATATACCTTCTGTTGTGGTCCAATCTTCCTGATTAAATTCTGGGATATAATATTCAACTCCAGACTTGTCCCTATGATTAAGTTGGCCCTTTTCTTAGTTTTTGAACTCTTATTTCTATGTGGCTATATTTAATTTTCCTGGTATAGACTCCCTTGAGAACGTCCTAGAGATCTGGTCTGGTATTGGTAAATTCTTTCAGGTTTTGTTTGTCTGAGAATGTTCTTGTCTTTTCTTCCCATATAAAGGATAATCTTGCCAGGTTCAGTATTCTTGGTTGAAATTGCTTTTCCCTTAACACTTTGAATATATTTTCCCATTCATTATGCCAACTGCTGGACCCTGAATATTCTAAATTCTTTATCAGACATTTCCATTGAACTGTCTTTGGATGAAGAGGAGCTATTCTTTTCCCTTGGAGGAGAGGTATTTTCTTGCTTTCCCGTATTTCTTGTGGCTCTGTGTTGATTTCTAGTCATCTGAGGGATGGTGTGTTTCTTCCTAATTCTTGAAGTTCAATCTGAGCGCTCAGGAGGTACAGAAGGAGGGGATCTGGAATCTCTTTGCTGTTCCGTTTTTATCCCCTTGTGCAGAGATTCAGTGGATATTGAGGAATATGTTAACCCTAATACTATTTGGATGTTTGGTGATGGTTCTCTTAGATCTGTCTAGAAACACAGTAAATGGAGACTGAGGAGCAGAGTGATGAGATAAAAGCAAAAGAAAAGGAAACAGAGAGAGGGGGGAAAAAAAGAAAGAGAAAAGGAAGGGAAAAAAAAGAAAAAACCAACCAAATTTATTTGAATAGAAAAGTAAAAAATAAAAAACTGCGTGGTGCAAAATCACTAGTTCTCAGCAGCCATGAAGGAGTCTTTTTCTGAAGGCCTGCCCTTTGCCTCTCCTGGAGGGGGGAGGGAAAGGGGATTATTAGCAAGATAAAGGAGAAACTGAAAGCCAAGATAATACCTTAAAATTTTTTTAAAGGAAAAATTACCAAAAATTGAGAAGATAGAAAGAGACAGAGACAGAGAGAAGGCTGGAGGCTGAATAATCAGTAGAAAATCTTCATTTCTTTTTCCCCTGAAATCACTAGTTCTCGGCAGCCATGAACAAGTCTTCTGTAAATCAGTTTGTGATCTTCTGACCTGCTTCATAACTGTTTTTGAGGTACTTGTTTATTGATTCCAAGAACCATTTTCTTTTCTCTTCCACTTCTTTTTCTAAGAGGAACTAAATAGTCTTCTCACTAGGATGTCAGATGAAATATAGGGCACTCAGTATGTCCAAATGGAAAATACTTGTGCCAAACAATTATTTGTTGTTTATCTAAAATTCAAATTTAACTGGGTTATCTCATACTTTCATTGGATAAATCTGACAACCCCACTTCTCATACTAGGCTTACTTTTTGACAAATGAAGAGTTTGTTTGTTTGTTTGTTTTCCAGAGAAAGACTTTTGCTATCAGGCCTCAGTGCTCACCAGAGAGACAGAGAGACAGAGAGACAGAAAGAAAGAAAGCAAGAAATCATCCCCTGGGGGGGGGGGGGTGGCCATGCCACAATCCCTTCTCCTCTATTCTCCTCTTGGGATTTTGGGTACAAACACACACAGTGTGGGTTTCTAGCTGTCGGGTCCAGGACTCGAACTGCCCATGTAGGAGTCCACTGGCTGGCCCTGAAGAGTTGGTCTTATCAGTGAATCTCTCAGATAGTTCACAGAAAGTCCAGTCGCAGGCCCTTTCCGGAGGCTCCTGGGGGTCTGAGAACTCACTGAGCTCCCAGCCCATACTCACTGTCGTCTCAGCAGGGGACACCGCACTGACTCCTGTCAGGGCCGGCTCTCTCTTGGCTTCTCATCTAGGTACAAAATTATGTTTCTCTTCCCTACAGTCTATTCAAAATAGGATCAGCCTCAATGCTAAAACTACATTTTATAACTGAGGCAGGGAAGGGGGAGCAGCAGACGGCGTTGTGACTGCATCACGGGACTCCCACAGAGCTGACCACTGATCAGTCCCGGATCCGGTGGCTTGAAAATCACGCTGGTCGCCTGTGCGTGTGTGGCCAAGATCCCGGGAGGAGAATGGAGGAGAAGGGACTGCAGCCTGGCCATCCCCGCTGGGGGTGATTTCTCGCTTTCCCTCTCACATCTCTGTCTCTCTGACGAGCGCATGCGTCCTAAGACAAGAACCTCTTTAAAAAAAAAGAAGAAGAAGAAAAAAGAAAGAAAGAAGTAAGAGAAAAGGACCCCATGGGGGACCAGCGGATGGTGGAATAGTTCCCATGCTAGAGTCCCACATGGCAAACCGTGGATCAAGTCCCAGACCCAGAGCCTTGAAACTCCGGGCACCTGTGCGTGGGCACCCAATATTCTGAGAGGAAACTGGAGAAGCGACTGCGGCAGGCCATCCCTCCTGGGGTGCTTTCTCGCTTTGTGTCTCTGTCTCTTTGGCAAACCATGTGCCCTATAGCAAAAATCCCTCTATCTAAAAAAAAAAAGAAAAAAAAAAGGAAGAGAGACAGAGAAAGAAAGAAGAAAGGAAGGAAGGAAGGAAGGAAGGGAGGAAAGAAGGAAGGAAGGAAGAAAAAGAAAAAGAAAAAGGTCGCCTGGCTTTGCTGACGTTGTTCTTCAGAGGAGCCCGTGGACCAGACCCCGCAGCGAACAGGTGCAGAAACGCCGCCGCCCCGGGCCTGGACGCAAAGGCGCGGGGCACCTTCTTGGGTGTCCCATCCAGGGGTGGGTCCTGGTGTGTCCTTGAGGCCGGTGGGGCTGGTGGGCGCCGGCGGAGATTTGTCAGGGGTCCCCTCAGCGTCAGCCCGCAGGTCCAGCAGTCCACAGCTGGGCGCTTCCTGGGCGACCAAGAACAGCTGGAAGCCCGCGGCCTCCCTCCGCTGCGCACCTGCCTCCCCTCGGCGCTCCACCGTCAGTTTTCTCCAGCCTCAGCGCGAGCTGGGTGAGGTTGTCCTGACTGGGAGAACACCCGTGAGGCGCCTAGCACGAAGACTAGAAAAGGGCGTTAGGTAAGAATGGAAAGTTTTATTGAAATGTCATTTATATGAGTCTCCTGTACCCGGGTAAATTTGAGGAGTTGTGGGGCCATCACCCAATCCACTTTCAGATGTTTCCCTCACCGTCCTGCCCCCTTCCCTCCTGGCCTCGGGCGCTCACTACCACATTGTCTCTTTAGATTTCTTTCCTGAGCGTTTTACAAAACTGGAGTCTACAGTTTGTGATATTTTGGAGCTGCCTGCTTATTCTAGCCTAACATTTAAAAAAATGATTATTTATTTGATTTTATTTATTGACATTTTCCAGTTTGACCAGAGAGAGACAGAGAGGGAAAAGAAAGTGAGAAAGCAAGCTACCAGGTCCAGGACTTGAACCGTGGGTCGCTCATGTGAGAATCCAGCACCTCAACCTCCACACCACCTGCCACACACAGCCTAATGCTTTTGAGGCTCACACGTTGTAGCGTTATGAGGACTTTGGGCCAGCTTCTTTCAAAGGAAGGTCGTTCGGGTTCAGAACTGCTCTGCCTTGAGTTAAAGTGGGTTGTGAAGACTGTGGACTTTGGAAACCGTAGGCTCGCCGCTCTCCTCTCACCCTTCTTCAGCTTGGATTAGTTTTTCCAATTCCTGCTTTCCTTGAATCGAGCATGTTTAATTAGGGCTTTCAGGTTTACTAACGGAAAGTCTAACAAGGATGCCGACTTTGTACACTGCCTGGCTTGGCTGTGACACCAGGCCGTCTCACTGGCTGGTCTGTGTGACTGGACAACCACTCAAGCTCTATGTCTCTGTTTCCAGGGAATACTTCTAACTAGGTTAAATGAGTTATTGACTAGAAAACGTTTAGAATAGTGTCTGACACACAGTCCAGCTATAGTTAGTTCTCATTATCTTGCAGGGATATTTATTTCACAGAGGAATGGAGGCTTAAAGAAGGTGAGTACCCTAGCGACCTCCTGGGCTGGGGTATTAATATGTGTTGAGAAGCCCCCTCCTCCTCTTTTAAAATACCTGATTCAATTTGTGGCACATAATTATTTGTTCCCTTGGAGCTGGTAGGAAATTTATACCCCCACCAAGATGATTTTGACTGCTAGTTTTGATACTTTATATGTTTCAGGAAATTATGCATTTCCTTAATATTTTCAGATTTATTTAGATTAAAATTAAATGATGTGATGTTAGGAGTGTAGCTTCTGAAAGCAGAAACAAGGGTTAAGAGTCCTGAACTCTTAACATCTGTGAGGCATTGGGCAATTAACTTGACTTCCTGAGGCCCCAATTTCATCCACAGAACTGGATAACAATGACTTCTCCCTTCCCTGGTTGTCAGGAGGATTAAATAGAAATCTTTAACTTAGCAGCACCTGGCATCTAAGAGAGAGGGTTTCATGTTGTCAGCTGTTGTTATTTTCATTATACAGAGTTCTTTCCAATTAAAATAGCTTAGGGATCACAAACCTCTGTGAACCAGTTAATTAAAATGAACTAGGAAGCACTCCACTGTTTTCTAGACCTTGGAATTCTTTATGGAACGGAGAAATTATTTGTTCCTTGAAAGTTGGAAGAAAGTTTCCATTCCTACTCCAGTCGTTCTTTAAAGCCATACTTTTCCTTCTTTTTTAGGGAGGTGCTTTTTGTACGCTCCTCCTCCAATTCAATAAGTTTTAAGTTTAATACTCCAAAATGGAGTCATCAAACCTTTCCTATAAAGGGCCAAATAACAGATATTTCAGACTTGGTGGGTTTATGTAGTGTTTGTCAGAATTACTCAGTTCAACCCTTTACGATGTGAAAGCAGTCATAGGCAATATGTAAAGAAATGGGTGAATACTGAAATTTGGATTTCACTTTGTTTTCTCATGTCAAGAAATATGTTGATTTTTTTACCTCTACCATGGAATTTCATGACATAATAACTAGTGGTGTAATCTCAGGTCAAAAAGATAAGGGACCAGCAGTTAGCGTAATGGCTATGTCCCTGGACTCCCACATAGTCGACCACGGTTTGCATCCCGGACCCGGTGGCTTAAAACTCACACCGGGCACGTGTGCGTGTGTGCCCAAGATCCCGAGAGGAGAATGGAGGAGAAGGGATTGTGGCGTGGCCACCCCCCTGGGGGGTGATTTCTCGCTTTCTATCTCTCTGTCTCTCTCTGTCTGTCTGGCAAGCGCACGCGCCCTATAGCAAAAATCTCTAAAAAAAGAAAAAAAAAGATATGGGTTTAAATCTTGGTTCTGGGGACCAGCAGTTGGTGTAATGGCTATGTCACTGGACTCCCATGTAGTCAACTGCAGTTTGAGTCCCAGACCCGGTGGCTTAAACTCACACCAGGCGCTTGTGCATGCGTGCCCAGGATTCCGAGAGGAAAATGGAGGAGAAGGGATTGAGGCGTGGCCGTCCCCTCTGAGGGGGTGATTTCTCGCTTTCTGTCTTTCTGTCTCTGTCTTTCTGGTGAGCGCACGCACCCTATAGCAAAAACCTCTAAAAAAAAATCTTGGTTCTGATATGCATTACTTGGGTGTATTTGGACAAGTACCATTATCACTCTGAGCCTTGCGTCCATCTTACAAATAGGCAGTAAACATACTACCTCCTTGGTTGTTGGGTTGTGATAATTCGTGTGAAGGGTCTTGCGCAGTGCTGGAAGCTCAGTGAATCACATCTTTGTTGTTATTATTATTATTATTTATACATTCAATCACTATACATCATTTTGATTGTAAAGAGACTTGACCCAGCATCATATACACTTCAGTCCAGCCCAGCTGAGAATACTTATACATATCATTATCAACATAATAAACCATATCTGTGTCCCACAAATGTCTTACCTCTCTTTCCCCCAAATTTCCTTTCCTACGCTCTTCCCCTCCCACACTCTCCTTCTACTTTGTCTCTAGTGAGTCACATCTTAACTCTATCACATTCGTTTCCAAGGCAATCAGATGCTGTAAGTGTCGAGGGTGCAGCAGGTGGCCTGGGTGTTCATCCTGGCCACTTAGTAGCCATGTGACCTGGGCTAGTCCTCCGACCACTGTGTGCCTCCATCTCCTCCGTCAGACAGGGATTACTCACGGTAGTTACCTACATCAGTTGTGATGAAGATTAAATAAGCAACACTTATAAAATGCTTAGAAATATTCCTGGCTGCTATTAAAGTAAAGTATATTTGGGGTTGAAAATTCCTGTGCTGTGTTGTTAAAAGGAAAGGCTTTTGTCTCTCCCCACCGAAGCGGGTCAGTTTATAAAGCACAGGAACTACCTTTTCCTTGGAAGTGTGGAGGAAGTTTTCCATAAATGACAAAGGGTTTAGAGGACCGTTTGAGGAAAGCACTTCCTTGACATTTGCCCAGTGCTTATATCTGCTTTCCTTTCAAGAATGATCCATTTCATTTTGGCTTTCAAAGTTAATAGCTTAGAAACTACCCAGTGGTGGTTGAGAGTTCAGGCTCAGGAGTCCGACAGATTTTGGTTTGATTCCTAGTTCCACCACCCACTCGCTTAGCCTGGGAAAAGATGCTAACCTCTCAAGGCTCAGCTTTCATCCAAAAACTAGGATGATGCTAACAGGTACCTCATAGAGTTGCTATGATAATTAAACATAGTAATTCACATAAAGTACTCAGTGCCAGTCTTTCCCCATTGTAAAAGTTTTATAAATGATAGCTGTTATTTTTGTTATCCTCTAGGGTGCCCTCAAAAAAAAAGACTCATTTGAGATTAGAAGCCATTAGCTGGGTTCTTAAATGGACAGCTTTCCCTCTTATTCTAAATCTGAAATGCTTACTAGTAGGAATTGAACCTGTTAGTCCTTAGTTTATATTTTTTCAAAAAAAGGGGGAGCCATTTCTTGAAGATCTTCAATGTATTTGCATAGGATTGTGTTGGGGGTAGTAAGCACATACAGGCCCAGATTTGAATCCTGTCTTTCTCAGCTAATTAAATTACAGCCTTGACTGGATAATGTTGTCTCTGAGTTGCAGACTTCTCGTCCATAAAACAAGTATATTAATTTCAGTTTCATTCAGACTGTTGGGAAAATATACCCATATATGTAATTTTTTTTTGGAGAGGTTTTTGCTACAGGGTACATGCGCTCGCCACGAAGACTGAGAGAGACAGAGAGATAGAAAGTGAGAAATCACCCCCCGGGGGGATGGCCACACCGCAATCCCTTCTCCTCATTCTCCTCTCAGTATCTTGGGCACGCACGCGCCCAGTGTGAGTTTAAGCCACTGGGCCTGGGGCTTGAACCACGGTTGACGACATGGGAGTTCAGTGACATAGCCATTAGGCTAACTGGGAGTTCAGCGACATAGCCATTACACTAACTGCTGGTCCCCACATACATATTTTTTTTTTCTTTTTTTTTTTTCTTTTTTTTTCTTTTTTTTGGAGAGGATTTTCGCTATAGGGCGCGTGCGCTCGCCAGACAGACAGAGAGAGACATAGAGACAGAAAGCGAGAAATCACCCCCCAGGGGGGATGGTCACGCCGCAATCCCTTCTCCTCCACTCTCCTCTTGGGATCTTGGGCACGCACGCACACGCGCCCGGCGTGAGTTGTAAGCCACCGGGTCCGAGACGCGAACCGCGGTCGACTACGTGGGAGTCCAGCGACATAGCCATTACGCTAACTGCTGGTTCCCTCCACATACGTATTTTTAATAACAGCTTTATCAGAGTTAATTCACATACAGTTCATTCATTGACAGTATAGTTCAGTGGTCTTTAATATAGTCAGAGTTGTACAACTGTCACTGCAATGAATGTTAGAACATTTGCATTACTCTAAAAAACAAACAAACAACAACAACAAAAAACCTTTCATTTCCCATCCTTTTGTCCCTGAACCCTAGGCAACTATTAATTTACTTTCTGCCTATAGATTTGCTTATCCTGAACATTTCATATAATTGTAATAATGGACTTTTGGCTTCTTTCACTTAGCATGTTTCCAAAGTTCGTTCATGCTGTAGCATGTATCAATATGTCATTCTTTTTTATTATCAAATAACATTTTGTTATATGGATATACCACATTTTCTTTATCCATTCATTGACTGATGGACCATTGTGAGTATTGCTGTAATGAACATTCATGAACAAGTTTTTGTGTGCACATACATTTCATTTCACCTCAGAGTAGAATTGCTGGGTCACGTGGTAACTATGTTTAATCTTTTGAAGAACTGCCAGTTTATTTTCCAAGTGGTACCAGATCATTTTTAAAAGCACTTAGCCCAGTGCTTGGCACGGAGTGAATGCCCCATTTAAGATAGCTATTCTTGTAACACATTTTCATTGTAAGAAAAACTGTTCTTGAAATCCACTCTTTTATTTTAGTTCAATGAATTGACAAGCCTTCTGTCTTTTTTTAATGCCCTGGAATAATTTGTGTGGACTGAGAATAATTTGTTCCTTGACCATTTAAACTATCAAAAATTCAAATCTTTAGATTTAACCTAAACCAAAATTTCAAGTAATTTCTGCTTCTACAGGAAATAATGCCTTTTTAAAAGGTTTTCAGTTTATTAGCATGGAAATTTCCAACATAGTGGCTGTAGAGTCTGACCTGTGGAGTCATTTACTAGGTATGCACATTTAAGTGAGACTCCATGAGCTTCAGTTTCCTATGTAAAACAGAGGTGGTGATGTACTGTAAATACATGTAATTCTTTTTTTTTTTTTTTTTGGAGAGGTTTTTTCGCTATAGGGCATGTGCGCTCACCAGACAGAGAGAGACATAGAGACAGAAAGCGAGAAATCACCCCCCAGGGGGGATGGCCATGCCGCAATCCCTTCTCCTCCATTCTCCTCTTGGGATCTTGGGCACGCACGCACACGCGCCCGGCGTGAGTTTTAAGCCACTGGGTCCAGGACGCGAACCGCGGTCGACTACTTGGGAGTCCAGTGACATAGCCATTACGCTAACTGCTGGTCCCAATACATGTAATTCTTGATAGCAGTATCTAGCACACAGGAAGTGCTCAATAAATAATAGTTTTTATCATATGGAACTTGTGAGGTGTGAGGTTATTAAAATGTACTGGAAAATTTTAATACATAGTGATTCTTTATAAGAAGATTCTTCTTATTTCCCTCCATTCCCATTCCTTTCATAGTCAGTTTTGGCCATTTTAATTTTCCTTGAACATATTCATTAAATTTCTCATATGTGTTAGTTTAAAGTCATTAAGTATTAATATGCTTAACCTTTAATAGCTAATATATTTGTGTAGTTCAAGATTCAAAAGGAAAAAGGGTATATAGTGAAAATTTCCTTCTTACCTCTCATCTCCCAGCTACCAGTTTCCCTCCTTGTAACTAACCAGTGTCACTGGTTAATGCCTTTCTTTAGAATTAGGGTTAGGAGGAAAACACAAGAAAAGAAAGAAAAAAAAAAACCTTTCCAAAGTTGTCCCTTGCATACAGGAACAGATGTGCATATATGTATGTTTCTCTTATTTCATAAATGAAACATACTTTGTTCACTATTCAATACTTAGACTTTTCATTTAATAATGTATCATGGAGATCATTCTATAAGAATTTTTGTATTCTTTTTCATGGTTGTGGAATTTCCTGTTAAATGTACATGCCAAAATATTCAGCTAGTCCCTTCTTTGTGAAGATTTCTGTCATTGTTAGAATTTGTAAAATTTGTGGGACCAGCAGTTAGCGTAATGGCTATGTCACTGGACTCCCATGTAGTCGACCGTGGTTAAGTACCGGATTCAGAGGCTTAAACTCACGCTGGGCGCGTGTGCGTGTGTGTGTGCCCAAGATCCCGAGAGGAGGATGGAGGAGAAGGGATTGAGGTGTGGTCATCCTTCCTGGGGGGTGATTTCTCGCTTTCTGTCTCTCTGTCTCTCTCTGTCTGTCTGGCGAGCGCACGTGCCCTATAGCAAAAAAGAACCTCTCCGAAAAAAGAAAAAAAATTGTAAAATTTGTTTCTCTTATCTCCAGCTATTTTCTACTTTCTGACTCAAATGATTTTACTTATATTTTGGTGACTGCCTTCCCCCTTATCCCCATGCTCTGTAGAGTAATTTTAAGCCTGTTAAACCCACCAGATGAGAATGCATTCCCTCTGCTGGCTGAATGATCTGCATGTGGAAGCCAGGTTACCTTTCCTTGTTATCTGGTCATGTCCTGGGGTGTTAATATGTAAGTATATGTGGAAATCATGCAATCTTCCTGGGAACCTGGGCAAGATGCGAGTGCTGGTTTTACCTAAGAAGAATCACTGAATGTAGTTGATACTCAAGTACCTGTTTATTGAATATTGAATAAATGAATGTCTACCATTTTGCCATGTCAGGATTAAAGCTTCTGGCTGGTAAGCCAACTTGAGGAAAAGTATGTGAGTAACTCTGCATTTTCTAAGTAAGGAAAATACTTTGGTTAGCATGTTACAACTCAACTTTTGAATATTTTAGCTTCCTATGAGAAAAGGTACCCAATGCCTTCTTCAACAGGGTTCTCAAAACGTTTGGTCTTAAGTCGCATTTACACTCTTGAAATTGTTGAAGATCCTAAAGAACTCTTGCTTATGTGGACTCTATCAATCTACCTACCTATAATTTTAGAAATTAAAAAGTCATGGGACCAGCAGTTAGCATAATGGCTATGTCGCTAGATTCCCATGTAGCCGACTATGGTTCAAGTCCCGGACCCGGCGGCTTAAACTCATGCCGGGCGCGTGTGCGTGCATGCCCAAGATCCCGAGAGGAGAATGGAGGAGAAGAGATTGCGGCGTGGCCATCCCCCCAGGGGGGTGATTTCTCGCTTTCTATCTCTCTGTCTTTCTGGCAAGCGCACACCCCCTATAGCAAAAACCTCTCAAAAAAAAAAAAAAAAAAAAAAAAAAAAAAAGAAAGAAAGAAAGAAAGAAATTAAAAAGTCATTGGACTTTAGTACTTCACATTTACCAATGGACAGATCACCCAGACAGAAAATAAAGAAATAGTAAGCTTGAACAATATTATAGAATAAATATACCTAAGACACGTGTACAGAATATTCCATCGAACAGCATCAGAACATACATTATTTTTAAGTACATACAGAACATTTCTCCAGGAGGGATCATATGTTAGGCAACAAAACAAAATCTCTTTTTTTTAGAAGAATTATTTACTTAATTTTATTTATTATTATTATTTAATTTGATGAGATAGGGAGGGAAGGAGGGAGAGTGAGAAAGTGAGAAAGCAAACTGCCAGGTCTGGAACTTGAACCGTGGTCAGCCATGTGGGAGTTCAGCACCTCAACCACCATGCCACCACAAAACAAATCTTAACAATTTTAAGAATATTAAAATAATATTAAGTATCTTTTCTGAGCACAGTCATATGAAACTAGCAATCAATAACAAGAAGAAACTGGAAAATTCACAAATCTGTGGAGATTAAACAACACATTCTGAAACAACCAATGGATAAAAGAAGAAATGAAAAGAGAAATTAGGGGGTAGATGATGGTACAGAAGTAAAATGTGATGCTCTGTAAGGCAATCCCACAAGGGAAAGTTCCTGACTCAAGTCTAGAGACTTTCCTGAGTATACTAGGCATGGTATACTCATGCCCATGATCAGGGGCTGGCTAGAGCTGGGGGTGATCACAATGTCAAGACCTTGTTTGGGGCACTGTTTTTCTGTCTCTCATTCTCACTTATGGACAAACTAAATAAACTTTAAAAAAAGGGAAATAAAATCTTGAGACAATGAAAATAAAAATACAATGTAAAACTTATGAAATGCAAGAAAAATAATTCTAAGAGGGAACTTTTGTTTTAATTTTTTCAAAGAGAGATTTGGACATATACACTTCCTGAAGAGACAGAGAGAGACAGAGAGATAGAAAGCGAGAAATCACCCCCCTCCCAGGAGGGGATGGCCATACTGCAATCCCTTCTCTTTCATTCTCTTCTCGGGATCTTGGGCATGCGTGCACATGCACCTGGCATGAGTTTTAAGCCCCCAGGTCAGGGATTCAAACTGCTGTCAACTATATGGAAGTCCAGTAATACTACCATTAAGCCATCTGCTGGTCCCTGAGAGGGAACTTTATGGTGATAAAAGAAAAAAGATCTTGGGATCCGATCTTGGGGCATAATGGTTATGTCGTTGGACTCCCACATACTTGACTGTGGTTCAAGTTCCAGACCCGGCAGCTCAATGGGTGCATGAGCATGCCCAAGATCCTGAGAGGAGAGTGGAGGAGAAGGGATTGTGGCATGCCCCCCACCCCAGGGTGATTTCTCACTTTCTGTATCTCTATCTCTCTCTATCTTTCCGGTAAGTACATCTGCCCTACAGCAAAAACCTCTCTTCCAAAAAAGCAAAAAGACAAAAGATATCAGATAACATTACACCTCAAGAAACTAGAAAAAGATAAATAAACTAAGCCCAGAGTCAGCAGAAGGAAAGAACAAATGATAGAGGACAAATAAGTGAAATAGAGATTGGAAAAACATTAGAAGAGATAAATGAAATTAAAACCATAATAGTGAAATTGGCTCTTTGAAAAGATAAACAAAGGGGCAGCCTGTGGCCTCATGGTTAAGGGGCTAGATCCCACATAGCTAAACATGAGATTCAAGTCCTTGACCTGATGACTTTGGAAGACACCAGACATGTGTGTGTGAGAGCCCAAAATCTCAAAAGGAGGGAGAAATGGAGGAGAAGGGATTTCAGCATGACCATGTCCCGATGTGGAGGGTTCTTGCTCCCCTCTCCTGCAGGCTCTCTCCAGCAAAAGCACACACCCTTCAGCAAATTATTAAATAAATAAGAAAACAAAATTGGCAAACATTTACCTACACTAAGAAAAGAGATAATAATAAATGAAAGGAGTCATTACAACTGATACCACAGAGATTCAAAGGATCATAAGAAACTACCACGAACAATTATATACCAACAAATTGTATAACTTAAAAGTAAATTTCTAGGCATATACCACCTACCAAGACTGAATTATGAATAAGTAGAATATTTGAACAGATCAATGAGTAAGGAGATTGAATCCATAATCAAATATCCCCCAAAACAGAGAAGCCTGGGACCTAGTGGCTTTACTGGCATATTCTGCCAAATATTTAAGGAAGAATTACTACCAATCTACCTCGAATTCTTCCAAAAAAAAAAAAAATGAAGAGGAAGGAAGACTTACAAGCTCATTTTTTTTTTAAAGAGAGGTTTTTTCTATAGGGCATGTGTGTTTGCCAGAGAGACAAAGAGACAGAGAGACAGTGAGAAATCACCCCACCCAGGGGAGAGAGCCACATAGCAATCTCCTTTCCTCCATTCCCCTCTTGGGATTTTTGGCACGCATGCACATGCGCTCCCGGCATGAGTTTTAAGCCACTGGGTCCGGGACTTGAACAATGGCTGACTATGAGAGAGTCCACTGATGTAATCATTATGCCATCTTCTGGTCCCTATAAACACATTTTGTGAGGCCAGCATTACCTTGACACCAAAGTCAGGCAAGGACACAATAAGTAATCTACAGATCAATATCCCTAATGAACATGAATGCAAAAATTCTCACCAATGGAGTAACAAACTTGGGTCTAGCAGATGATGTAGTGGTTAAGGTGTTGGACTCCCACACAATCGACCATGGTTCAAGTCCCAGACCTGGTGGCTTGAAACTCATACCAGGTACATGTGTGTGCGTGCCCAAAATTCCAAGAGGAAAAGAGACTGTGGCATGGCCATCCTCCTTGGAGGGTGATCTTTTGCTTTCTGTCTCTATGCCTCTCTGGCGAGCACACATGCCCTATAGCAAAAATCTAAAACAACAACAAAGTAACCAAATTTAATAGCACATTAAAAGAAACATATACCATGATCAGGAACCAGCAGTTAGCGTAATGGCTCTGTCACTGGACTCCCATGTAGTCGACTGCGGTTCGCGTCCCGGACCTGGTGGCTTAAAACTCATGCCGGCCGCGTGTGCGTGCGTGCCCAAGATCCCAAGAGTAGAATGGAGGAGAAGGGATTGCGGCGTGGCCATCCCCCCTGGGGGGTGATTTCTCGCTTTCTGTCTCTATGTCTCTCTCTGTCTGTCTGGCGAGCACACGCGACCTATAGCGAAAAACCTCTCCAAAAAAAAAAAAAAGAAACATATACCATGATCAAATGGTATTTATCATTGGGATGCAAGGATGAGGTTCAACATAAATCTATAGCTTTTTCTTCCTGTCTGTCTGGAAAGATGGCGTCCCGCAAGGAAGGCACTGGCTCCACTGCTACATCTTCGAGCTCCACCACCGTTGCGGCAGGGAAAGGCAAAGGCAAAGGCAAAGGCGGCTCTGGAGACTCGGCGGTGAAGCAAGTGCAGATAGATGGGCTGGTGGTATTAAAGATAATCAAGCATTATCAAGAAGAAGGACAAGGAACTGAAGTTGTTCAAGGGGTACTTTTGAGTCTGGTTATAGAAGATCAACTTGAAATTATCAACTGCTTTCCATTCCCCCAACATACAGAGGATGATGCTGACTTTGATGAAGTGCAATATCAGATGGAGATGATGCGGAGCCTTCGCCACATCAACATTGATCATCTCCATGTGGGCTGGTACCAGTCTACGTACTACGGCTCCTTCGTCACTCGGGCACTCCTGGACTCCCAGTTCAGTTACCAACACACCACTGAAGAATCTGTCGTTCTCATTTACGATCCCATAAAAACTGCCCAAGGGTCTCTCTCACTAAAGGCATACAGACTGACTCCTAAACTGATGGAAGTTTGTAAAGGGAAGGATTTTTCCCCAGAAGCATTGAAAAAGGCAAATATCACCTTTGAACGTATGTTTGAAGAAGTGCCGATTGTAATTAAAAATTCACATCTGATCAACGTCTTAATGTGGGAGCTCGAGAAGAAGTCAGCTGTAGCAGATAAGCATGAATTGCTCAGTCTTGCTAGCAGCAATCATTTGGGGAAGAATCTGCAGTTGTTGATGGACAGAGTGGATGAAATGAGCCAAGATATAGTTAAATATAACACATACATGAGGAATATTAGTAAACAGCAGCAGCAGAAACATCAGTATCAGCAGCGTGGCCAGCAGGAGAATATGCAGCGCCAGAGTCGGGGAGAACCCCCGCTCCCTGAGGAGAACCTGTCCAAACTCTTCAAGCCACCCCAGCCTCCTGCCAGGATGGAGTCGCTGCTCATCGCAGGCCAGATGAACACTTCCTGCCAGAACATCAAGGAGTTCACTGCGCAGAACCTAGGCAAACTCTTCATGGCCCAGGCTCTTCAGGAATACAACAACTAAGAAAAGGACGTCGTCAGAAGAGGAGTTATCATGGACTCTTGAGATCGTCTCAGAGAACTCTGGGGAAAAATATATTTGCCTATTGAAAAGCACAGAGAATTCTTTCAATGTCATTGCCATCTTTGGCCATAATGCTGTCTTTCTAGCCAACAGTAAAATAAAACAAAATCTTGACTGCTTGTAAAAAAAACCAAACATAAATCTATAAATATGATATACCATATTAACTTAATGAAGGGTAAAAGTTTAACAGATTAGGTATAGAAGGAACACATATCAACTTAATAAAGGTCATATGTTGATAACCCCATAATTAACATCATGTTCAAAAGTGAAAAACAGAGAGCTTTACCTCTAAGAGCAGGAAAAAAATGCCCACTTTTGCCACTTCAATATAGTGCTGGAGGGACCAGCAGTTAGCGTAATGGCTATGTCGCTGGACTCCCATGTAGTCGACCATGGTTCACGTCCTGGCCCCGGTGGCTTAAAAAACTCACGTCAGGCATGTGTGCATGCGTACCCAAGATCCCGAGAGCAGAACGGAGGAGAAGGGATTGCGGCGTGGCCATCCCCCCTGAAGGGTGATTTCTTGCTTTCTGTCTATCTTTCTCTGTCTGTCTGGCAAGCATACAAGCCCTATAGCGAAAACCTCTCCAAAAAAAAAAAAAAAAAAAAAAAATATATATATATATATATATATATATGTATATATAGATAGATAGATAGATAGATAAATAGATAGATAGATAGTGCTGGAAATCCTAACCAGAACAATTGGTGTGACAAAGAAATAACAAAAGGGATACAAATTGGATAGACAATATGATCTTATATATAGAAAACCTTAAAGATGTTACTTAAATACTGTTAGAAATATTAAACTCTTGCTGACAAATGGTGTGGTAGTTACAGTGCTTGACCCCCACTTGACAACTGTGGTTCAAGTCCTGGACCTGGAGGCTTGCTTTCTCACTTTTCTTCTCTCTCTCTCTCATCAAATAAAAAATAAGAATAACTAAATAAAATTAAATAATTCTTAAAAGTTAATAAATAATTTAGTAGAAGTGTACAATACAGAATCAACATACAAAAAAATCAGTAATTTTTTATACACTACTGCCAAAGAACTTAATATTTGAAAAAGAAATCAAGAAAACAATCCCATTTACAATACAGTTTTAAAAAATGAGAATAAGTTAGAATAAGATAAAAGACTTATACACTGAAAACCATAAAACACTGATGGAAGAAACTGAAGAAGACACCAATAAATGAAAAGATTATCTTATGTTCATGGGTTAAAATGTCCATACTACCAAAAGCAATCTGAAAATTCAGTGTAGTCTATCAACATTACAATGACAGTTTTCAAAGAATTAAAAAAAAACCCACTCCTAAAAATCATTTGGAACCACAGAATACCCCAAATAACCAAAGAAATATTGAGCAAAAGGAGCAAAGTTGAAGGCATTTTACTCTCTAGTTTCAAAATCTATTATAAAGCTGTAGTAATCAGGCCAGCCAAGGCAGTGTAGTGGTAATGTGACACTTCATGATGCTGAGGCCATATGAGTAGATCCCAATTTCACATTCCAAGGTCTCCCTGTGCATAGTAGGTGCATGTGCATGCATGTGACCATGACCTTGATTGGCTGGGACTGGGTGTGGGGACCCTGCTGGGGGTGCTTTTCTCTCTGTCTCTATCTCCCTCTCTTATAGAAAAAAACAAATACCTTTTTCTTTTCTTAAAAAAAAAAAAAGCTATTGTAATCAAAACAGCAAGGTACTGGCATAAAGACAGATGCATAGACCAATAGAGAAGAGTAGAGCCCAGAAATGAATTCATGCATTTATGATTATAATCAAGCTTCAACAGAGGTGCCAATAACACACTGGGGAAAGTCTCTTCATAAGGTTGTGAAAACTGGATAGCTATTTGCAGAAGAAAGAAATTGGACACTTACACTTTATGCAAAAATCAACTCAAAATGTATTAAAGACTTTAAGACCTGAAACTAAAACTACAAGTAGAAAGCATAAGAAATAAGCCTTGATGTTGGCCTGGGCAATGATTTGTTTAGATATGACCCAAAAAGTATAGCCAATAAAAGCAAAAATAAGACAAATAGTATTGCATCAAACAAAAATCTTCTGCTCAGCAAAGGAAACAACAGAAGGAAGAGACAACCTATGAAATGAGAGAAAATTTTTGCAAGCCATACATCTGGTAAGTGGTTAATACCCAAAATGTATAAGGAACTCAACTTAATGGCAAGAAAACAACCCAATGTAAAAATGGGCAAAAAACCTGAAAAGACATTCAAAAGAAAACATATAAATAGCTAACAATATGTTTTAAAAAGTGCTCAATGTCACACTAATTACCAGGGAAATACAAACTAAAACCACAATGAGATATCACCTCACACTTTTTAGAATGGCTGTTATTTAAAAAAAAAAAAAAGATAAACAAGTATTCGTAGGATGTAGAGAAAAGGGAACCTGTTTACACTGTTAAAAATGTAAGTTACTACAGCCATTAGGGGAAAAAGTATGCATGTTTCTAAAAAAATTAAAAATAAAATTTCCATATAATCCAGTAATACAGTTTCTGGGTACATATGTATGTATATGTATATATATGTGTGTATATATATATGTGTGTGTGTATATGTATGTGTGTGTGTATATATATATCTCTCCAAAGATAAAAGGAGTTTATAAGCAGTTAATTTAGAAATCTATAGACAAAAGGTACTTTTTTTTCAGTGTAATTATTGTTAATTTTTTTAAGAGCGATTTCTGCTATAGGGTACATGCGCTTGCTGGAGAGGTGGAGAGAGAGAGAGAAAGTGAGAAATCACACTCCAGGGGGGATGGCCATGCCACAATACCTTCTCCTCCATTCTCCTCTTAGGATTTTGGGCATGCACACACATGCCCAGCATGAGTTTTAAGCCACCAGATCCAGGACTTGAACTGCAGTCAACTATGTGGGAGTCCAGTGATGTAACCATAATGCCATCTGCTGATCCCCAAACAATAGTTTTTAAAAGAGCTTAGAACTGCAAACACATTCCTTACTGTCACTAAGGAAATATAATGGAAACAACAAAATATACAATAAAGTATATGGAATGTGGTTCAAGTGACATTTGGAGAGAAATTTATAGCTTTACATGCATATATTAAAAATTGAGAGTCAAAATAAATTAGTTAAACATGCAATTTAAGAAGTTAGAAAAAAAGGGGCTGGCAGGTGGTGTGGTGGTTAAGGGTGCTGGATTCCTACATGGTCAACCATGGTTCAAGTCCCAGACCTGGTGGCTTGCTTTCTCACTTTCTCTCTGTCTCTCTCACTCTGTCCCTCTCTGGTCAAATTAAAATAGATATGCTTTTCAAAAATTCATAACCCAAGTCAAAGTCTTAAGAACATACCAGACAAATCAAAACTGAGACACAGTCTGCAAAATTATTCACTAGTAAAAATTGTTATCATCATGAGAAACAAGGAATACTGAGAAGCTGTCACAACCTAGAAGAGCCTAAGTAGAAAGAATGACTAAATGCAATATATCCTCGGTAGGTTCCTGGAACAGAAGGAAGACATTAATGGAAAAAAAAAACGGAAGGAAAAAAAAAAAGCCTATGGCTTAAGTAGTAGTTTTGTGCTAATATTCTTTCTTTTTTCTTTTTTTAAAAAAATATGGAACACTTCACGAATTTGCGTGTCATCCTTGCACAGGGGCCATGTAAATCTTCTCTGTATCGTTCCAATTTTAGTATATGTGTTGCCAAAGCGGGCACAATATTATTTCTTTTTAACAATGTGGCAAGGTTATGTAAAATATTAACATCAGGTGAAACTGGGTGAGAAATCTTTGTATTATGATTGCAACTTTTCTGTAAATTTGAAATTGTTAAAAAAACAATTAGAAATGATCAATTATTACATTAATAAGGGGAAAAAGTCAAATAAGACCTTTATAGAAAAAATAATATAATGTTGATGGCAATAGGAGACATAAATAGTGACATAGACCAGGGTCAAAGATGGGAGGGCTTATAATAATATTTTCATAAAATTTTCAGTTTCCTCTAAATTGTTCTCTGGATTTAAAATGTCAATTGAAATTGCGATAGGATACTTCATCAGACTTGACAAGCTGATTCTAAAAATCCAATTGAAAGAGAGTTAAGTATTACCAGATACTTTTCAAAAACAACGTAGAATGACTCTTCAATATCAAGATATCATTGTAATAATTAATATGCTGTGCTAGTGCTCAGAAACAGACAGACGGACCAATGGGACAGACTAGAGAGTTCAGGAACTCTCCTGAATTTTTCTGTATATGAGACCTGCTTATATACAGAAACATGATTAAATGTCAGGGGAAAAAATAGATCCCTACCACAGACCATGTACAAAAATAGCCATAAAACTAAAACTTCTAGCTATTAGAGTATCTAATCGGTATTTATTTCTTAAATAAAGCATAAAAGAAATTTGAAGAAAAAGATTGTTAAATTTTACAGCACCAATATTTAGCACTCCTCCAAGACAAAAGATAACTATGACTCTTCTAAGTTTCTTTATGGTACAGATTTGGGGTTTTATTCTAAGTGCAATGGGAGTGTGGGTGTGACAGGAGGTGATTCAAGCTGAAATGCGATGTTTCATTGCCTTTAAAGATTATCCTTCATGCTGAGGAGCACTTGGGAGGGAGGGGTTTGGAGTGGAAGGTGGTTATCTAGGGAAGATTAATTGGTGACTAGGACTACCATAGAAAGGGAAAACATGGGACAAATTTGGGATGTGTCTTAGATGTAGAATCAGCAGGAGTTGCTGGTGAATTAAGTGTTGGTGAAAGGACAAAAGGAACATGAACAATTGTGAGACTTGGTTACAACAACTGGTACTGTTTATAGAAATGGAGAAGGGGAATTAATATTTAAGTGCTTGAGTTACACTTAAAAAAATGACATCCAAATGAAATAATCAGCTTCTTTTTTATTTATTATTTATTTCCTTTTTCCTCTCTTATTTTTTAAAGAATCATTTTATTTAACTTTATTTATTTATTTTAATTTGACCAGAGAGGGACAAGGGGTGGGGGGAAGTAAGAAAGCAAGCTGAGTCCAAGTCCAGGACTTGGACCACAGTCACCCATGAGGGAGTCCAGTGCCCTTAATCACCATGCCACCTGCTGGCCCTAAAACAATCAGCTTCTAAGTAGACAGTTGGATATATGAGACTGGGCTTCTCTGGAGTTTTGTGGCAGAGGATTGAAATTTGGGAGCTAATGGTGAATAGATGGCATTGAAAACTACGTGACTAGGTGAGGAGGCACTGCTATCTAGGGAGTGGACATAAATTGAGAACAATAATGGCTGAGTTCTGAAGCACCCTCCAGCATTTCGAGCTTGAGCAGAGCAGAAGCCAACAATGACAGAGAAGAGAGGAAACAAGGACTGTGTGGCATCATTAAACATAAATGAAGATAACATGGGGTTTACTTGTTATTGTTCTCTCTCTCTCTCTCTCTCTCTCTCTCTCTCTCTTTCTTTATTTATTTATTTATTTATTTATTTAGGTTTTGCCATAGGGCATCTGTGCTCCTGGGAGGGAGAGAGAGACAGACAGAGACAGAGAAGAAAAGTGAGAAATCACCCCCAGGGGGATGACCACATCACAGTCCTTTCTTCTCCATTCTCCTCTTGGGATTTTTGGCACACATGCATCCACACACGCACCTGTGTTTCAAGCCACCAGGTCTGGGACTCAAAGTGCAGCTAGTCATGAGGAAGTCTAGTGCCTTAACCACCACGTCACCAGCTGGCCCCTTGTTTGTCTCTTCTACCAAGAAAAAGAACATTACTGAGAAAACATTACTGAAAGATCTAGAGACATCAAGAACAAATTTCCTAGATGCACAGAGAATTGTTGAAATTTGTAGGCAATTCCAGGCATGTAGGAGGGATGTAAGTCCTTAGAGCATGTACATTTGCAGGAGAAAATGCAGTAACGCTTTGCGTTGGTGACAGCAGAGTACTGTATAGAAAGGTATTTGGAGATGGGAATGCTGAAAAAAGAGGTGGTGGCTACAGGAGCTCTGAGAGCATGTGGTGTCTAATGGAAATGAATGATCTTGGACCTGAAAAGAAACTGGTAATTGCAATAGAGGCCTTTGAGGAGAAGGGGATGTGGGTCCTTAGAATGTGTTAAACTCACCAAAACCTTGGGGCCAGCAGATGGTGTAATGGTTTTACTGCTGCCTACAGCGATTCAAGTCCTGGAACTGGTGGCTTGAAACTCACGCTGGACGTGTGTGTGCACCTAAAATCCCAAGAGAAGAATAAAAGAGAACAGACTGTGGTGTAGTCATCCCCCCAGAGATTGATTTCTTGCTATCTGCCTCTTTGGCCAGCACATGCACCCTATAGCAAAAAATCTCTCTCTTTAATGTCTTAAACAGACATTAGGGTCTTCTGGGGAGCTCCCAAACAAACATCTCCACAGGATCCTGGGCATCTGCATTGTTCAATCTTTCCCTACACAAGCCTAGTTAGTAGCAGATTGGAAAACCTTTGGCTCCAGTGGTGCTGCTGGGAACTTATTTGGGAGGTGTTTTACATAGTGAGCACAGTGTTTTCATTCATATTTTATTTATGAAATAAACTGCTGGACAAGAAGAGACTATTGAAGGTCTGAAGAATCTAAAACACCCCAAACCCTCAGCTTCTAGGTGTAGCAAGCAACCATTGATAACTCTTCTTCAAGCATAAATATAAACATTTAATATATTTATAATATAACATTTAATTTGGGGTTTTATATTCTGTGTACTCTGTTAAATTTCTTTTTGTAACTAATTGTGTCTTAGAAAATGTTTTTCTTCAAAATTAAAATCATAACATTTTTATTGGCTGTATAAAATTGTAGTATGTGAATTTAACAGGATACCATTTGGTGATAAAAATTATCTGTGAATATCCCTGTCTTTTGCATATCTTTGCATAGTTTCTTTAGCTCCTTGAGAGTATAATAGTTGGATCAAAGGGCACAATAATGCACCTTTAATAACTTGCTGATTTTACTACCAGAGAACAAATAAGTATTTTTACAAAGGAAATTTATGTTATGGATAAGAGAAGGGGAAAAACATGCACCTTCATCTTCCACCCCCAATATTTTCTTCCCCGGAGGTAACTTGTTAATGATTTTTTATATTGTTTCAGACGTTTTACTTGCATTTGTTTTCATCTTTAAGAAATAAATGAGAAAACATCACCTTTTTCTACAACCTTCAATAATTTGTATGTTTTACTATCTCTATTGAGACATCAATTTCTAATAGTCCAAAGCAGTTCTACCTCATTATTTTCTAAGTTACATAGCATTTCTTTATATTAGTGCTAGGATGGTTTATTCACACATTATTCATCTTTTTCTTTGCTCTTTTACAAAATGCCACTGCAGTGGACTCACACAGTGTAAAGTCTGTGTGGAAGGTTGGCGATAATAGCCTAGGAGTGTGGGGTACTGTCTGCTACTCTAAGCTGCTTTTATCTGATGTTTTGGGTTTGTATTTCCTTGTGCAGTCCAGTCGCAATTTTTCCTCTGTAGATCTGCCACCCATTTGTATTTTACAGTGATTTGCCAGTTTCTATCCCCCCATTTTTTTGGCTTGGTTTGGTCTTTATCTTGTTGGTTTACAAGAGCTCTTCATCTAAGATAATTAGCCCTGTGTCCATTACATGTCCCAGTTGGAGAGTCTTGTCTTACCTAGTCGTCGTTTTATCTTTAGACGGCAATGGGTATTTTTGCTGCCGGATTTTCACTTTTTTTCATTTACATAAATGTATAAATGGCCTTTTATTTTTCTTCACCGGTTTTTCACTTGGACATCTTAGTGGACTCTTTTTCCTTTTGTCCCCGTTCTTCGGGGGCTACACCTCACACTCCACACCGCTTTTCCAGACCCCACTTCGGGACCCCTTGAGTTGGCTTGGTTGACGTCAATGCCTTTCCTTCGCGCCAAGCCATCGCCACAGCAACCATGGCCTGATTGGCAGGGTGCGGGGGGCCCGATGAGGGGGCCTTAGGGGGCGGTGCCATCTCTCATTGGCTGGCCCGGAAGCCCCGCCTCTGCAGGGGAGCGCTGACTAAAAGGCGTCGGGCTGCTAGTCTGGCCAGACGCTCCGGAGGTGCTGAGAGAGAGGGTCGGAGATGTCCATGCTGGGCTGGTGGCGCCGCCGCGCGCCGGGCTCTGTGTGGGCGCCCTAGACAGCTGCGGCTCCTGGCAGCGGAGCGCTGGGCGCTGTGCAGAGGTGCGGTGAGGTGAGTCACTGCTGGCCGCCCGCGTGCACGCCCGGCCCATGCCTCGAGCCTGTCAGGACGGGTCGGGAAGAAGGCTGGGGGCCAGGCCGGGACCCCCAGCACACAGGAGTCAGGCCAGACTGCACGGGCCGGAGACCCAGTGGGGGCGGCTGCGCTGCCGCAGTGGCGCCATCTTGTACAGCTGGGGTCTCGGGGTGCGGTGCCCAGTCGGGTGGCGTGGAAATTGGGGGATCCGTCTTGCCTGGCCAGGTTATAGGGTGGGGGCGGCCCTGGGCAGAGGGTACCCCAGGCAGGGGGCTAGACGGCCCTTGGAGTGCGTCAGGAATCACCCCTATGGAGTGGCTGCCGCGCACCCTCCGTGCCGCAGGCCGCGCGGCGACCCCTAGGGCGCCTCAGCTTCCTCCCGGTCTGGGGCGCGGAGGCGCGAGAGGCCAACTGCTGGCTCCTCGCGCCTGGCCCTGCACGCTGCGTGCTGGGGGCGGGGCTTCCTCTGCCGCAGTGGCGGTGGGCGGGGTGGTGGGCGGGGCGGCAGCAGAGCTGTCCCTGGGGCCCCGCCCCCGGCCCCCATGCCGGGTGGCTGCGGGCGCTGTCGTGATTGGTTGGCTGCAGGTGAGGGCTGTCAGGGTGCCGGGTGCCATCTTTGTCGGGGGCAGCTAGGATCTGCGGCAGATGGGCCTGGGCCAGCCCTCGGGGTGGGGGCCGGGCTTGCCTCAGGGATGGAGGTCGTGGGGTACTGGTTCTCTTGCCCTCTGTTGGCCCCGGAGGCCAGCCCTGACTGCCCCGGCGCCTGGTGAGGCTGGCCGTGCCCGAGCCTTGCCGCAGCGCTGGTTGCCGCAAAGCTGTGTCCCAGGCCAGGGCTGCAGACTGTCGCTGTGCCCGCTGTTTCCCTCTGGGTTCGTCTTTGGATCAGCACTCCTCACGCTGGGGTGTGCCTGGCTCCATCTTGGCCAGGGGTCGCTGAGGGGTGGGGAGCAGCCGAGGTGTGTTGCGCAGGCGCCTTCTTGAATGACAGCAGAGCTGGCTGCTGGGGAGTGGGGTGGGGGGACCAGAGGGAGGCGCTGTCTTGTCCTGAGTGGCTGACGTAGGCCCAGGGCCCCACCCACGCGGCACTGTCTTTGCGGGCCACGAGGGGGCGCCTGAGGTGCGGTAATTGCGCAGGCGCCATCTTGAAAACGGGTTGGGGGTGGGGCAGAGGGAGAGTGGGGCAGTCTTGTGCTGAGTGACTGGCACCCGGGGCTCCTGCCTGACACTCAGGGGCCAGTGGTGGTGTGTCAGATGCCCTGGGGCCTTTGAGGTCTGTGGGCTGGTTTCATTCAAACCATGCCATATCTGGCCCAGAGGGAGGGCTCGCACAGGCATTGTCCTGAATGACAGTGGGCAAGCTTGACCCCCGATAGAAGCCGCAGCACTGCGGTCTTGGCCAGCTGCGAAGATGTGGCTGGTGGCGCCGTGTTTCCACTGGATGGTGCCAAAGGCATCTCACAGGGTGGGGACAGGGTCCACTTACAGTATTGGGGTGGGTAAGGAGAAAGGTGGAGTCCAAAATTCTAGGGTCTTAGTAGATTTGTGGATTTTTAGTGAGAAAGGGGAGGAGGTACACTGTGGATATGTGATTGGGTTCTGGGTAATTTGGAAGCTCTGGAGCGGGAGGCATTTTACTCAGAATCCAAAAAACTGTGGAGTAGAATTTAGAGTCAAGGTAGTCCTCCTGGGACCCGATGCTAGAGCAGCCTGCCTGCAGGAGAAATCTGCTGTCAGTCATGCTGGAGGGTAGGAAGGGAGATGCACACATGCAGAACTGCTAGAGGGTGCTGTTTGGCTTACAACGCTGAGCGGCCTGCTGAGCTCATTGTCATAGCGCCACCCAAGAGGATTTTAAATTGGACTTGTGCACTCACAGGAGAGAGAGAAAATGAAAATCACCCCACCACCCACAGCGGAGTCAGCCATGCAGCAATCCTTCCTCCATTCTTCTATGGGATTTTGAGCACACCAGGTGTGTTTTTCAGGCCACTCCACAGTGGACCAAGTGTGATCCAGTTTCCTTAACCATCACACTACTTGGCTGGCCCAAATCCTGCTTTTCCACTTCCTAGCAACTCTCAGTTTAAGTATACGTTTGCCATAATTTTTCAATCCATTCCCCTGTTTGTAGACATTTGGGTTGGTTCCATATCTTAGCAATCATAAATAATGCTGCAATAAAAATAGTTGTGCAAGCACTTTTCTGACTGAGTGCTCTTCTGTTCTTTGGGTAGATACCCAGGAGTGGAATTGCTGGATCATATGGTTGTTCTATTTGAAGGTCTTTGAGGAACCTCCATATCATTCTCCACAGTGACTGGACCAATTTACATTCCCACCAACAGTGTAGGAGTGTCCCCCTGAATTCACCACATTCTCTTCAGGACTTATCATTATTTGTTTTTTTTTAATCTTTGCCATTCTGATTGGGGTTAGGTGGTATCTCATTGTGGTTTTGATCTGCATCTCCCTTACAATGAGGGATGTTGAGCATTTTTTCATATGCTTTTGGCTGTGTGTATGTCTTCCTTAGAAAGTTGCTTGTTCAGCTCATTTTCCCATCTTTTAATTGGGTTAATCATTTTCTTCCAGGTAAGCTTCTTGAGTTCCTTGTGTATTCTGGTTATCAGTCCCCTATCTGAGGCATAGTTAACAAAAATTCTCTCCCATTCCGAAGGTTGTCTATTCACACTAATTACAATGTCCTTTTCTGTGCAGAAACTCCTTAATCTGATGTAATCCCATCTATTTTGGGGATTATTGCCTGCGCCATGGGGGTTTTGCTTAAGAAGTCTTTGTCTACCCCATGTATAATAGTCTCAACTGGGCTGGACTGAGGTGTATATCATGCTGAGTAAAGTCTCTTCACAATCTAAATGATGTATAGAGATTTAAGGTATGAATAATAACTGAAAAAATTAATTAAAGAAGAAAAAGTATGCATTTGCCAGTGACTGTAGCATTAATAGTCACTGTTGACATTTATTGAGTGTTAATAAATGCTATACAGCTTGAGTAAGTAAGCTCTTTAACCCACCAAAATGGGCTCATCCAATTCTTGGAACATAAACCAGAGCTGTGATGATAAAACTACTTCCCCCAGGAGCCTGAGCTGTAATCATGACACTACTTTCCCCAGGAGCCTCTAATTGATTGATGTACTGCAGTGGGACTTGCACTGTGTATTGTTAGTTCACTGGGAGCATATAGACAGGCCAGAAAATACTGCCCTCCATTAAGTAAGGATATATTACTGAAAAAAAAAAAATGATGACAATAGCATGAAGGGCTCAATATAGTATAGTATAGTCTTTTCATATTATTTAAACTCACAGCAAAGTCAAATCTTGGTCTTGCTCTGCTGGCTATTAAAATGACAGAACTGGAGTTTCAACTCATTGTTCTAATATATATTACTATTCCACTTGGTTTCTGTGATAAATGTCAGTAGATTTTTTCCTTTTTAAAATACCATTGGAGGGCCAGCCAGTGGCATAATGGTTAGGGCAGCAGGATCCCAAATGGCTGACTGTGTGATTTGAGCCCTGGATCTGGCAGCTTGAAACACTGCTGGGTGCATGTGTGTGCCCTAAGTCCCAAGATGTTGGAGAAGGGATTATTGCTTGGGCATTCCCTTAAGTGTGCCTTCTCACTTTCTCCTCCCACATGCACCCCAAAGCAAAATAAAGAAAAAAGTATCAGAATATTTGGATTTGGTTGACCAAAAATAAATAGTGTTGTGAGGACTTCTGTAAAGTAAAGTTCTGAACACTGTATGTGATCCATTGTTAGCACTAAATAATGGCACTGGCCTTAGCCATGTTTTTCCTCCAATTTTTACCTGTAGCATGTATCCTTCACTTTTGAGGGACGGTCAGTGCTGTAAAGCTCATAGTGGCAAACTGGGTTCTTGACTAGAATCTTTAATCCAGAGCTCCAAAGAAAGTTCTAAGATAGCCTAGAAATTGATTTGAATGCCCTGACATATGCTTGGGAAAAGAGGCCCATGCACTTCAAGGAGCAATGCCCCCTACATCCAGGGAAAGAAGCTGCAATTTCTGGGTTTGTTTGACCTCCACCATCATAGGAGATAAAGATGGGGCTGTCCTAGGGTCATTTCCAGTACAAGGAACCCAAAAATTACGAAATAAATTTGATGTTTCCTGTTTTCTTTCCTCAGCTCTCCCTTCTTGATCATCTGTCCTTCTCAGACACGACTGGCAAGAGGAAGAGGGACTGGGTCTGAACAGTAGGTGACTGAGTCCAGGTGAGTTGAGTTGCCTTCTCATAGTGCCACACCCATTCTTGAAGTGGAACACTGTCCTTCCTCACCCTGACACCCACTGTACACATTCCACATAGCCATGTGAGCACTGTTTGTGCCCTTTGAGAATTCATGAGCTCTTCTGGTGGATCGTTTGTTAGAAATTCTCCTCCTTAGCCTCACATCATCCCTTTCAGCATCCTGCATCTTTCTGCAACATTCAGCTACTTCCTCGGGTTACTCTTTCTCTTTTGTCCAATGATTGAAAAATCATGAGAGATTCACTGACTCATTTGCCAGTATTGACCAACTGTGCTGGGTACTGGGAACATGACCCAAGTGGGAAATGAAGAGTTTTCATGGAGCCCATAGTCTTTGGGGAATTAAAGACATGGAAAACATGCTTGTGTGATTCATGTCTTTGGAAGAGAATATTCACTAAAGACAACTAACTTAATCTGGGAGTGGCCACATAGGGGCTCCCGGAGATTGGTGGGAACATCAAAGCTGAGCCCTGAAGGACCACGAATGGTGCATGTCACAGGGAAAATAAGCAGATGAGAGAGGGATGAGGCATGCAGAGCGAGGAGCCGAAAATCCAGAATGCCTCAAGTGAGGGAAGAGTGGAGTGGCGTCTGACTAAGGTGGGAAAGAGGTAAGTGGGACTTCACTGTGAAAGGCTTGAAGTCAGTGCTGAGTATTTGGGCTTGGCTTGAAAAGCATTGGTAAGGCACTGAGGTGCTTTAACCATGGGAGTAATACCATTGTCAGATTATGGTTTTGAAATATCACCTGTCTGGGGTGCAGAAGGGGCGAGTGGACACAGTGGGTGTCAGGAGAAGACCTTGAGTTTGAGTGAGAGATGGTGTCTTGGCTTGGAGTCCCCATATGGAGAGAAGCATAGAATTTGATAGGTGCTGAGGAGGGAGACTCCACAGGACTTATTCTTGCTGTTTGTGGCTTGCTGATTGATTCAGACCAGACTCATCAAATCATGTGATGCAGCAAAACAAACAAAAAACAGCCAAAGGTTGTTCATTTGTTAATTCTGCCATAGGGTGGGCGCCACCACGCCCCATTTGTTAATGTTGTTAGCAAGCATTGGTACTGGGCCTGACCCAGGACAAAGTCATGCCAGAATCTGGAAAACTGGAAGTGAGCAATGAAATCCCTAACCATATTGACTGCTGAATGTGGACTCCCATTATGAGGAGAATGAGGACACATGGTAACCAAGATAGACAGCTCTGCTGGTTGGGGAGGGAGGAGGCTGGCATGTCCAGTGGGCCCCACCTGGCCTCAGTGAATGCTCTGAGTATCCAGAATTGTGCTTAAGCCTGTGCAATCCTAGAAATTTTCCTTCACCCAAAGATTCACATTGGTGGGTCCCCATTTAATGAAGTTCAGGAGATTTAAATGAAACCATGCTGACATGTGACTTGCAATAGGATGTTCTCATTTCCTCAGTTCTAGTTTATTCATGGTGGCAGATCACAGCAGCAGGGAGCCAAATAAGGCAAAAATGTATATGATCAGCACATTCTCTCCCTGTAGGCAGACCTACATGGTAAATGAAACCATAATGGGAAGGTTGTTTGGTGAGTATGGAATTAGAACCAAGAAGATGTGAGTGAGCATTCATAGCCTGGTCCTATGAGAGCCTTATGTGGCCATTAGTCACAGTGAAGCCCCATTAAGGTTCCCAGGATATACCAAGAGCCCCTTATCTACCACCCTACCCCACCCCAGTCTCCAGTTAGGTCTGATCACAGTAGCCCTCTCTTCAGTAGATGGTGAAGCATGCGTCGTGGCTTGCTTTCTTGTGCCTCCTTCCCTTTTTAAAAAATAAGATTAGCCAGTTATTGTTGAAATGTGATCAAACAAGTCATATTGGTCTAGAAGACCTTTGTCTCTTTAGCTTTATCTAGAACCATTTTCATAGTGGTTGTTAACACTGAACTTGTCAATGGTATTTCTCCTCTTGAACTTTTGGGGAAATTGCTTAAGGAGGTAAGCCCAGAGTGTTGTGGAGATTACCTAAGAGGAGCCACCCAACAAACCAGAGGGTGGAGGTCATGGCCCATGTGGTAGGAGAAGTGGTCATTTACTCCCTTCTCATGTTCCCATATACAATTATTGCCCCCAAAGCCCGTAATGTCCCACATGGACCTTGTTATAGTTGGTTGGACCAGATGTGCTTCCTGTGCCTGGAGCTGTGTTTCTCAGGGTACAGCTCTTGGAGTACTCACTAGAATGCCTTCCTGGGGAACCAGAGATCTTCTGAGTCTTCCTACCCAGAAAGGCAACTGTGTTTTTGTAAGCATCCCGGGTGATCAATTCTTTGGGATGCCTGCACTGCCCTAGAGGGGATCAGGCTCTAACATACACTTGTCAGACTCTGAGAATTTGAATGCCCAGACACAGACTGTTGAGTCTGTAGGTATTGGGCATTTACACTGGGAGAAGAGGTAGGGCTGGGACTGGGACAGCATTTCCTCTGTGTGCATGCTGAAGTAGAGAATGTCGGTCTGCAGAAAGAGTCAGGAGCATGGAGCAGAGGAGAAGAGGGAGGAGACTCTACACCACGCTGTCCCTGAGAGACGACGAGCATAACCTCCTCGGTTCCTGACTTTAAAGTTCTCAATTCCAGCCCCTTTGTAATGAGGTAGGTAGAACAAGTTAGGGGCTGAATCTAGGTGCACCGAGATGAGAGGCCAAAGAAAGTAAGTGGAGATGGGGCTGAAACCAAGACAGATTCTCTTGCATCTGATGGAACATGGAAGCCTGAGATCACATGGGGTCATGGAGTTTCTCTCTTTTCATACATTGTCTCAGACACGTGCCAGCATCTGATGCAGTTTCTTTAGTTGGTTAAACACTGTGACCCATTGGTGTGGCTGAAGCCAGAGAGAGTCCCACTTATGAGGATGCCTGATATGAATGTCATCTGTTTATTATATAATCTACACTCATTGTGACACTCATGCTTTAATTTTCTACTCATTTTTATGAAGTAGATGTAAATCATAAAATATCCAAATAGCAGCATAAACACTGACCACAGTAGCAGTAGTGTTGCACGGGAAGCAGTGCCACTGTCATGTAGTTCTAAAGTTCTAGCTCATGCATGGAGCTTATTTACAAAACACTATCTCATGCTTAGATGTCTAGTGTATTTAAGAACAAGTTCCTTGGAGGTCAGAAAGAAGAGTCAGACCATAGGCACCCATGTCTGCCCAGTGTGGAGAGGGAGGCTTTATCACTGGTCCCCATCATTTGGTTCTACCCCATTCTTCCCTTTTGAGTTGGGGGGCTTCCCTTATCATTTGGCCCAGAGTCTGCCTAGATTGTATGTCCTACCTGCCCTTGGCTTATTTTCTACTCACAAAAGGAGCCCTGCTTTGAAGGAAGAGCAATGTGGGAGCCCACCCACACACCAAGAAATGAAGGAAATGGGTTTGCGCTGCGGCAAGAACTCAGTCTTCATGCATGGGACTGATGGAACTGTGTCAACCAAGTCAGGGTTTAGGCATGAATTTGGATGCCAGGTAGTACTGGGTACCACACTCACTGGAGAGGGGTATATAGGTAGCAACTAGAAGATACCCTGGGAGCACTTAGGGGAGAAAAGGAGTCAGAGAGTAGGAGGGAAGCTATATCATGGGGTTCCCAGCAGGAGTGGGAAAGGTTGAGATAAGCATTGCAGAAAAGAAGAGGAAACACCCTACAAAAACAGTGGAATTTACTTCCAAATTTTAATCCTCATAATGAACTTAATGTTCTAAATAATAACAGAGAAATAGAACCACTTTTTAAAAAAGAATTATTTTTTATTTAATTTTATTCATTGTCATTATTTTATTTTAGTTTTTTGAAGTTGACCAGAAAGAGAGAGAGAGAGAGCGAGAAGTGAGTGAAAAAGCAAGCTGCCAGATCTGGGACTCAAACCGCAGTCAGCCATGTGGGAATCCATCCACCCCAACTACCACGCCATACTTGCTGGCCCCAGAAACTTCTTATTGATCATTTCCTCTTAATTTCCCCCATTTTATAGATAGCCTTATACAAGTTTTAGATGAAGGTTTTCTTCCAGTTTATACATCCATATGTTTAAGCAACTATTCAGATTTTTTACATGAGAGTATGCCATTTTTTTTAAACATTTCAAACTCAAGTTCTTCATTTATAGCTTTGATTTTTGAACACTGCATGATGTTTCATTGTGTGGACATTGTCATTTATATACACACTTAAATGGGTATTATGCAGTAAGAATAACGCATGTATACATTTTTAAAGGTTTAGTAATAATAGAAAATTTGATTGGTGGATGCAGCTTGCAGATTCTGTGTTGAATGTTTTACAGTGCTTGAATGTAATACTGTATTTGCAATCAGAAAATAAAGCTGTAAAACTTCTCGAAAAAACTGACTTGGGACCAGCAGTTGGTGTAATGGCTATGTCACTGGACTCCCATGTAGCCGACCACAGTTTGAGTCTTGGACCTGGTGGCTTAAACTCACACTGAGCACGTGTGCGTGCGTGCCCAAGATCTTGGGAGGGGAATGGAGGAGAAGGGATTGCAATGTGGCCACCCCCCTGCCAGTGGGGTGGTAGTGATTTCTCACTTTCTGTCTCTCTTTCTCTCTCTGTCTCTCTGGTGAATGCACGCGCCCTGTAGCAAAAACCTCTCAGAAAAGAAAAAAAAAAACTGACTTAATGAGCTCATAACATCTCATTAAATAACTGTGCTGGTGCTAACAGGTGGCATGGTGGTTAAGGTGCTGGACTCCCATATTGCAGTTTGAGTCGGGGACCCGGCAGCTTCAAAATCATGTTGGGTGCATGAGCGTGCATGCCCAAAGTCCCAGGAGGAGAATGGAGGAGAAGATATTATGGTGTGAATATCCCCCCTGGGGGATGATTTCTCACTTTCCCTCTCTCTTTCTCTCTCCAGCAAGTGCATATGCCCTATGACAAAAACCTTTGAAAATAAATAAAATGACCTCGTTTTTATTCCTTATTTAATGACAACTCAGGACAAACACCACTTGAGTATAGTGACTTATCTTAGTATGCCTAGAGTATGTTTGTCATTGCTCTTGTGGCCTTAGCCTTCCAGAGATGTGTAGTTGAAACAGGAATTTCGTGGGGGGTAGGCTCACTGCAGCTCTAGTTTTATTGACCTTTCCTAATGTCAAAGATCAACCTCTAACCTTCTTAGAGATGCTTAGTAACCAGAGTGCTGCTGTCCCCTCTTGTCCCTGTTGATGAAATTGCTTACCCTTTTCACTTTATTCCTATGAAAGTTCCTCATTTGTATTTAACAGTTAATCCTTTTTTTAAATTTAAAGTCCTACTTTTATTATAAACTAAGTCCTTGTGTTTGTGGACTCTGCTATGTCCCAGTGTTAACATTATCCTCAAACCTGTATCTTGTGTTGGAGAGAGATTTTTGTTTCCATGTATTTGGATTACTTTACAGATAGACAAACCCCACCCCCACCCTGCCCCACAGAGATCTTGTGCACAGGTGTCTTAATATTCCTGTAATTCGTTCTTCCAAAAGAACTGGATTACCAGTTTGTAAAAGCTACCAACCTCAACAAAAAAAGGAGACTTTTTCTTTAAATGGACTATGTGTGTCATTTATTTCAGATTTGTTTTATATCCTATAAATTTAAAAACTTTCACTTGGAGTTAAAAATACTTTTTTTTTTTTTCTTTTTTTGGAGAGGTTTTTGCTATAGGGCGCGTGCGCTCGCCAGACAGACAGAGAGAGACAGAGAGACAGAAAGCAGGAAATCACCCCCCAGGGGGGATGGCCACGCCACAATCCCTTCTCCTCCATTCTCCTCTCGGGATCTTGGGCACGCACGCACACGCACCCGGCGTGAGTTTAAGCCGCCGGGTCCGGGACTCGAACCACGGTCGACTACGTGGGAGTCCAGCGACATAGCCATTACGCTAACTGCTGGTCCCTAAAAATACTTTATTAAACATTTAGGGACTTTTTTTATTTTGCTATTACTAGGATTTTTTTTTTTTTTTTTTTTTGCTGTATTTGCTAATAAGGTTTTGCAGTTCAAAATAATGCATTTCCCATAGTTATATCTTTGTGTTTCTTCAGTTGCACAAGCTAGAACTTCCAGGATAATGTAAAATGGTGGTCATGGTATGGGATATCCCTTCCTTATCCTCATCTCTAGAAGGATGCCTTTAGTATTTAATAATATGCTTAGTTGTGTTTATATGTGATAAATATCTTACTCTTAGATGGCTTTTACTCATTGCTAGGGATATTTAAGCAAAGGCTGTTAAAGTTTGCAGATGCTTTCTAATAGGTAATGGTGTTCATGGATACCCCCTCCCCCTTCGGTCTATTATGTGTAATAGTTTACCTAACTGGGACATCATCCCTGTATTTGGATTCCATAGCCTTTCATGGTCATAAGCTATTTATTTAGATTTTGCTGGATTGGATTTATTAAAAGTTTTTGTACATGTGTGAAAAGTGTTTATTGAACATCTATAAAAATATGGTCATAAAAAAGATGACAGTCCTTGCCCTTATACCCTGTGGTAGGGTACAAGTGCAAGTAGTCTAATATTCTATTGGGCTCATACATCTTCAAGCATATCACTCATTATTTGGGTATGTTTTTATTGATGGCCTGCCTGGGCCATCCTTGGACAGACTTTCTCTTCAGCCTTAGTGTTTCAGTTGTCAGTATCAGGCAAACCTTTAGACTTTTTCTCCCTGTAGCCACCTATAAACATGTGTCTTCTTGTCTCCTTCAGTGGTAGGTGTGGTTGTTGCCATGGAGAAGCTGGCCTGGGAAAATGGGGGCCAAGTGGGTAGAGTAGTTATGCTCTTGATTGTCCAGACTCACTGTCACAGGAGGAGGTCACCTGGGATCTGGTCTTTCCGAGCAAGGGCGAGATGAGTATGGGCCCCTGGCAGGTACCTACTCAATGTCTGGCCCCACTGTAGGTGGAGGACAGAGTGAGTCAGGGTAAAGATTGGGTCACCTGGCCAGAAAGGCCACTAACCTCATCACATGTAGCCCACTTGGTGTCAGGGAGCCCTGCAGGAGGATGTCGAGCAATATTTCATGTTCCTAACATTGACTGTGGGTTTCTCTGAAATGGCCTGTGTCCTGTGACCTGTGTTAGGACTGTGATGACAATAGTAACAGTGTGTTAACAAAGTGTACACTCCTTGTCTGTGGTGCTCCTCTCCCTGCACCACATGTCAAATGGTGTCACCTGCCATTGTTCAGTCTCAAGGTTCATCTTGAAAACCTTAAAATGAGGTGTATTTATAAGAGTTTAACTGTAGTGTACAGCCGACTTTTTAGTGTTTTTTTTTTTTTATTCTTACTAATATTTCATCTACTTGTCTATCTTTGTCCTTAAATGGAGACTTGCTGGTTCAAAAGGAATAGTTGGTTTTAATGTTTTTAAACAGGACAAAAGGGCATCCAAAAATGTGGTTTGTTCACAGCTACGTTAGCTGGCATTTCCATACCCTTACCAGCATCAGCTTTTTATCCATTAAACATTTGCCCACATGACCCACATGACAGGTCAAAAAAATGTTTATTGTAATATGTTTCTTTGATTTCTGATGTTCTATACTGGCTTTTAGCATTACTTATTTTATGAACTCTGTATTAGTGCTATTTTCTTTTGGGCTACTTGTCTTTTCCTTATGCTCAGAGTGTTTTACTTTTTAAGTATTAACTGTCATCTGTGTTGCAAAGTATTTTCCCCCTTCATTTCTGGCTTGCTTTTATTGTGGTTGGATTTTATAGTACAGAAAGTTTGAACCCATCTTTATTTTTATGTCTCCCATGTGGTGGTCTTTTGGTGGTCTCTGCCATTGGAATTGTGCACATTCTCCTCCTGTCTCTGTTTTCTGCTGGTATAAACAGTGCATCCACTAACACCCTTTTGAACTGTTTATCTTTGTGCACAAGGGCAGATAGATCTATGAGTTAGTTTTCAGAAGCAGAATCTCCAGAATAGGGGTTGACATACTTATGTACTGTAATTATTGGATATAATTGAGGGATATACTCAAGTTATAGTACAATTTCCATAACTATTTATTGAATCTGAGAGATTTCCAAGTTGGTTCTTTGGGGTATTCTAAATTGCCCATCATGTCATTTGTAAATATGCAGGTTAGTGTGTGACCATGGCCTCCAGCTATGGGTAGGATAGGCAGCAGGGGGTGGGGGGAGGAGAACCTGGGCTCTGCATCAGGGTAAAGAAATTAGTGCTGCCCACACCCATTGGGCAGCACACACTCTAAAGGCCTCTATTAGTGCTTTTGTTGATGTTTTAACTTTGAATTTTTTTTTTAACTAGGTAAGTACATGCTTATGGTAAAAATAAGTAAATAAGTAAGTAAATAAATAAATAAATAAACAAACAAACAAAAGGAGACTATACAATGAAAAAGTAAGTTATCCTCTCTTCCTTGGCCCCCGGTTCCCTTCCCCAGAGGCAATTATTATCAATTACATTGATAGCTTCTTATATATTCTCTAGAAACTGTAACACATATATTTTTATAGTTTTCTGGGATTGCTATATACATTGTTGTATCCCTTTTTGCACTTAATTATCTTAGAGATACTTTCATATTGATTTATTTAGAATTATCTTGTTATTTTAAGAGATTTCATTAGAATCTATGGTATTAATATACTACATCTTGTCTGTTGTAAACACTTCAATGAGTATATATAATCTTACATATATATCATTACATGTCTGTGCAAAATTCATAGAAATAGAACTTATAGGACAGGTTATATACACTTTCCATTTTAATAAAATTTACATTGCCATAAGTAGTATATGAGAGTGTCTATTTCTTAAAATGCACACAGATAGATAGACTGCCCATATGTATGATTACTCTATTCCCAAGTGCCTTCCTCCCCCGCCTTTTTAAAATTGGTTGAGTTACTTTTGCCATTGTGGGAAGGAATAGCTAAGGTTTTTGTTTTGGTTTTGGTTTGTTTGTTTTTAAGATTTTCCTGTTAAAAAATACTTCATTTTCAGTGTTCTTATTGACTGCGAGGGCTGTACTATTGGCCTGATCAGAAAATCTTGAGCATGTTAAATGAACATTATGTTTTACTTACTCTGGTCCTGAATTTTCTGAGGGAAAAATATTAAAATTTTTTGGGTACAGAAATCAGTATCCACTTTGTAACAAGATAGTAACAGGCATTCAAGTTGTCATATTATTAATGAATAAGAAGTCCTCCATCTCTTTTTCTATGCTCTCAAATGATTTTATAATATAGTAAATACTTTGTGCAAAGTTTCTGTTTGTTTGGAAAGTTGCTCCTTAATAATTTTAATATTTTAGATTTCTTCCCAGGTGGTCATTTTATCCTCTGCTTCCTGTGTCAGGTTTGGTTATTTATATTTTCTTAGAAAAATAACATTGATTTCCTATCAAACTTTTTTTCTAAAGAAGTTTTGACCTTAGGGTGTACATGCTCACCAGGGAGAGAGAGAGACAGAGGCAGTAAGAGGGAAAGTGAGAAATCACTCCCCTGGAGAGATGGCCATGCCACATTCCCTTCTTCTCCATTCTCTTCTTAGGCATGCACACACACATGTGCGGGTGTGAGTTTGAAGCCACCAGGTCCAGGACTAGAACCATGGTCAGCCATGTGAGAGTCCAGCAACATAGCCAGTAAGCCATCTGCTGGTCTCAATTTCTTATCAAACTTTATAAACTTACAGTTTTTTATGTATAGTTTTCACGTGGTGGTGCTGTATACTTCAAATATATATCTACTAGTGAGAGAAATTCACATAATATAAAAGCATATGTTATCTTACATAAAAGATTAATAGTTTCATCTGTTTTCTCTCTGTGTCTCATTTGTTTTTCTTGTCACAATTGGCTAGAATGCTACAAAATAATATTCAATAATAGCAGTGTTGAGACTTGTTCTGCTTTCTTTGGTGAGTTTGGTTTATAATTTCTTAGTACTATTTCCATCTTGGGTTGTGGAATCATTCTGGTTTCATAAAATCAATTTGAAAGCTTTCTGTTTCTCATCTCTGACTTGGTTTATATGGCGTGGAATTGGCCTTTTTCTGAAGATGTGTAAAGGTGACCCCAGTGCTGTCCTCGTCCCCAGCCATTTGAAGAGCTAATTCTCTGACATTCCTTTTTCTCTCTTCCATATTTCTAAGTCTGTGTATCTCTTTCTTTAAAATGCCTGCAGGTACCTGCATTTCAACTTTGTTCCTGTGGATGCCTGCTTGGTCTGAAGTTCTAGAAAGGATCCTGTTCTCAGGCAGGTGATTACATACCAGAGGGCATCTTATTGCCTAAAAGTGAGGGCCAGTGTCATCCAGGGTGCTGAGTTTGTATGCCATAGGGTAAGATAGGACCCTTTAGCCCCTCATAGGCATGGAACTCTGCTTGTATCTGGTCCTGAGTGAGACTGACTGTGTCATCATGTCTGAAATGTCATTCTCTTGCTGTCCAGTGTGGTAGCCATCAGCTATTTGTGCCTATTGGTGAGCACTTGAAATGTGTTAGTGCACATGAGGAACTCAATCTTTAATGTATTGAATTTTAATCAAAATATGGCCAATGACTATGTTATAGCAAAATATTTGTAGAGAAATTAATCAGTGAAGAGAAGATATAATCACCTACAATCACATTACCCAGAGTATTTGAAGTTCACAGTTCTGAAAGAGATGTAGATGCTGTTATTCCCATTTCAGAGATTATGGAGACTCCTGAGCCTTAGGTAAGTTGGCCACAGTCACATGACCAGTTAGTACCAGAACTTAATGGCTCAGGTATCAGTCTGTGCCAAGTCCGGGAGTCACACTCATAAGCACTGTGCTGAGACCAATGATGTATTGTCGTGTGTGTGTCTATTTACTGGGGAACTTCCATATTCCAAAGAATTGCTGATGCCTTGGCAGGGTGGCCCCACACTGCTGCTGGTCCTCAACTTCTGGGACATGTGTATATCTCCTTACGATCTACAGGTCCCTGGGTACTGACTGTCACAGGCTGCTGCGTCTTTCCTGTTGACTCATGTTTGGTTCCTCCAGTGAGAGTTTTACTTAGAGAAATGCTGCCTCCAAAGCACTTGTCTACCACCAAACCTAAGAAGTTCTGGGCCCCAAATCTGTATGAGCTAGACAGTGACTTGACTAAGGAGCCGGATGTCATCATAGGAGAAGGCCCAACTGACTCTGAATTCTTTCATCAGAGGTTTCGGAACTTCCTCTATGTAGAATTTGTTGGGCCTCGGAAGACCCTGATCAAACTCCGAAACCTCTGCCTCGATTGGTTGCAGCCGGAGACTCGCACCAAGGAGGAGATCATCGAGCTTTTGGTCCTTGAGCAGTACCTGACCATCATCCCTGAAAAGCTCAAGCCTTGGGTGCGAGCAAAAAAGCCAGAAAACTGTGAGAAGCTCGTCACTTTGCTGGAGAATTACAAGGAGATGTACCAGCCGGAAGGTGAGGCTCTCCAAGGAGGATGGTGTCTGTACAGGTGCTAAATGCTCCTTGGGCTTCTCAGCCTAGTTTACCTCAGTCATGGGACAGGGGCTGCACCATGGGCCATGAACTCCTGCCAAACGTGATTACCAGATGTGTCTTCATAAATGGCCACATGTCCCCAGTGGGGCAGAATCACCAATGGCCAAGAACCACTGCCCTGAATTAGAAGAGGGAAAGGAAACACTTTGGCGAAGAGGTTGAGTTAGGAAGAGAATGACTGTGACCTGCGCCCTTGTGGTACAGTGCCCCAGGAAGTTGCCGTTCTTGTTTGGTGTGAGATGGGGTGATCATAGTTTTTAAGTGGCAGAGTGGTTTGAGCCACCAAAGGATTTTGAACTGAGAAATGACAGGGTTAGCCCACTCCACCTGCTCATGTGCGTGTTGGGTTAGGGTTGGGGAGGCACTCAAGGATTAGGGGAAACCTGTGAGAATTTGGGCCAGAGATCACAATGCATTCATTAAGTCAGTGTCTGGTGTCTTCTCAGACGACACCAACAGTGACGTGGCCAGTGATGACGACATGAGTCGAAACGGAGGAGAATCCCCCCCACCACGCTCCATCTATTCTCTCAGTAGTAAGTACCTAGCCTGCTGGCTCCACCTCCCATGGGAGTATTTCCAGCTGCTGCATCAGGTGGAGGAATAGTGGGTGTCGAAGCCTCCAGGAAGAGGGTACATTACACTAGAGTGGTTGAATTTGTTGAGATCTGAGGGAGGAATGGATGACTTGATGATATAATAAGATACTTTTCATCCACATAGACACCCATAGGTGGAGTGGAATGCAGGATGTTAAATGCTCGCTTGAGCCCATTTGGAATTTGCAGCGTGCTGCCCAGCCTTGATCCAGCTTCTCCAGCAGGGTCATTAAAGAGACTCTGTGGAACCTTTCTAAAGGAGTGTTGCTTTCATGGAGGCTGTGGGTTTTATTTCTTTGCAGTAGAATAGGGTGCACTTTAAGGTGGGCTGGCATCAGCCAGATGGAAGAGGCCCAGCAGTCCATTTTTCTGAGTTTGGACTAGACTTCTCAGGAGCTAATGAAGTAGCAGAAGGCTCAGGGGAACCAGCTTCTGGACTGAGCTTTGGAGCTGCCTTTGAAGCAGGCCCCAGCTGGGCAAAACCTCCAGGAACCACGTTGCATGTAAAGAGTAAGAAAGAGACTGGACCAAGTCTAGGAGTCTGAAACCCTTGGTTTTGGGTCTCTCTCCTCATGGGAGGAGGTAAAGATAGTGACTTTTTCTAGGGGAGTATATGCGCATGGGAAGGTAGAACATGTGTGTCTGAGCACTTTTTAAAGTACTGGAATGTCTGTCTTGCTCAGGTGACCGGGACTGGGACCGGAGGGGAAGAAGCAGAGATGCAGAGTCTCGAGACCGCTGGCAGTATGCCAGGAGCCCGCGAAGCAGTAAGTGGTCTGGCAGTCTGCATCCAGGCTTATAGGCTTAAGGGAAGATGGCAGGACCCAGGAGCCCCTTGGCTCATTCATTCCATACCTGGCTCTCCCACAGTCTGGACTGGGGCTCCTGTTTCTAAGTTTGTTCAGTGTCACAACCTGCACGGTTTTTACCATAGATATCTATTTCTGCTGGTCCTACTGAGCTCACTGTTTTTCTTAAGCTGGTATGTTTTTTTCTTTCAAACCAGAAGTTTTCTGTGTAAAAGATAATACCACTATAAATACCAAAAACTAGATAAACTACCATAGGTAGAGATTATAATGATGAAGGATCAACATTTTGTGACAGTGGTGTTTGCAAGCTAGAAGCACCTGCTATATCTTCATGCACGGTTAGAGAAACTGCATCCTAGTGCCAGGCTGAAACTTGCTTTTCGGTTAGAAGAGAACTGGAAAGGAGCTAATGATTATATCAGTGTATTACCTGTGTCTATACTTCCAGAAATCATCCTGTGTGCCTCCTGGACTTGGAGGATTGGCAGGACACAGTGGACACCACTAAAACTGTGGTCAAGAAAAGAATAACATCTTGTTATAGTTCAGAATATCTCAGTTGCTATTCAGAGCAGTGACCCTGTGGGGCAGTGGCTCTGATACTATCTGTGTGATAGCTGAGGAGACTGAAAAGGGTGAGGGCCAGAGAACAGGGTCGGTTTGTACATCTGAATCCATACTGTGAGGCATGATCCACATTGTCTCCAGGATCAGGAACTAGGAGAATGAGGTGGACCTGGCCCTGCCCTGATTCTAGGATGGTACAGCCTGCTGCATATTTTGGTCTCCTTAGAGCCTATCAAAGGAGCAGAGATGAGAAAGAGATCCACTCGCACACAACTCCTTATAGCCAAGCAAACCCGGACCTGCTGGGCTGGCTGATTCAGGCCTTGCTCCCTTGTAATACTTGTTCTCTCCCCAGGGCTGCTGCAGCGGGATCTTTCCCTTCCTGTGATGGCAAAAACAAGTTTTGAAATGGAAAGAGACAATGACAGGGACTCGATGGATTATGAGTCCCGATCACAGGTATGCTAAGGTTTCTTTTCTTTCTAGAAAGGCCATTTTTATTTCATGGTAAAGATGCCTTTCTTTCCTCAGATGGTGTGTTTATCCACCCCCTAGAGTCCCACCCATAGCTAGAGCATCAGTCACTCCCACGGGGATCCTGGACCATCCTTGTCCTCATAGGTAGCAAGCAGCCCCAGAAGCTGCTGCCTGTTTTCTGTTTTCTCCATGTAGTCATGTTGTCCCCTCAACATGTGCCACTGGTAGGTTGATTATGTTGGCCATTCCTTCCGGGGCTAGGGAAGCAGAGTGATTCTGGAGTCAGGAGAGCTGCCCAAGTCCACAGGGTAGACTGGTCAGAGACAGCCAGTGCTCCAGAGCTGAAGAGAGCTGGTTTGAAACTGGTGCCACTACCTTCTAACTGTGTGGTCTCAGCTGTTTATTCAGCTGACCTTAACCTCAGTTTCCTCAACTGTAAAATGGGTATAGTAATTTCCTCTGAAGGCTGCTGTGAGGAGTCAGTGAGAGTCACACACACGTACATGAAGTGCCTACTCTGTAGCCTGGCAGATGGTAGGCATTCTGTGATGTTAACATTTATGGCAATTATTGGCTAAGAGGCAGAATGTGCTAGGGGGACCAGTGACGGGAAAATGGACGTGGGATTTGAGTTGGTCCTTAAGGAAGGTGAAGCAGGAGTCACGTGGTTATGGTAGAATGTAGAGGAGGGCTCAGAAAGGAGGCTGTGGCCAGTGAGTGGAGCCTTCATTTCCTTCACACAGTGGTCCTGGGCTGGGGTATCCAGCAGTGACCAGGCAGGTAGGGTCCCGGCTCTGAGAAGTGGTTGGTCATACAAATGAATATGTATATAAACACTGTGTGCGATTGTTGGTAGCTATGAGTGTACTCGAGAGAAAACAGAGGATAGTGTATTGTAAAAGGGTCTTGATTTAGACTGGAGAGAAATGTCTTCAAGGCAATAATGGTTGACCTGTCAAGGTTGGGGAAGGATGCACTAAATTAGGTGTCAGAGGGAAAAGATCCCAGGCATTAGAGGGAGCGTAGGCAAAGGCCATGGGGGAAGGAACCAAAGATCAGGCTAGCTAGGACTCAGAGGAAGAGGTGGGAGATGGACTGGAGGCAGAGGGGCCTATTTACTACATTCTGGTAGCTGGACTTTGCCTTGTTCTGCTTTGTTTAACTTTACTTACTTACTTACTTACTTACTTACTTATTTATTTTTTGGAGAGGTTTTTGCTATAGGGCGCGTGTGCTTGCCAGACAAACAGAGAGAGACAGAGAGACAGAAAGCGAGAAATCACCCCCCAGGGGGGATGGCCACGCCACAATCCCTTCTCCTCCATTCTCCTCTTGGGATCTTGGGCACGCACGCACACACGCCCAGTGTGAGTTTTAGGCCACCGGGTCCGGGACACGAACCGCAGTTGACTGCATGGGAGTCCAGCTACATAGCCATTACGCTAACTGCTGGTCCCTATTTACTTATTTATTTTAATTTGACCAGAGAGGAACAGAGTGAATGAGAAAGAAAGAGGGAAAGTGAGAAAGCAAGCTGCTAGGTCCGGGACTTGAACCACAGTTGGCCATGTGGGAGTTCAGCACCCTTAACCACCATGCCACCTGCCAGTCCCACCTTGTTCTGCTTTGTAAATGCCTTTCTTGACAATGTGGAAAAAGTTGGCAGCTGAGACCCTTATCTGCATAGTCTAAGAGTCTAGAAGCCACTGACTCACTCCTGTTGACTCAGTATGGTAAAAACAGTAGCAGCAGATGATAGAAGTATATTTTGAGGGTGTACAAAATAAATTTCTTCCATCTTCTTTTAAACCTCTCAATTTGTGTGTATAAGTCACTTTAACCTAAAATTGTGCTGTGGTAGCACTGTTCTCAGGACAGCATCTCTTCCAGTTGGACTGGACTGTGGCTCATGCACGTGTAGATGCCTTCATTGATCATAAAGAAAGCAGACTGCTGCTTCATGGCCATTCACTTATGGAGATTAACTTAATTTTAAGCCAGAACATTCTTTGCTATAGGGCACGTGCACTTGCTGAAGAGACAGAGAGATGGAAAGCAAAAAATCACCCCCTAGTGGAATGACCATCCTGCATTCCTTTCTCCTCTCCTCTCTCCTCTGGGGATTTTGGGCACGCATGTACATACACCCAGTATGAGTTTTAAGCTACTGGGTTCAGGACTCTAACCATAGTCAGCCATGTGAGTCCAGTGATATAACCTTATGCCATCTGCTGGCCCCAGCCAAAACATTCTTTTTCTTTCATAACAGCAATGTATTTCAGAGTTTAATGTACATTTATTTCACTCAGATTAGACAGATGGTAAGAAAGATATGAACGATAACCTTCCCCTTTGCCTTGATTCTTGGGGTCTGTCCATCACAGGGGTGGACATCCTCAGCTCTTCACCTCAAAAGTTCCTGACCTCATTAGTTTTCTGCCAGCCCCAAGATTGTGAGCTGTGGTTTCTTCCATTGTACTACAAGTGTAGCTATGCTCCCACCTTATCTTCCACTCATTATATTAAGCAAGTGCCCTGGAGAAACTGTCCATCTGGCAGGAGGAGATGGGTGGCCAAGAAAATGTGGCTTGGCTTTATGAGGTGCTAGTTGTACTGATTTTGCAATGTCTCCTGAGTTTTTTTGGGTGGGGGGAGAGGTTTTTGCTATAGGGCACGTGCACTCGCCAGAAAGACAGAGAGAGACAGAGAGACAGAAAGCAAGAAATCCCCTCCGCCAAGGGGATGGCCATGCTACAATCCCTTCTCCTCCATTCTCCTCTTGGGATCTTGGGCATGCACGCACATGTGCCTGGTGTGAGTTTAAGGCACCAGATCCAGGACTCGAACCACAGTCGACTACATGGAAGTCCAGTGACATAGCCATTATGTTAACTGCTGGTCCCTGCCTCCTGAGTTTTTAAAGCTTGTTCATTGTCCCTTAAATTATATCAGTCCTAATCTAGAAAAAGTTTAATTTTTGAAGCTATATGTCTTGTCTTTGTCCTAGTTTTTATGATTATTTTTGCTTTTTAATGACTGGATACTGTCAGTTGCATAAATGAGACTTGTTTTAAAACCCTGATGGGTGGGCCTCTTTCTTAGAAAGAGATGTACTTTGTTCTGTAAATTTTTTTTGCTACCTTCTCAGTGTTGCTTTAACATCTGAGTGCCCAGCATTAGAACTATAATAAGTTTAATATTGAGCCATCTCTATTTTTAACCTAATTTTTCTTCATTTTTAAACAACACATTACATTGAAGAAAATTTTCACCCACAATGTTGCTATAAGGCAGATAGAAGCTCTTCTCCCATTTTACAGATGATGAACCTAAGGCTCAGGAAGAATGTTGTTCCCAGGATTGCACAGTTCATAATGATGCTGTCTTCCTTTGACCCTAGAGCACACTACCTCCACAGTCTGTGGGATTCTCATAGCACTATCTCTCCCCTCCAGAATTTCTCTAGGCTTCAGTGAGACTAGCAATGCGTGTACAGTGCTCTGGCAGTAACTGCAGGTCTTTCAGAATCCAGCAGAGGAGAGTCTCCTAAGTAATGCACTTAATATTAAGATCCTTTTTTTAGGGAAATAGCCATTAAAACAGAAAGACAGCTAAAAAAGAAAGGTCCTCAATGTTACAGTTACTCGTGAGTTATTTGGAAATTTTGCACACAGGCACCCACAGTGTAGCTGTGCTGTGCAGTGAAGAAATGGGGAAGGAGGTTTAAATTACACGCCCTGACCAGACGTCTGCTTTAGTGCATCTTCATTCTTCTTGCTGAGTATGCAACATGTGTTTGATGTTTAGCTTGTTCAGGCTTGCCTGCCAATCCCCCTCTGTACATGTCATAATCTTACCTCTCACCTAAGGTCTTACCTGTGGCCTGCCAGAAAACCTCTGCTCACTGTTCAGGCCCACCTTGAACTGTCCAACTATGAAACCCATTTAACATTTACTATCTGTACCCCAATTTATTGTTTATTGTTCTCTAATTGTTTCATGAGTCTTTTCTCTCCAACCAAATTATAAGCTGCATGAGGGCAAGGAATATGTGTCATGCGTCTTTGGGATCTGCCTCAGAGTGTAGCACCAAGGTAGGTACAACGTAGGCCCCTAGTAACACTTGATTTGGATCACTCAGAACCCCAAATACCGTGAGCACTTCCCGTATAACTTCGTATATGTAGCTCCCTTGTCTCCAACCATTATTCTTCTCTCTGTGGACATCTGTGGGGACAGACTCTTTGAGAAGTCTGTGTTTGCCATTTTAGGATACTGAATCATACCAGAATGTTGTGGACCTCACTGAGGACAGGAGACCTCAGAACCCAATCCAGGACAACATGGAGAACTACAGGAAACTGCTTTCCCTGGGTAAGAAGCAGTCACTCCTAATCCAGTCACTGGAGTATCTTGTCACCTTCCTTTTTTCACACTGCAGGATCTTAAGAGTCCATGCTAACATATTTGAACTTCAAGTGTACTATGAAGCCTTTGAAAGATTGTAATCAGGAAAGTAAATGATAAGATCTGTGTGGATTTTTTTTTTCTTAAAGAGATGTTTTTCTGTTGGGCATGTGCTCTCACCAGAGAGACAGAAAGAAAGCAAGAAATCACCCCTTGAGGGATGACAATGTTGCAGACCCTTCTCCTTCATTCTCCTCTCCGGATTTTGGTCATGCACACATGTGCCTGGCGTGAGTTTCAAGCCACCAGGTCTGAGACTTGAACTGTAGTCAGATATGTGGGAGTCCAGTGCCTTACCACTACACCACCTGTAGGCCCCAGGATCTGTGTTTTTAAAAAGCTCCTCTGGGGGCCAGCAGGTGGCATGGTGGTTAAGGCACTGGACTCCCACTTGGCTGACTGTGGTTTGAGTCCCAGACCTGAAGGCTTGAAAATCATGCCAGACATATGTCCAAGCATGCCCAAAGTCCTAGTAGCAGAGGAGCCAGCAGGTGGCCTAATGGTTAAGGCGCTGGACTCTCACATGGCCATCCACCGTTTGAGTACTGGATCTGGCAGCTTGAAAATCACTCCAGGCACATGCGTATGCATACCTAAAATCTCAAGAAGAGAGTAAAGAAGGGACTGCAGTGTGGCATCCCCCCTGGGGGGGTTATGATTCCTTACTTTCCTTTCACTGTCTCTCTGTGTCTCTCTCCAACAAGCACATGTGCCATATGGCAGAAACCTAGAAAGGAAAAAAAAAAATTAGGAGCAGAATGAAAAAAAAGGACTGCAGTGTGGCCATCCACCCTGGGGCATGATTTCTCACTTTCCCTCTCTGGCAAGTGCAGATTCTGTGGCAGAAACCTAAAGAAAAAGAAACTTCTCTGACTTTGGATGAAAAACACATTATTCAGGGTGGGAGCAAACAGGAAGACAGGTCCTGCCTTAAGAGTTGATATTCTTTCTAGAGATTGGCAGTGGTGATATTTAAAAACATATTTAGAATGGACTCCTGGGCTGACTCTTCTAGAAGACATCTAGCCCAGGTTGGTAGTAAGCAATTGGCTCTATAGGTATGTGAGACCATGTGGCCTTGAGGAAGTTCAGTGTTTAGTGAGCAGATGGAGAAAGGGCAGTCAAGAGGTAAGAGGAAAAACACAGTGGTGAGTGAAAAGGGGGCTATCAAGACTTTGACTGGACTAGTATACAGTGTGTTTATGCTGTAATATATACAGTGATTGAATGTATAAAAAAATAAAATATATATTAAAAAGCTAAAAAAGATGGTTACAAAAAGGTGAAAACTAAAAAAGGATGCACTGAATTGAGGGACATGGAGGTCTTTATACAGTTTTCTGAGTGGAGTCAGGGGAATTAATTAAAATGCAGACTTCAGTGGAATTGGGAATGGATAGTAGTGAATTGAGACAGCAAATGAAAGATACCAGTGAAACAGATGTGGGTCACTTCATATTTAGTGGCTCAGAGAGAGAAAGAAAAAATTTATGGTGATAAGTGTTGGTCCCAAACTCGAATTTGAGCCATTATACTATTCTTGTGACCAGGGGTACAGCTTGCTGAAGATGATGGTCACTCCCACATGACCCAAGGCCACTCATCAAGATCCAAGAGAAGTGCCTACCCAAGTACCAGTCGAGGTAAGCACCACACAGATACTACAGAGGAGCCTTTGCAACCAACGAGACACATCAAAAATCATTTATATTTCCACTCCACATCCCAGAGGGTGTTTTCCTCCAAGTTCTTCTATCATTTTGTACAAGCATGGGGACCCAGGAGTATTTACATTTGGGGTTTCTTTCCAGGTCTGAAAACTATGCCTGAAGCCAAAAAGTCAACCCACCGGCGGGGAATTTGTGAAGATGAATCTTCCCATGGGGTGATAATGGAAAAATTCATCAAAGACGTGTCACGCAGCTCCAAATCAGGACGAGCAAGGGAGTCGAGTGATCGGTTGCAGAGGTTCTCCAGAATGTCAGATGATAACTGGAAGGACATTTCGGTCAACAAGAGGGAATCAGTGATCCAGGAGAGAAGCTGTGATGGGAATGCATTTAGGGGAGGTTTTAGGTTTAATTCAAATCTTGTTTCCAGAAAGAGAGTTCTTGAAAGAAAAAGACGCTATCATTTTGACACAGATGGGAAAGGCTTGAGTCATGATCCTAAAGGCTGTGCTAGGAAGAAGCCCTTTGAATGTAGCAGCGAGATGAGGAAAGCCATGAGTATGAGCAACCTAAGCAGCCTTGGCTCCCCCTCCTTTACTGAGTCCCAGCCAGTTGATTTTGGGACAATGCCGTACGTGTGTGATGAGTGTGGACGGTCTTTCAGTGTCATCTCAGAATTTGTTGAACATCAGATCATGCATACTAGAGAGAACCTCTATGAATATGGTGAGTCTTTTATTCACAGCGTGGCTGTCAGTGAGGTTCAGAAAAGTCAGGCTCGGGGGAAACGTTTTGAGTGTAAGGAGTGTGGGGAAACCTTCAATAAGAGTGCTGCCCTGGTTGAGCATCGGAAAATTCATTCTAGAGAGTATCTTGCAGGTTGTAAAGATCAGGAGTATGAGGAAACCTTCATGCCTAGTCCGACCTTCAGTGAGCTTCAGAAGATATATGGCAAAGACAAGTTCTATGAGTGCAGGGTGTGTAAGGAAACCTTTCTTCATAGTTCTGCCCTGATTGAGCACCAGAAAACCCATGGTAGAGGGAACTTTGGTGATGACAAAGATAATGAGCATGAGCGTGAACGAGACCATGAACGAGACCGTGGAGAAGCCTTTATGCCCAGCTCAACCCTTAATGAGCTTCATAAAATGTATGGTAAAGAGAAACTCTATGAATGTAAGGTGTGTGGGGAGAACTTCCTTCATAGCTCAACTCTGCGAGAACATCAGAAGATCCATACTAGAGGAAACCCATTTGAAAATAAGGGTAAAGTGTGTGAGGAAACTTTTATTCCTGGTCAGTCCCTAAAGAGGCATCAGAAAACTTATGCTAAGGAGAAGCTCTATGACTTTAAAGATAGTAGGGATGCCTTTGTGCAAAGTTCAGACCTCAGTGAACATCAGAAAATTCATTCTCGTAAGAATTTCTTTGAAGGTAGAGGGTATGAGAAATCTGTCATTCATAGCGTGCCTTTCACTGAATCTCAGAAAAGTCATACTATAACAAGACCACCTGAAAACAAGGCATTCACCATCAGCTCTAACCCTGATGAATACCAGAAATTACCCACTAAAGAAAATGTCTATGAGGGAAAACCATATGAAATGTCTGTTATTCATAGCTTAGCCTCTTCTGAAGCTGGGAAAATTCATGATGCAGTAGGGCCCAGTAAACTGAAAGTGGTGGCAGAGTCTACATTTCAAAGCTCTGATGTTATCAACCATCAGAAAATCCTTGCTGGAGGCAATACCTGTGAAGGAAAGGAGTACAAAAGGTCTGTTATCCATAGTCTAACCACTCTCAAACCTTGGAAAAGTCACAGTGAAAATGAACTTGTTGAATGTAATGAGAAGGGAGAATCCTCCACGTACATCTCATATCTTAATGGAAAGCAACAGATTCCTGCCAGAGAGAGCCCATATGAAAGGGGTAAGAAGAACAACTACAAGGACTCTGTTATACAGAGTGTATCCCATGCCGAATCTCAAAAAAGTCTTACTGGAGAGGGATCCAGTGAATTTAAACAGGATGGAGAATTCTCTGTTCCCAGTTCAAATGTCCGAGGACCCCAGAAAGCTCGTGCTAAGAAGAAATACATTGAGCATAGGGACAATGAGACCTCTGTAATTCACTCCCTACCCTTTAGTAAGTCACTAGTAGTTCACCCTAGAGAGAAACTCTATGAATGTCAACAGTGTGGGCAATCATTTGTTCTTAGCTCCAACCTCACTGAGCATCAGAAGATTCATGAGAGAGAGAGGCCCTCTGGAAGTAGAAACTATGAACAATCTGTCATTCGCAGCTTGGCTGGTACTACCCCTCAGACAAGTTATACCCAAGAGCAATATACTGAAGAGCAAGTACACAACAAATGTAAAGAGATGGGGCAATGTTTTGCTACAAGCAAAGATCTTTGTGTGCATCAGAAAATCTATACTCAAGAGAAGAGCCATGAAGAGGTCCCTGGTAAAGAGGTCCATACTGATGAGGCCCATGACAAGGAGGCTTATGGTGAGGAGGTCCATTGTGATGAAGCCTGTGGCGAGGAGATTTATAGTGAGGGGGTTCATGGTGAGGAGGTTTGCGGTGAGGAGGTCCATAGTGAAGAGTCCCATGGTGAGATTAATGGTCAGGATAAAATTGAAGATTCTGTTATTCAGGGCTCAGACTTGAATGAATCTCAGAAAGATGACCCCGATGACACAATCTATGAATGTCAAGACTGTGGGCTAGGCTTTGTGGATCTCGCAGACCTCACAGATCATCAGAAAGTCCATAGCAGAAAGTGCCTCGTTGATAGCCGTGAATACACACATTCTGTAATTCACACCCATTCTATCAGTGAGTATCAGAGAGATTACACTGGAGAGCAGCTCTATGAATGCCCAAAGTGTGGGGAATCTTTTATTCATAGTTCATTTCTTTTTGAGCATCAGAGAATCCATGAACAAGACCAGTTATATTCCATGAAGGGGTGTGATGATGGTTTTATTGCTCTCTTGCCCATGAAGCCACGGAGGAATCGTGCTGCAGAAAGGAATCCTGCTCTTGCTGGGTCGGCCATTCGATGCCTTGTCTGTGGACAAGGATTCATTCATAGCTCTGCTCTTAATGAGCATATGAGACTTCACAGGGAAGATGATTTACTGGAACAAAGCCAGATGGTTGAGGAAGTTTTCATTCCAGGCTTAGCTCTCACCGAGTTTCAAAGAAGTCAAACAGAAGAGAGGCTCTTTGAATGTACAATCTGTGGAGAGTCCTTCGTCAATCCATCAGAACTTGGGGATCACATAAGTGTTCACAAGAATGAGCCCTATGATTATGGGGCCTCCTATACTCATACTTCATTTCTTACTGAGCCCCTCAAAGGAGCTATACCGTTCTATGAATGCAAGGATTGTGGGAAGTCCTTTATTCATAACACAGTCCTCACTAAACATCAAGAGTTTCATCCTGAAGAAGAAGAAGATGAAGAAGAAGCAACAACCCAAGAAGTTGAGGTCAATGTCCTTGTTCCACGAGAAGTTCTGCGGATTCAGGGGTCAAACGTAGAGGCTGCTGAGCAAGAGGTGGAAGCTGCTGAGCCAGAAGTGGAGGCTGCTGAGCCAGAGGTGGAGGCTGCTGAGCCAAACGGAGAGGCTGAAGGGCCAGATGGAGAGGCTGCTGAGCCAAATGGAGAGGCTGAACAGCCAAATGGAGAGGCTGAACAGCCGAATGGGGATGCTGATGAACCGGATGGTGCAGGGATTGAAGACCCAGAAGAAAGAGCTGAAGAGCCAGAAGAAAAAGCTGAAGAGCCAGAGGGAGATGCTGATGAGCCTGATGGTGCAGGGATTGAGGACCCTGAAGAAGGTGGTGAAGATCAAGAGATTCAGGTTGGAGAATCATATTATGACTGCCATGAATGCTCAGAAACTTTTGCTTCCAGTGCAGCATTTGGTGAGCACCTGAAGACCCATGCCAGCATGATCATATTTGAGCCTCCAAATGCCTTTGGGGAGTGCTCGGGCTACATTGAACGTGCGAGCACCAGTGCAGGTGGCAATGATCAGGCCGATGAGAAGTACTTCAGATGTGATGTCTGTGGGCAGCTCTTTAATGACCGCCTGTCCCTCGCTAGGCATCAGAACACCCATACTGGTTGAGAGCACAAGGGTAACAGTTAGGAAACCTTCACCTAGAACTCAATCCTTACCAAACCACAGAGAACTCAAACCAACCTGTAATAATGTCAATAAGAAATTTACCTTAGCTCATATACACCTGACTTAACCTCAGAAAACTCAGACTGAAGAGTCTGAATCTGGACACTCCTCAGGCTTAGCTCTGTCACATCAGATGCTAGTATTTGGATGTGGGAAAGCCACAGCAAGTACTTTAACTTTCATCCCAGTAACCAGATGGAGGAAGAAAACCTGGGAGTATTTGAGATGCAGAGATTACCCCATTCAACTGTAGATGACACTCCTATAACTTATATATAGTGTTTCCTGAGGTGTACATAAAACAGATCATAGCAAAATAGTGATCACATGTATTTGGATTTATTATGATACACAGTTATGCTTTACATTGCAGAGGCACCTTACCTGGTACTCTGCATTTTGCTTTTTTTTAAAAAAAAAAAACTTTTTTGGAGGAGGGAGTGAGCAACAAATTAGAATATATTTGTAAATGTCTTAGATCCTAAGAAAGATTTATTTGAACCCTGTCAGTATCTTTTTGAGTGTTTGAATGTGTTTTCTTGCTTACTCTTAAATAGTCTTGTGAAGGTGCAGACATGAAAAATAACATGTCTTTTATCTTGCTGTTTGAAAAGAGAAGGACTTTGGACTTCCTTCTGCAGCCATTTCATCTGCACCCACACACTTCAGAACGTACTGTTGTGTAAGCCTTTACAATATGCAGATTGGCCTTCTGTGACCCACATTAATTGGTTGCCACATCGTACGTACCTTGCAGTGGTTCTTATGCAAAACTATTACTAGTTTGGATTTTTTGTTGTTGTTGTTTTTCTCTTAACTAACTCAATGTGTCTTTGATAGTGAATTCATAAAACCTGAAGTGTTTCCTGTTAAATCTTACATCTTTGCCTTTAAAGAATGGGTTGCAACCATCACTAGATCATGGTAGTGCCTAGTGAAGGTTGAGAACCATAGGAGAGGCTCTCACGGTGTATATAAGGATGCAAGCTAAGGACCTTTCATCAATTTGTGTGCTTCCTGCCTTAAGTAACAAGTAGTAATGTGGCTTGGGTTACCTACACAGCATTAGTATGTGCTGCCACAAGTCAGTGTGAACCATGTGTGCCCAGGAATTAATATCCTTAGAAGTTTCTACTGCTAAACCTAATTCTCCTCTTCTTTATCTGTCTAAAGAAAACCCCATGTCAAACTTGCATTTTTTTTTAAAGGCAAAATAAAAAGCTTTCTTTACAGTTAACTCAAGCTTAACATGGACTCAGGTTCCCCAGCAGCCTTAATTTGTTTTGTTAATATCTGTTCCTTCTCTTTCAGCCCTCTTAAGTATTTGAGATACCCGTTAGCTTTGTATTAGTCTGGTCTCCTGCTTTCTTAATTACAAATTTTGACCTCACAGCTTGAGGTTTCCTGTGTCCTGTTCTGTGGACCACTTGTGCTCCTTTGCTTCCCTCCCCTGCATAATGACTATATTAAAAGATTTTTTGGCCTTGAGTTGGCTGAAAAAAAAAATTAAAAAAAAGTTTTAAAAAAATGGATCTGTAGATCAAATGAGCAAAAGAAAAGCACAGATCATTTGAGAAAGCAAAATTTAAATACCCACTGGGGGAAATGTGTCTGAATCTTACTCTCTTAAATCCACAGTATTTGGGCTCACAAGGAGTGTAGGGTCAAAGCCGCAGAGAATACCAAAGTCTATGGAGGTTGTAGAGCTGTGAGCAAGAAGCAAAAATGAGTAAGCCAAAGAAGGGAGTCCTAATACATCATCAGACCTAGAAGGGAGAGGAAACAGACAGACGAAAACAGTGGAAGTAGCGATTGGAAGGCCAGGTTGGTGAGAATGGTGGTGTCCTGGACAGTTTGGAAGAATGGGCTTTTTGATTGCATGGTGAGGATGGAGACCAGCTGCATAGGAAACCCAAGGTTAGAATGGACATCCAGGAAAACTGAGGGACTTTAAGGCACTGTATGGGGTGAATACCCTAGAAGTGGGTCAGTGTTGATGTTATCAGAATTGGCAGTGTTTCACCTTAAAAGTGAGTCAGTGTTCATGTCATTATTGGCAGTATTAACCAGCAGACACTTTCAGAAAGCAGTTTGCCAAAAGTCAGGGTGTCCTTTCCAACCTTACATTAGTGAAATATTAGGAACAACTTAAATGCTGAACATTGGGGGATGAACATATCTGGACTCTTATGCAGCTGTTTAACATGATAATCAAGAGTTATGTAGCAACATGGAAATATATTTACAGAATATTAAGTGGAGAAAGCAGGACACAATTATATTTATACTGTTTAAAAACGTATGCTTATAGTCAAAAGCTGTTGTGGTTGTGCTGTAGGCTTATAGTTGAGCATTTATTTTCTTAAATCTTTGAATGTTCTTTATGGTAGTGTTACTTAAAAGTTTACGATCACATTTCCATTGTGAACATAATTTGAAGTCATCATCAAACACTTGGAAAATACAGAAGAATAGAGGGAAGAAAAATCCATATCTCCATCATCCAAAGACAGATATACTCTTCACTATCGTGTTTGTTATTGTTTCTGTGCACAGGTTTATGATTATAACTGTCAAAATGTGTATTCGGAATAGCTGTATGTTACCTTCGTGGAATTATGGTTAAGTATTTTCATCTTATTTTTTAAAATATTCCTTTTAATAACAAAGTTTATTATGTTTGTCTTGATTGCAAGCATAATACATACCCAGAGAAAGATTAGAAAATGCAGTAAGTTAAAAAAATTACCATATTCTGAACACCCAATAACACTCATGTTAACATCTTGATCTATTTCTTCCATCTTATCCAGTGAACAAGCTTATAATTCTCAGTGTTAGGTATGTACGCATAAATCTTAAAATGGAAAGAAATGTGGAAAATAATTAATGTTGGGGGATTATGGTTAAATATTTTGTCTTAAATTCCTCTTTTGGTGTTTTGGTATTGTGTATGTATTTCTCCATTACAAATATAAGACATATGCATAGAAATTTTGGGGGAAATTCAGTAAAGTATAGGAAGAAAATTGACCCATATTTCCAGCACCCCACAACTACTGAGACTATCTCAATATGTGCATCAGTCTGATTACTAGAGTGGTAATAACAAGTATACATACATAAGTGTCAAAGACGGGAAGAAATATGGAAAACAAATAGTTGTGTGGTAGTTGTGGGATTATGGTTAAGTATGTTGTCTGTTTCCTTGAGTGGTCTTTATCATGGTGTTTTGGTAGTCCACCTTTATTACTATTTCCATTTTATACATAATACATGTTCATTATAGAAACTCTGAAGTTCCAGAAATGTAGAAGAGATACCCATTTTTTTCACCACTCAAAGACTGTAGTTAACTTCTTGATATATTTTCTTCATCTCATTTCTGTGCACAGATTTTTGATTTGTTAATATGGTTGTGGTCGTTCTATCTACTATCTGTAATAGTGCCAACAATAAAAATAAAGTTAAAAATTAGACATTTTCATTCTCTTTTGCTTGTTTTAAGAGTTTGGGGTCGTTAAATATGTGGTGCTTTGTTTTTGTTTTTTTGTTTTGTTTTGTTTTGTTACAGTTATAATTCCAAAAACCTGGTGTGCCTCCTTAGGCCTAAAAAATTTGGTTTGCAAATATTTTCATTTTTTTTAGTCTGTTATAAGATGTGTGTGCTCACCAGAAAGAGATAAGAAAGAAAAAGAAAGTGAGAAACCACCCCCCACCCTGGGAGATTTCTTACCAGTAGATTTGCACACAAACAGAACTGCATCCTTCCTTGTCCTCCTCTCAAGATCTTGGGCATGCACACATGCACCATTATCATTTTCTAGCCACTGGTCTGGGACTTGCACCACACAGTTGACCATGTGGCATCCATCTGCCTTAACCTTGTGCCACTTGCTGACCCATTTCTAAGGGACTTTTTAATAATTCTTGAGTTCACATTTTAACTGCAGTTAAAAATTATTCCTAAGTTTTTGCACTGACTATAATAACCACAAGTGCAATATATTTCAGTTATTTGAGTGGGCATTTTTGATTGGAAATACTACTTCCTCAAATATAAACACAGTGCAGCTATGGCCCCCAGGCTCCATGTCAACCTTGAAGATCCATATTTTTTCCATCAAATTTTACCATCATCTATGTATTAGCAGTGTTTCCCCTAATGTTTGTAAGGAGACAAAGTGATATGGCCATGTCCTCACATAACAGTGCCTAAAAGCAAAGAGAAAAATTGTGTGTGTGTGTGTGTGTGTGTGTGTGTAGTTTGAAGATCAATATAGCTATACCGGCATTCTTGTTTAGTGTTTGCATCTCTTTTTCCAACATTTGGATACTGGCATGCTTATATAATTTGTGGTTGTGTTACACAAACTACCTATGCAGGTCAGCTTAGAAATCTCCATCAAATGTCATATACATGTCCCCTTTGCCTCCATTTGGCTTCAGGGAATTCATCCCCCGGGGGATGGCCACACCGCAATCCCTTCTCCTCCATTCTCCTCTCAGGATCTTTGGCACACACACACACACACACACACACACACACACTCCTAGCATGAGTTTAAGCCACTGGGTCTGAGACTCAAACTGCAGTTGGCTACATGGGAGTCCAGTGACAGCCATTAAGCCAACTGCTGGTCCCCACTTTATTCATTTATTAATTTTTCCAGAGAGGGACAGAGTGAGCAAGAGAGAGAGGGAAGTGAGAAAGTGAGCCACCAGGTCTGGGACTTGAACTGTGGTTGGACATGTGGGAGTCCAGTGCCCTCAACCACCACACCACCTGCTGGCCCCTCCAACATTTCAGTACAGTGCTCTATCACCTATGCTACCACAGCTGGGCCCCCTTTATTACATTTTATGTTACAGATACAAATACGTACAGAATATATATATATATTATACACATATAATCTATATACATATATAGTGTATAATATTTGTACATACATATTTATATGCCTGTGTGTAGTGTGCATACCCATATACATATAAATATACGTTGTTTTAGTTCATTTTAAAGTTGCTGTAACTGAATACCATAGACGAGGTAATTAAAGAATAAATGTTTAGTTAGCTCACAGTTTTGAAGGTCCAAAGTCAAGGGGTTGCATCTGATGAGGATCTTCTTCTTGGTGGGGTTCTCTGCAGAGGTGCCTGTTGTACATTACCTGGCGAGAGGATAAGAGTTTGTGTTTGATGTTTGTCTTCTTTTTTATTGTCAGCAGTATTCAGTCATGGGGGCTCACCCTGACGACGACCTTATTACATCTCTTAGGCCCTCCTTTTCTATTCCACAGGCAGATTAAGTTTCCACTTTCTTAATACCTACACAATAGCAACCACTGGGGTTTTTGTTTTGTTTTTTTAAGTTTTTGGTGCTGGCCAGGGAGGGAAAGTGAGAAATCACATTGGGTGCAAGGGGTGGGGGGAGAGTAGCCATGCCACAATCCCTTCTTCATTCTCTTCCTGGAATTTTGGTCATGCAGGCAAACACACCCCTAGTGGTTTTCAAGCCGCCAGGTCTGGGATTCAAACCTGGATAGCCGCTATGTGGGAATCCAGCGCCTTAACCATTATGTGACCTGCTGGCCCCTAGCACTCAATTTTTAATTCATTAATTTTGGGCCACACATCCAAACCACAACATACATAAGTGCATATAATCATACGTATACACACATGCAGATCTGCACACATACAGTCTGTGTAAAAAGCAGTCCCGGTGGTAACTTGCGTGGACATGTGTTTATAGGAGTAAAAAGTTGGTGGATGGAGCACGCATAGTGGGAGGAAGGATCCACTGTCTACTGCCTATTTTCTAATTCTTGAAACCATGTACTAATTCTCCAAAACGTTAAGTAAAGCGTTAAACCTGAGGAGGAAGGCGCAGGTGCACCCAGGGCCGGCGACTTGCCCGCACCTCGGGACCGGGGCTTGGCGCCCCAGCGCGAGCGCACGCGCGAACCCACATGGCGCATGCGCGGCGGGACCCGCGCCAGAGCTGTCGGGGCCGCCCGACCGCCCAGTCAGGTGAGCTGTGCGCGGGCGAGGTGAGCGGGCGGCCGGGTGCTCGGGCCTCCGTGGGGGCGACGCCTCAGCGGCCCTGCGGGGCTGGTTGTTGTGGGGAAGCGGGTGGACGGCGGGAACTAGCCGAGCCTGAGGGCAGCGCCCGGGACGGCCCACACGGCCCCAAGCCCCGCAGCGCGAGGCGGGAGGGCGAGGACGGGTCTGACGGGAAGGGGGAGCCGAGGCGGCGGCGGCGGCCTGCCCGGGGCGCCCTCTCCTCAGAGCCCTGCGAGGGTCCAGCGCCCTCCGCCCCGGCCCTGCCCCGCCTCCGGGCCGCCTCAGCCCGCCTCTGCTCTCCCCTGCGCCGCGGTCCCAGCCCTCTGCGCTTCCCTCCTACCTCGGCCTCACCTGTCAGCCGCGCTTCCTCCTCCTCCCTCAGCACCTGCCCGTCCTGCCCTAGTCACACTCCCTGCGCCTTCGCCCTCAATCGTGTCCTGCTGTGTCCCTCCCTCTTTCCCGGGCTCTAAGACTCACCGCTTTATTCTGCATTTCCTGTTCTTCCTCGCCCCCCTCCCCACCCCTGTGTCCCTTCCTCCTTCCCGGCCACCACCTCTTTCGCCCAGCCCTGCCCCAGCCCTCTCAAGTGCTTGCCCTGCATCTCCTTAACCTCAGTCCCGCTCTCTCCTCCACGTGTCCCCACACCTCTCTAAGCTGGATCCGTCAGCCCTGTCCCTTTGACTCCCTACCTCAGTTCTCCTTCCCGTGTCTGTTTGCTGCCCTGGCCCATTGCCTCTCTCAACTCCACCCCTCTCTACTGCTCCTCTTCCTCCGTTCTGCTCCTCTCTCTGAGTCCCTAGCCCTTAGTGATGTTGGTTCTGCCCCTCTTTTCCTGACTCTCCCCTACCCCATCAGTTCTGCTTTCTTTGTTTTTTCTTCCTGACCCTACTCTTCTCCCATTTCAGCCTCTCCCTTTACCTCAACACCTCCCTCTGTCTCAACCCCACACCTCTTTTTGCTCTTGTCTTTGCCCTGTTCCTCCACTTTGTCCTTGAACTGGCTCCTCTCCTCTCTGCCCCCACTCTCTGTCCAGTCCTCTCCACTTTGCATCTTTCTTTCCTGTGCTCCCCATAGTCCCTGCTCCATGCTCCCAACCTCTGCTTCAGCCTCAGCCCATCCAGGGCCTCTTGGTTTCCATCTGGGTCTCCTGACATACTCTCAGCCTTGCTTCTCTGGAACCTCTTCCCTATTCTGAAATTAAGAAATCCACCACCACTCATACCTTTTCTTAAAATAGAGTTTCATTTATTTTAAATTTATTTAACATGTCAACTGCTTTTGTCATTGCTTATTATTTCATCTCCCATGCTTCTCATAAGAATCCTGGAGGGGAAATGGAAATGGCTGTTTGGATATAAAGTATAAAAAGAGTACCTTTCCTTTATCCTTATAAGAAGTCTACTTGCTGCTCTTTTTTGTTTTAAAAATGCACAAAATTTCTTTGCATTAAGTTACATAATACATCTGTTTATGTCTTCCTTTAAAGATGTTTTATTATTATTATTATTTTAAATTCATGATAGAGAGTGGTTGTGCATGCATGAGAGAGAGAAGCACCCCCAGCAATGTCTTATTATACCAAGATCCGCTTTCCCTGGTCCTCTAAATCGTCAGACCTTGAGCACATTTGCACATACCAGTGTGTTTTCAGGCGAACTCTGAGATCAAACCTATAGTCAGCTATATGACTACCATCACTGCAATTCAGTTTGCTACTAATTGTGCCACTAGGCTGGATCTAGAATTTTTTTTTTTTCATTGTAGAAAAAGCAACTGATTGTCCAGGATGGAATACCTGTGCCACCTTATTTAATTCTTACAGCAGTGTGGGGAAAGAGGTGGTCATTTTTCTCTATTTTTATTGATCAGAAAAGCTAAATCCAAAGAGGTGCTACCAATTACCCAGATTTACATATCATTTCCCAAGTTACTAGTGCTTCATAGTACAGAAACTGTTCACTTCCCATATGTCAAGTTTTTAGTAGAAATTAAATTGTACTCTCCCAAGGATGTTTTTGGTCAAGGGAGAAATTGTAATTGTGAGTTATTAAGAAAATGATGAAAGTTAGACTTACACCATCCTCCAGCCTTGGTATATAACAAAAATGAACAACTTTTTTATGTTTTTATTTTTTAGTGCATGTGCACTCATCAGAGAGACAGAGTGAGACAGAGAAACAGAAAGTGAGAAGTCACTCCCCAAGGATGATTTCTTCTCCTTCATTCTCTTCTCAGGATCTTGGGCATATGTGCACAGTGCCTGGCATGAGTTTTAAGTCGCTGGGTCTGGGACTCAAACCACGATTGACTATGTACCAACCAAAAATCTGATAAAAGTTCTAAAGAAAACAAGAGTAAGAAAATTATAAAGATAAGTGAAATTAATATATAAGAAAACAAAAATAATAGTACTAGAACTTGAAGTGAATATTGGGTCTTCAGAAAAGTTATGACTCATTTTGCCTAGAAAAACAAAAATACAGCATGACTTTCATGATGACCTAATACTTGAAATAAGAGGGGAGAAGGTGGCAATAAAGAGAAAAATTGGGCTGGCTCTTTTGTGCAATGATTAAGTGTTGTATATAGGGAATTGGATTCCACATGGCCAATTGCAGTTCAAGTCCTGGCACTGGTGGCTTAAAAAACATACCAGGTATCTGTGTGTGTGCCCCAAATCCTGACAGAAATAGAGGAAAGGAATTGCAGCATTACCATTCCTCATTTGGAAGTGCTTTCTCTTTCTCCCTCCGTCTGCCTGACAAGTACATGTGCTTTTTGGCAATTAAAAAGAAAGGAGGGCCAGCAGGTGGCATGGAGGTTATATCTGCTAGATCCCACATGGCCACTGTATGGTTTGAGTACCAGACCTGACTGTTGGAAAATCACTCCAGGTGTGTGTGTGCACACATATGCCCCAAATCCCAAGAGAGTAATAAAGGAGAAGGGATTGGGCTGTGGCCACCTTCCAGGGGGTAATTTCTCACTTTCCCTCTCTCTTTCTCTCTGGCGAGCACATGTGACCTATAGCGAAACAAAACACAACAAAAAAGAAGGAAAAAAATGGACTGGACAGGGTACAGTGGTAAAACACAGCTCTGTGAGACTGACTCATATGGAAAACTTCTAGATTCTTATCCAGAGACTTTCTTCAGTATGCTGAGCATTCACATGGGGCTGGGGCTGACTGAAGTTGAGGGTGGCTCATAGCATCAGGGCCTTGTTTGGAGTGTGTGCATGTGCTTGTGTGAATGTGTGCTCAGAGAAGAAATAAACTTTTAAAAACAATAAAAATTTTCAAAAAGAAATAAAGATCATAGACTAAAAGGATGAAGTCACAGGGTCAGCAGGTAGCATGGTGGTTAAGGCACTAAACTCCCACATGGCAGACTGTGATTTGAGTCCCTGACCTGGAAGCTCGCTGTCTCTCTCTCTCTCTCCCTGGTGAGCTTTCATGCCATGTAGATAAATAAAATAAATCTTTAAAATAAAAATGAAGTTACATACTTAGGAAATTTAGTATTCCAAGAGTGCTATACTCAACGAGTGTTAATATATTGAATTTTTATATTATATTTCAAGCAAATGAGTAGTTTTTCTGAAAGAGTATTAAGAAAATTGGGTTTAGGGCCAGCATGTGGTATGATGGTTGAGACACTGGGCTCCCACATGGCCAACCGCAGTTCGAGTCCTGGACCTGGTGGCTTTCTCTCTCTCTCTTTCTGGTGAGTGTATGTGCCCTACAGTAAATTGAAAAAAAAAAATAATAATAAAATTAAAAAATAAATACAAAAAAAAAAAAAGAAAAAGAAAAGTGGGTTCAAGAAGTAGAAAACCCGAATAGATCAGTGGCTACTGAAAAGTCATTGAACAGTTAATTAGTTGAAATTAGAAAGCCTTCTGAACAGTTTTAGTGGTATTTAGAGTTTAAATATAAAGGCTGAATAAAGGGGTATTATAGAAAAAAAAAGCTGCTAAGAATTGGATGAAAAGGAAGGTAGGTTAAGATAAGATATTGAGGGACCAGCAGTTGGCTATGTCACTGGACTCACATGTAGTCGACCATAGCTCAAGTCCCAGACCTGGTGGCTTAAACTCAGGCCAGGCACATGTGCATGCATGCCCAAGATCCCGAGAGGAGAATGGAGGAGAAGGGATTGCAGCATGGCCATCCCCCCTGGGGGGGGGTAATTTCTCACTTTCTGTCTCTCTGTCTCTCTCTCTCTGGCGAGCACACGTGCCCTATAGCAAAAATCTCTCAAAAAAAAAAGATTAAAAAATAAGATATTGAAAAGATATTGAAAGATAAAAATTTAAGGTAAGAATTTATAGAAAAGAGGGAAAGGGAAGGATGCTGAGGGTGCCCTCTGAAGAGGGCATAAGCTCCCTTTCATTCCTTGTACCTTAGAGATCCTTGACCATTCAGGGTCATATTTTCCCATCTGGAATAGAAGAGAGGCTTATAACTCCCTATCTAGCCTTGGGTCTGGCTGGTCTAGGGAGGCAAACTGGAAGGATTTCAGTCATTTCCACTACTACGTTCTCAAGATCCCCTGAAGGCTGCAGACCTAGAAATGTAATTCAAGGGACATCACATATCCAAAGAAGGAAAGGATAGCAAATTTAATAATTGGTGGTGGCAGGAAAGTTACTAGAAGAATTTGTACCTTTCTCGCTTCCTGTGACAGACAAGGTTCTAGCTAAAGAATTAAAATGAATCCAGGCCTTTGTAGAATGTATGCATTATATCTTTCCTCATTCTATGTAATATATAGTTCTTTTAAATCCTTCATTTCTTGAAGTTAAATACTTTTTCTGTACTTCATCAAATTAGTTCATTGTGGTGTGGGGTTCAAGTTTTTTTATTCAGTGCCATTTTTGACATAATTCTAGCTTGTGCTTATTAATTTTTCATACCTGGGAATGGGACTTAGGCAGCATCTATGTATATTTATGTATAAATATCTATGAATGTATATTTAGGCATTTGTGTGAAATAAGCTAACTCCCTTTGCTTCAGATAACTTACACCCCACTGTCCAATTTTGTCTCTATGGGCCATTCTTAAGTCACTACGAAATTTCTGTAGGTCCTGAGGTATATTTTCATCTATTTCTCTGTTCACCATCTTCCATACAGTGTATTCTGGAGTAGCCTGCCTTTAAGAGTACCACTGTCCTGTCAAGGGCCAACCTTTAAAATGCTGCCTATGCCGAAGGTTTTGGATATCTTGAGGCATCCTCACATCTTTTGTCTACGTGATCAAGAGGAAAAGCGAGAAACTATCCACATGAGAAACTCAAGAAGTCTGAAAGCTTCTTGTCAAAAGTTTAGGCATTTTCGGCACTTGTCAGTAACTGGGCCTCACCAAGCTGTAAGCCAGATCCAGGAGCTTTGCCGGCAATGGCTACAGCCAGAGACTCACACCAAGGAGCAGATGATAGAGCAACTGGTGCTAGAGCAATTTCTGAGCACCCTGCCAGTGGAGGTACAGACCTGGGTGAGGTCAAAACAGCCCAAGAACAGCAAAGAGGCTGGAACCCTAGTGGCAAACTTGATCCAGGCATGTAATGAGGAAGGTGAGAAAGAGAGGAAGCAAATGACTGTTTTCATTTATTGAATAGCTGTTGTATGCCTAGTACATAATATCTGAATAAAAACTTTTAGAATGAATGAATTAATCTTATACACTAAGTTTAATCTGCCTAATCTTATGTGAGAGACCAGAAATTTTAGACTTGGTATTTGTTTTTAATATTTATTGTTTCTCTGAGTACTGGCTTTGGCCCTCTCCCTACCAACAACCCCTCCCCCCCCATATTTCTTAGCCAGCCTAAAATTTAGTATCATAAAACACACACACACACACACACACACACACACACACCTATACTACAAAACAACCTTTAAGGATTGCTCATAGCATTAATATATTAAATATAAGTTTGGAAAAATTGATCTTCATATTATTTAGTCTTTGAATTCAAGAACAAAAATGATTTTTTGAATGAATGACTACATTTTACATGCAATAAGACATAAAATATGAGAGCTACAAGTCCTGTAAGTTCAACATCTGTCAAAATCTGGTCTCTTGGGGGCGGCAAGTGGCGTGGTGGTTAAAGGCACTGGACTCCCACATGGCCGACCACGGTTCAAGTCTCGGACCTGGTGGCTTGCTTTCTCACTTCCTCTCTCTCTCTCTCTCTCTCTCTCTCTGTCTCTCTCTGATCAAACTGAAAAATAATAATGATATAATAATAAATAAAGTTAAATAAAATAATTCTTTAAAAAAATATTAAAAAAAAAAAAATCTGGTCTCTTGAAAACTCAAGTTTTTAGATTGAACCTAAGGAGGACTTTTTTTTTTCTTTCTTTCAGTTTTTGTCATAGGGTGCATGTACTCACCAGAGAGAGAGAGTGGGATGGAAAGTGAGAAATCAGTCCTGAAGGAGATGACCACAATGCAGTCCCTTCTCCTCCATTCCTCTTTTGGGATATTGGATACAGATGTGCCAGGTCTGGGATTTGAACCATTGTTGGCCATATGGGAGTCTAGCACCTTAATCACTATGCCACCTGCTGGCCCCTAAGGTGGACATTTTAAGAATGAGAGAAGAAAGCCACTCGGATCTCATAATCCTTTGAAAAAAAATACTATTTAAAAATAAAATATTATTTAATGTCTATATATGTGTATGGGAAGGAAACATAAGTAATCCAAGATTAGTTATCTATGGAGGTAAAACAGAGCATGGACAGAAAGAAGCACATGGGTACATGTAACTTACTGAAAATGTTGTAGTGTTGGGTTAGATAGTGAATTCAGAGGCCCTAATTATAGTTAAAAATATAAATGAATGAATTTAAAAGGAACATGAGGGCCATGCATGGCTCAATGCTGATAGCATATCATGAGCTAGAATTATGATTAAGCCAATGTGTACACCTGCATTCCTTAAACTAATTTTTAAAGTGCTAATAATGAACATGTTGAGCATTTAACAATTATTATTATAGGTTTTATGTATTTGTTTAATTCTATGAATAGCCCTGTGAAACAGGAAATACTAGGTATTATCCTCCTTTTATAGACCTGGAGACTGAGGCACAGAGAGGTTAAGTAACTTGCTAGTGGTTCTAGTGGTTCCACAATTGGTAATTGACAGTCAGGATAAAGATCTAGGCTAATGACTCCTGTGTTTGTAAATCTTAATGTGGGAACCAGCAGGTGGCATCACCTGCTGGACACTCCCACATGGCTGACCATGGTTTGAGTTCCGGACCTAGTGGCTTGCTTTCTCACTTCCCCTCTTTCTCTCTCTTTCTCTCTCTCTCAAATTAAAAATAAATGAATGAATAAATAAAATTTAATAAATAATTATTTTTTAAAAATAACGATGTATACTGCCTTATGTGGACATGGTGGGTATTGTCCCAGAGAGGTTAAACCTGGCTAAAGGCATGGAATTGTTGGTGGAGCTGGAGTTCAGCAGGGAAAGAAAGAGCTCTTTAGGGTAGGAGAAAGAAATAACAGATAAATGAAATGTGTGCTAGAGAAAGAGCCAACAGACAAGGAAGACCTATAAGGAAGGTGGAGGTTATCTTCTATATCAGTGAGGTTAAACAGATATAAAAAGTCTCAGTAATAAAAGCTGCCACTTAAAAAATATTTACCTTACATATTTAATGTTTAATTCTTACAAAAGTCCTGAGAAATGTATGTATTACTCTTATTTCTATTTTATAGTTGAGAAACTAAGTTCCCTGCTGATTTTGTTGGACAGTAAGGCTGGAAACTAATGATATAGAGGGAACTTTCATTTTATCTGGGAGACGTGGGAAGCCATTGAGGGGTTTAGAGCTGGGAAATTACTAGAACTCTCTTTTGGAACTTGCTGTATTGAGAGAAATTACTATGGTTAATGGGGTAGCATGAGAGTGGTGTCTGTGGGTACTGCCATATAGGACTCAATTCCATGGTTATTCCTGTTTCCCTTCTAGTTTCCCCTGCTCAGGACTCTGTTTGTGCAGAAAAGAAGAACACCAAAGAAAACCAAAAGAACATAAAGATTTTAGACAGTCTGCAACACCAAAAGAATGCAGAGATTTTAGACAATTCACAACACCCAAAGAACACAAAACTTTTAAATAGTCTGCCATCTGCTGTGTCCCAGGTGAGTCGAGTTAGGCTTTCTACAGACTTGGTTCTCAAAGTCTCAATTTATATAAAAATTGGTCCTTATCCCTGATTTCAGACTTTCCATATTTAAATCACATCCTCATTTCCAGTGGGTCTTTGTATAAATGTTATCTTACAGAACCTTTTTCCTGGTTAACTTACCTTATCTGAAATGTTCTTTGTATTATCACTTTGTATCACCCTTCTCTGCTTTATTTTTCTTTGTTGTACTTTGCACCATACCCCATACTATTTGTTTAATATTTTCCCCTTTTTTTGGCTCTTGAATTGTTTAGTTTTTAATATTCCATTTTATTCAAAACATGCACTTCTTTTTATGTATGAGAGAAAAGAAGAAGAAGAGTTAAGTAACTTGCTAAAGGCCACATAGCTGTTAAGTGATAGTGCTGGGGTATGAACCCAGGCAGCCTGGGCTTCAGAGTTCACATTCCTAACCATTTAGCTATTGCTATCTCTTGCAGTACTATTATTCCAACTTAAGCTGGCCAGATTTAATAAATAAAAATGTAAAATACCCAGTTAAATTTGAAATTTCAGATAAATAATGAATAAAATTTATTTTATTTTGAGAGGTTTTTGCTATAAGGTGCATGCGCTTGCCAAAAAGACAGAGACAGAGACGCAGAAAGTGAGAAATCACCCCTTTCAGGGAGGGGGAGGGCCATGCTGCAATCCCTTCCCCTCCATTCTCCTCTCGGGATCTTGGGCATGCATGCACACATGCCTGGTTTGAGTTTAAGCCACTGGGTCTGGGACTCAAACCATGGTCGACTACATGGGAGTCCAGCGATGTAGCCATTACTCCAACTGCTGGTCCCCAATAAACTTTTTTTTTTTTGAAGAGGATTTTGCTATAGGGCACGTGCGCTTGCCTGAAAGACAGAGAGAGACAGAGAGATAGAAAGTGAGAAATCACCCCCCCCGGGGGGGGTGGCCATGCCGCAATCCCTTCTCCTCTATTCTCCTCTCAGAATCTTGGGTATGCATGCACACGTGCCCGGCGTGAGTTTAAGCCACCGGGTCCGGGACTCAAACCATGGTCGACTACATGGGAGTTCAGCAACATAGCCATTATGCTAACTGCTGGTACCCCCCAATAAACTTTTAATATAAGTATGTTTATGCAGTATTTGGGACATATTTATGTAAAAAATTATTTGTTTATCTGAAATTCCAATTTAAATGGGCATTGAATTTTATCTGGTATCCTATTCCAACTAAATTTTTAGCTTTTAGAATTTGAGACATTAGAGTTCACTGAGAAGTGAACAGGCTGGAATAGCCTGGAACTTTCTTTTTTTTAATGGAAGATAATATGTCTTACCAGGTATTTCCTCCAAAATAATATTTTAATAAAATCACTAAACATAAAATTTTTTTTCTTTTTTACCTTATACAAGATTATGTTGATGAGACTGGTAATACCATCATCTGTTTGTTTATTCACCAGTGTTTCTTGAGTGCCTACTCATGTTAGGCCCTATTTGAGAAAGAAAAGAATGTGCTGAAAAAAAAAAGCGAATGTGCTGAGAAAGAAAAGAATGTACTCCTTACCATATAGGTGGTGCTGATGACTCACAGAACAATTGAGAAGGGACTTTTTTTTTTTTTTTTTTGGAGAGGTTTTTCGCTATAGGGCGCGTGCGCTCGCCAGACAGACAGAGAGAGACATAGAGACAGAAAGCGAGAAATCACCCCCCAGGGGGGATGGTCACGCCGCAATCCCTTCTCCTCCATTCTCCTCTCGGGATCTTGGGCACGCACGCACACGCGCCCGGCGTGAGTTTTAAGCCACCGGGTCCAGGACGCGAACCGCGGTCGACTACGTGGGAGTACAGCGACATAGCCATTACGCTAACTGCTGGTTCCCGAGAAGGGACTTTTTTGAAAGTCATTTTCTAGAACATGCATTCTAAATGGAGGTCATAGTGCTTCTAAGGGGATGAAAATTGGTTCTGGGAGGTGAAAACATCTTACTTACTCTTACATGTAAAGAGTAGATAAACATATGGTATAAATACAGGTACACAGTATATATACAGTGTTAAAATTTAATAGGGGTACTGTGATTCTGTTTACATGAAATGTCCAGAGTAGGCAAATGTATAGAGACAGAAAATAAATTACTGCTTTCCCAGGGATGGAAGAGTGTTGGAGAGAAATAGTGACTGCTAAAGGGTATATAGGATTTCTCTTCAAGGTGGTGGAAAATATTTGGAAATTAGTTGACATGTTGGTTGCATAACTCTGTGAACATGTTAAAAAACCATTAAACTCGGGGGCTGGCAGGTGGCGTGGTGGTTAAAGGTGCTGGATTCCCACATGGCCGATCGTGGTTCGAGTCCTGGACCTGGTGGCTTGCTCGCGTGCGCGCGCGCTTTCTCTCTCTCTCTCTCTCTCTCTCTCTCTCTCTCTCTCTCTCTCTGTCCCTCTCTGTCAAACTGAAATAAACAAATGAATAAATAAATAAAATTAAATAAAATAATTTTAAAAAACCCCATTAAGCTGTATTTTAAATAGGCAAATTATGTGATATATGAATTGTATCTCAATAAAGCTGTTATTTAAAAAATGAGATGCAGGACCAGCAGGTGGTGTGGTGATTGAAGACACTGGACTCCCACATGGCTGATTGTGGTTCGAGTCCCGGACCTGGCAACTTGCTTTCTCACTTTCCCACTCTCTCTAGCCCTGTTCCTCTTTGGTCAAATTAAAATAAATAAATAAAGTTAAATAATTATTAAAAAAAAAAAAAAAAAAAAAAAGATGCAGGCCAGCAGGTGATGTTCTGGTTAAGATGCAGATTCTCACATGGCTGACTATGTATGGTTTGAGTCCTGAACCTGGCAGCTAGAAAATCATACCTGATAGAGAGACTAAAGCAACTGAATCTCTGTTCTAAATCCCATCTTCCAGACCCCCAAAACTCAGATAGAAGCCATTTAAATCTGAGGTGTGTCCTACCATGTTCAGGGACCAAAGTGACTGAATCTTTACTCTAAACCTCCATCTTCCAGACTCTCAAACTCAGATAGTAGGGCAACCTCTGTCCTCTCTCTGTCTCTGTCACTTTCTCTATTTAAATTAAAAACAAAAATTGTTTAAAACACTTATTCTCACCTCTGACCTCTCCTTTCTCTTTTCATATTTTGCTGTTTAATTTTTTTTTTCTTGAGACCAGCAGTTGGAATAATGGCTGTGTTGCTGGACTCCCATGCACTTGACTATGGTTTGAGTCCCGGACCCAGTGGCTTAAATTCATGCCAGGCGGGACCAGCAGTTAGCGTAATGGCTACATCACTGGACTCCCATGTAGTCGACAGTGGTTCAAGTCCCAGACCCGGTGGCTTAAACTCACGCCGGGTGCGTGTGTGTGTGTGTGCGCGCGTGCGCCCAAGATCTCAAGAGGAGAATGGAGGAGAAGGAATTGCGGTGTGGCCATGCCCCCGGGGTGTGATTTCTCACTTTCTATCTCTATGTCTTTCTGGCCAGCACACGTGCCCTATAGCAAAAACCTCTCAGAAAAAAAAATTTTTTTTTCCTTTTTTGGTTGTTCCCCCTACTTTCACTTTGTTTTTATTTCTTTTTCTCTTTTTTTTTTTTTTTTCTTTTTTAACCTTCCTTTCTTACTCTGCAGTTTGGCCTCCACACACTGAGTGTTTAGACAGGCCTAGGTACATAGTAGCCAAGCATCTGAATACTTTTAGGGTCATAGAAATCCTCAACCCTTAATGAACCTGCTGCCCAAAGGAAGGGAGAAACTCCTCTTTGTTAACCTGAGCTCAAATCTCTTTCCATGGATACTATGCTGCAAAACACAGTAGAGGAGAGAAATTGTTACAGAAGAACGTTACAGTAAAGGGAAGCACATGATCTTACAGTTGCAGAAACCTGCTCTAATCAATTAGCCAAAAGTGAATACACCACCAAATACTAAAATTCAAAGAGAAACAGCAGAATGAGCATCAGCAAGAAGTACAGAGCCGCAGACATCATAGTTCATCTCCTCTCACATACCTCTGAACTCTCAGTTGAAACCACGCAGTTCAGCCAAGGTGTATCTATTCCCTAGAAACTTTGAGGCCTTTGTAATAATCTGATTCCAAAGTCAAAAGCTCAGGTTTCTTGGTAAGCATCAGGGAAATGAGACTGCAGAGAGATTGTGGATTTAACTCCAAGAAATTAAGAAGAAATATGTAATCTATCAGATGATCAGAAACCACTGCAGAGGCACAAGAAATATGAGAAACTGAGAAAATATCTCTCCCCCAAGGAAAAAGAACAGCCCTTTATCATCCACAGACTGTACATTGGAACTCATGGAACTGTCAGATAAATAATTCGGAATATTCATAGTGACAAAACTAAATGAAATGTAAGAGATGAGAGATGGTGAATTCCAGAAGGTACAAGAGAAAAATAAATGAATTTCAGGAAGTTCTTCCATGATTTTAAGGAAGAAATACACATCGTAAGAAAGAATCAAATGGAGCTTAGATGAAGGCTATAATACAGGAAATCAAAACCTTCCTTGAAAGTGTTAAAAGCAAATTAGACCATGCGGAAGATCAAATCTCAGATGTTGAACACAAAACCTCTGACCTAGAAAAAAATCACCAAAATGACTGAGAAAATAACTCCCCCAAAAAAGAGCATAATATATGAGAAATACTCAATACCATTAAGCACCCAAACATACAGATAATCGGTGTCCCAGAAGGTGAAGAAACTAGTAAGGGGATTGATAATTAGTCCCTGAAATCCTGGAAGAAAACTTTCCAAACCTATAGAGTCATTCAAATATCCAGACCCAAGAAATACAAAGAACCCCTAATGAAATCAACCCAAGAAGATCACCAAGACACATCATAGCCAGATTGGCCAAATCCACAGACAAAGACAAGATAATAAAATTGGCAAGAGAGAAATGTCAAGTCACTTACAAAGGTTATCCCATCAGGCTAACATCAGACCTCTCATCGGAAACAATGTGAGCAAGAAAAGAATGGGAAAATATATTCAAAGTCTTAAAAACAATTTCAACAAAGAATACTATACCCAGCAAGATTATTCTTCATATGAGAAGAAAAAATAAAAACATTCTCAGAAAAACAAAACCTGAAAGAATTTACCAGACCACCTCTTCAAGAAGTTCTGAAGGGAGTACTTTACCAGGAAAACTTGAGACATACAGAAATAAGAGAACAAAAAGCAACTAAGAAAATTACCAACTTAATGGTAGGGACAAGTCCGGAAATATCAATATAATGTTGAATATTAACTTCCAAGATTTAAACAGAAAGATTGGACCATAGTAACACTGCACATTCAACAGAAGAGAGATTAATTACATGAGGCTGAACTGGTGAAATAGAAATTTATGACTTTTGATTAAAACATTACTGATTTTCTTCTATCCTTTGTTTTCCAGATTTAAGAATTTTGCTTTCTTGGGACCAGCAGTTAGCGTAATGGCTATGTCGCTGGACTCCCATGTAGTCGACCGCGGTTCAAGTCCTGGACCCGGTGGCTTAAACTCACACCGGGCGCATGTGCGTGCGTGCCCAAGATCCTGAGAGGAGAATGGAGGAGAAGGGATTGTGGCGTGGCCATCCCCGCAGGGGGTGATTTCTTGCTTTCTGTCTCTCTGTCTCTCTCTGTCTGTCTGGCGAAAGCACGCGCCCTATAGCAAAAAAAAAAAAAAACCTCTCAAAAAAAAAAAAAAAGAATTTTGCTTTCTTTTGAGGTGTTGATAGGTTCAGCAATTCGTTAAATTTTTTTGTGTGTGGGGCCAGCAGTTAGCATAATGGCTATGTTGCTGGACTCCCACGTAGTCGACCACGGTTCGTGTCCCGGACTCGGTGGCTTAAACTCACGCCAGGCACGTGTGCATGCGTGCCCAAGATCCCAAAAGAAGAATGGAGAAGAAGGGATTGTGGCGTGGCCATCCCCCCTGGGGGGTGATTTCTCACTTTCTGTCTCTCTGTCTGTCTCTGTCTGTCTGGAGAGCGCACGCGCCCTGTAGCAAAAACCTCTCAAAAAAAAAATTTTTTTTTGGTTTGTGTGCTTTTTAAATTGAAACTTTTCTCCCTCCTGACCCCTCTGGAATTAGAAAATATTTGTGAGTATTCTTATTTTGTGGCAGAATGGTTATCTGCATACGTTCAATAGTACCTGTTGCTATGCATCGTAGATTGGAAATACTCGTTATTGCCAGCGCTTTGACTGTAATGTCATATTGAAGATATGACCAGAAAACTATGAAACTAAGATAGTTCTCGAGAAAGCCAACAGAAGCTCTTGGAAAGATTGCCTGGCACCATAAACAGTTCTGCCAGGTGGAGAGAATTAGAGAAGCCATATGAAAGAATTCGTACCATAAAATAACCTGGATTTTTTCCAGCCCACCATTGTAATTAGTAGAGATTGCAACCAGAGGATTACCTTGAAGAAGACTTTGAAGGAAGAGAAAGACTGATCTTTGTTAGCAGATGGTAAACCACAGAATACTTGGTAGGCAGAGCTGAGTTGGGAAGGTTCACATGTGAATTATGTGCTGGGTGTTTGCTTTTCAACAGTTTGAGTAGTTGACATGTAAATATTTTCTCAAAAATATTTAAAACCATACTGTCTCAGTTGTTATACAGTCACAAACAAAACTATAACAAATATTTTGAAAGTTATCTTTAAAATTCAGGTTTTTTAAATTTTGAAAGTTTATTAACTGTCAAGGACTATGGAGTATGAGTAAAAAAATTTTGATATGTAAAGTAAATGTTAGTGGGAAAATGGAAATAAATAAATTTTTCTAACTGGTGAGTGCATAACACCCTATGGCAAAAACCTTTAAAAAAATAATAAGATGTGCAGTGTTTGTAGCCCCAGCCTGACCAATTGAATCAGATCTCCATTTAATAAGGTCTCCAGGTGATCTTTGTACATGTTACATTTGAGAAGTATCTAGTAAGTATGTATTGTGGATCAGTGCTAATTTATAATTATTCTGGAAAGTGTATACATGTGGTCAAAGACTGAAAGATCCTTTGCAAAAATTAAAATAATAGATGGCGATAATCCCTCCTGTTACACAAAGTGCCTGATCTGCTATAAATCCATAAGTGGTAGCTGTTATAGGGATGTGATACTGATATGTTTTCTTCCTTCCTTTTTGTTTATCTCAAAATGTGCTCGTTAATGTTCTTACTAAATCACATTTTAGAGGGGCACCAGATGGCATAATGGTTATGTTGCTGGACTCCTACATGGCCAACTATGGTTCAAGTTCTGGACCTGGAGCTTGAAACTCCCACTGGGCACGTGTGCATGCACACCCAAAACCCTGAGAAGAGAATGGAGAAGAAGGGATTGTGGCATGGCCATCCACTCTAGTGGGTGATTTCTTGCTTTCTGTCTCTCTGTCTCTCTGGCAAGTGCACGCATCTATTAACAAAAATCTCTCGGGAAAAAAAAATCATATTTTAGAAACCTAAAAGACTATAATGATATTAATATGTTGTGCTTCCTTTAGAATCAGAAAATTCATGGAGGGTGATTAAATGAAATTGACTAAAAAGGCTTCTTTGGGGGTGGAGATAAGGACAAAAATGTTGAGAAACATTGTTCTGTTAGGTTGTCAGAAAAGTCACGGTGCATTTTTGCATAGAAAAACATAGAAAAAAAATGCCATGACTTTTCTGACAGCCCAATAGACCATCTATTCCTGAGAGGAGGCCTCTGACCTGTCAGTGGCAGAAATCTCAAGGAAGATGTTCCTAGAGACTGCTGACATAATATACATAAGTAAGTGGTCTGGGTGGATTATGACAAACTCGGGAGTGCTTGCCCCATTTGAAGAGTCAGCTGTGAGTCAGCTTCTGCTGACGTTGCCATGTGAGAATGTAAGCCCAGTTCTTCCGATCTTATGATTTTCATAAAGAGAAGCCAAAAATCCAGTTAATATGAAATCTAATTTGTTGGTAGTGTCAGCTAATGTGAACTTGAAAAAAAAAAACAAACAAACAAACTAAAATACTCTCACACGCTATTAATAAATAAACGTTCTGTAGTAGCTGGGCAGCCAGTATGTTACCTTTAATCTAATCTAATATTCATTGATCTACGTAGTAAGTTTTAAAAAGTTTCCATTAAAATACAAAAGCTGTATATTAACAAATTAGATATGATAGTTTTTTGTAGTTGTCTAGTACCTGCGTTTTGAATTCAGCTTAAGGTTACTGAAATTACTGTGTGTATAACTATAGGCAGTTAGTTTGTATTGCTGAAATAGTATTCCATTGTATGACTCTAACATATATATCTCATCTACAATAAATGGATGTTTAGGGTGTTTTCACATTGTGGATGTTACTAACAGTGCTATTATAAACATGCCTGGATTTGTCTCTAAGTACACAAACAAATATACTTAGAAATAGAATTTCTGGAGCCAAAGTTGTTTATTAATTTACATTTCCCTTATGTAAATTAATGTCTTATGTTATAAGACATCCTATGGACCTGTGTTCTATATACTACCTGATATTGTCAGACTTAGTTTTGGTCAATTGAGTGTCTTTGTCATGGTACTTTGTCATTTTTATTTGTATTTCCTTGTTAATTTATTATTTTTTTAAATAAGTTTTTTGAGAGATTTTTGCTATGGGGCATGTGCACTGGCCAGAAAGATGGAGAGATAGAAAGCAAGAAATCACCCCCACCCCCGGGGGGGGGGATGACCATGCTGCAATCCCTTCTCCATTCTCCTCTCGAGATCTTGGGCATGCACGCACACATGCCTGACATGAGTTTTAAGTCGCCGGGCCCAGAATTTAAACTGCAATCAACTACGTGGGAGTCCAGGAGTATAATCATTTTGCCTTCTGCTGGTCCCTTTCATTGTTTACTAATAAGATTGAATATCTCTTCATATTTATCAACTATTTGAGTTTTATTTTTGAGACACTGGAGCTAATCTACCTAAATTTATAAAGCTTGTAAGAACCAGAACCAGAACTTAAACCCAGCCTGATTTCTGAGGCTGAGGTATAACACAGAGCTTTTAAGTGTTCCCTTCTCACCTTCTTTTAAAGTGGCTTAAAAAGATCTCCCACTCTCAATCCAAATCTGTAGTAACTAGAAGCAGTAACTATCTCAGACATGTTTCCATTTTTCTGACTACAAAGCAAAGAAAGGTGTATGTTAAATATTATGATATCTGGATTACAGCGCTTGGAAGCATTCTGCCTTCTTTTTTTTTTTTCACCTTTATGAACAGGTTTAATGTAACATGGAATGCAAAAGATTAGAACCATTAATAAATATTGAATTCTTAATTTCAGCTGTAAAAAATAATTAAATAAAGTCGAAACAGGATAGTGACCAGAATAATAGTATCATTATGATCACATTAAATAGAAAAGTTTCCATCAATATTTTAAGAATGTGAAAAATGCAGTACAATATATTTTTTAAGTATTCCACTTGATTTTGTAATACTCCATTTTCCATAAAAATGTTATTCAGAAGAGAGACTTTCAGAAACCTATGAAAAGTGTAACCGGAGTAGAAATACAAATGTTTAGATTTGCTAATTAGCTATTAATAACTCCGGTGTCCCCTTATATTTACTCTTAGATATTTTTAATGAATAATTATTGTGTTTCAGAGATAAGATAGGTGCTACTTTATCTACATAGTACTATATAAACTTTAAGTATAATGTTTCAATTATTTGAGTCATGTCACAGTTTACAAGGTAATTTTGTTTATTCTGCTTCTTTAAAAGACTGACCAGGTTGTTTGCCAGAATTAGGGACTACAAATGTTGGACTGCACTATACAGAGTTATAACTAATTTATCCAAATTCATGTAATATGTTGGAAATCATCTACCTGTAAGTATATTCATGTGTGTTTCTCTGAAACAAAAGTATTTAACTTTATGAATATAAGATACAGCCTTATTCAATGTGTACTTTTTTTAAAATGAGCAGTATGGATAGCGGCCATAACTCCTTACTACCCATACTCTTGACTACCAAGAAATTAAGCCAAACTTTAGAAAAATACAATGCAAGAAAAGATTGAAGTTAAAAATATATTCCTTTGCTTAAAAATCATCATCCCCTTTGTAATAATTCATCTGTCATCTAAATTCACAGCATGTCCCACCAGCCCAAAATAATCTTCTAAATGTCATTATACTTTTAGTATTACAGTGTTTTTGCCAGTCCAGTATTTATGGAGGTCTCTCTGGGTTGCCACAACAAAATATTTTAATTCTAGGAAGGGTATAAGCTTGCAGCATTACTCCTTTGATAGCTTTCTTTAAAGAAAGATAATCTTTCTTTAAAGATTTTTACTTCAGAAACCTCCAACACATGTAGTTCTCATCAGATACTGTATACCCAAACTTCTTATAGAAACTGACATTCTGTGGTAGACATTCAAGGGTAATCTTGTTACAGTTCAGTTTCTTGCTTAGCAAAGTAAGAGTTGGTAATAACAATTTGCCGAGCTGCTTTCCTCTGCATTCATCACTAACGACAATGTCTTCTACTCTTCCTCTCTTAGCACAGGAGTGGATGAATTTATGTTCTATTATCAGAGTGGCTGTGGCAATGATCTGTCCTAGGGTCACATCTTCCACAACTGTAGCAATAATCTCCAGATTTCTTCATATGCTCAAAAGATTTCATAAATTGTTCAGGGCTGACAACTCCAGTCTCTGTCAGCTGACCCAATACCTTGAAAAAACCTCTATTTAAGTCAGCGGTACAAAGAGGTCTCAAAACCAGGCCTTCTCCAGGATATGTTGGGGAAATACCTGGAGAAAATGTAGCTGTGTTCTGACTCCAGTCCACTTCTTTGAGTAGACTTAGGTGTTTCATCAGGTTTCATTTTCAGTAAGACCGAAGGAGGCCCCACAGTCTGCGCTCCTCTCCAGGAGCGTTGGACTCCACCGCCAGAGTGCACAGCACCGGATCCGGATCCAGCCATTCTGCCTTCTTGAATGGCTGCTTCATACTCAGTCCTCACTTATCCCTCTCCTTGGGATAATTCCTGGACCTTAATTACTTAGGAATGTTTCTGGTGTTTTAGGAGATGGTGACCTTCAAGGATGTGATTGTGGACTTTAGCACAGAGGAATTAAATTATCTTGGTACTACTCAGAGGAACCTCTTCCGGGAAGTGACACTGGAAAATTACAGAAACCTTATCTTCCTAGGTAAGTATGCTTTCTTTTTTTTTTTTTTTTTTTTTTCTATAGGGCATGTACGCTCGCCAGAAAGACAGAGAGAGACAGAAAGATAGAAAACAAGAAATCGCCCACCCCAGGGGGGATGGCCATGCCGCAATCCCTTCTTCTCCATTCTCCTTTCGGCATCTTGGGCACGCACGCACATGCACCCGGTGTGAGTTTAAGCGACCTGGTCGGGGAGTCGAACCGCTGTCGACTACATGGGAGTTCAGTGACATAGCCATTACGCTAGCTGCTGGTCCCTAGGTAAGTATGCTTTCTCAATGGAACTTAGTTTCTGCCCACTAGAGCAATGGTTCTAACTCTGTTGTGTCCTCCCATCAGTAATGGTGGTTTACCGTGTCAGTGAGTCTCAACCCAGGTCAGAGGCAATATTCTAATATTAAAGTCACTGTTAATCATAAAGTACCTAAAAATTATTTAGTATTTAATATATGTTAGGCAGAGGTCTAAGTGCTTTAACACGTTTCAATTTCTCTAAGGCTGAGGTATATTTTTTATTAACGTATTTGTATTGCCATTTTACAGATGAAGAAATTGAATCATGGAAAAGTTAAATTACTTTTCAAAAACTGATATATGATCTGAAGAGATATAACTTCAGAATCTGTGTTAATGTACCTTCACAGGGTTTTGCTTAATCAGGTCTCAGTACAATAGAGGATTTGCAGTAATAGATTTTTTTTTGTTTGTTTATTTGGGTTTTGTTAGAGCTTTTATCCTTTGGGTGCATACACTCGCTGGGGGAGAGAGAGAGAGACAGTGAGAAGGAAAGTGAGAAATTACCCCCCGCCCCCAGAGGGATGGCCACACTGCAGTCCTTTCTCTTTCATTCTCCTTCTGGGATTTTGGGCACAGCATGCACACACACGTGCCTGGTCTATGTTTCAAGTCACCAAGTCCAGGACTTGAACTACAGTTGGCCATGTGGGTGTCCAGTGACATAACTGCTATGCCATCTGCTGGTCCTGTGATAATTGTTTTTAAACAAACAATGGAATTGCTGAAAATGCAAGAACTCCAAAGGCTTCAAATGGCCTTGAAGTTTAAGAGTCAAAGACGAGGTCAGCTCCCTAGCCTAGTGGTTAAGGGAGCCAGATCCCACATGGCTGACTGCAGTTCAAATCCCAGCTCCAGTGGCTTGAGGCACATCTTGGCATGTGTGTGTGTGCGTGCCCCAAATCCCAACAGGATGGAGAAATGGAGAACAGATTGTGGGTGGCGTGACCACGCCCTACGAGGGTGCACTTTCTCCATCTCTGTTTCTCTCTCTAGTAAGTGTACATGTCCTCTGGCAATAAAAAAAAATAAAAAGAGTCAGAAACTATTGGCCTAGCTATGATGATACAAGCAGTATGGCAGTACGAGAATGGGGACGTATGGAAGGCCTGGGTTTGATTCCCAGACAAACCTAAACAGACTGCAGTAGTGTACATCTGTAATCCTAGCTAACTGGAAGGTGAGGGCAAAAGATTGTGACATGGTGATATACTGTCAGAAATACACAACTCTCTATCTGCTTATCCATCCCCTCAGTTAGAAACTACCAATCTCTCTTTATATCCAGAGGCAGAATTGTTCACTTAACTTCTCACAAGCAAAAATAAATAAATAAATAAATAAATAAATAAATAAATAAATAAATAAAGTGACTTTTAGTGGCTTTTTGAGGGGTTGAGGTCTTCTGAAAAATGAAAATGAAATAAAGAACAAATACTGTTGTGCTGGCAGTAACTTGGTGCTCTCATCATTGCAAAGTCAAGGACCTATTGAAGAGAGGGACACACCTTACCTCAAACTTGACACAGGGGTGCAGAATTTTAACTGCAATTTTCTTTTGTTTTGTTTTTTTGCTCTTGAGGGTACATGCTCTTGCCAGAGAGAGAGAAAAGGTAGAAAGGAGAAGGCATCCCCTGTGAAGAATGGTCATGCCACTGTCCCGTCTCCTCCATCTCTACCTCCTTTTGGGATTTTAGGCATGCATGCACATCACATGGCTTATTTCTTAAGTTTCTGGGTCTGAGACTTAAACCACACAGTTGGCTCTATGGGATCCAGTCACCTTAATCACCATGCCATAGACCTGGCCCTGATTTTTATTGACCTTGAGGTCAAGAAAGTGCCTTTTTCAACATATTGAATATTTTACATTTTTCTCTAGGTTACCGCATTTTATGACTTAAAATAGAGGGAAGAGGGACCAGCAGATGGCATAGTGGTTAAGGCACTGGACTCCCATGTGGTTGTGGTTAGAGTTCTGGACCCAGCAGCCTGAAAATCATGGCAGGCATGTGTGCATGCGTGCCCAAAATCCCTAGAGGAGAATGGAGGAGAAGGGATTGCAGCATGGCCATCCCCCTGGAAGGTGATTTTTCACTTTCTGTCTCTCTATTTCTTGCTGTCTCTGTGGCAAGCTCACACATCCTACAGCAAAAATCTCTCACAGAAAAAAAAAATAAAAAAAGGGAAGCTATCAAGAGAGATTGAATAATCATTTTTATCTTTTTAGACTTTGCATTGCCTTTCTAAGTGTGGAATGGGTATAGTGGCTTAAATCAAAGATTATTTTTGGTGATACACAGACAACATGAAATAATCCCTTAATCAGTTGTTGAAAAAAATCTTCTAATTTTCTTTCAAACCTTCTGATTGTGTCAGATACAAAGTGTCGGTTTAGTGTTAGCATGTCTCTGCATCTCACTGATCTTCCATTTTAATGGAGAAAACAGACCCCAAACCCTTAGCCTTAGGCAAAGAAGTAAGGTAGCTCTTGATAGCCTTAGTTTCTGTGTTTCTGTTACCACATTACCTCCTTTTTTGTTTTGTTTTGGTTTTGGTTTTGGTTTTTTGTTTAGCTTATTTTTTCAGATGATCTTGTTCTATTGCCCAGGCCAGCCATGAGACTTATGACCCTTTTCCCTCAGCCTCCTGAGTCACAGGTGCATGCTACCTTCACAGTGCCTTAGTTGGACTAGGAATTGAACACAGGCTTATTACCCTATGGTCTTAGCCTGCACAGAATCTTAGCAGTACATACAATAGTAGTTATCCCTAGTTATTTTTTGGTTGGTTGTTTTGTTTTGTTTTGCAAATGACACTAGTTTTCATTTATAAGGTTGATAGAAAGTTTTGAAATGAAATAAAATAGGTCATCTAAAGTTAAAAGTGGCACATAGATATGACCAAAATGCAAGGATCATTCACAAATTTGTCAGTTAACTTTTGATATGCTAGGTCTGGTGTAGGCACTGGGGTTGCAAAATTGATATGAATTCTTGTTCTCATGGATGTTATATTAGAGTTGGGGAGAGACAGACAATAAAAAAGTAAATAATAATGTGGTAGGCAAGTATCAAAGTTTGGAAAATAAGGAACTAATGTAGGGGAAGGAGAAGCATTTTAAGACAAAAGTAGGGAATAAGGTTATCACAGGAGGAAAAAATATTATATTGTTCACTTTCTTCTTTTTTTTTTTTTCCAGAGAGATTTTTGCTATAGGGCATGTGTACTCACCAGAAAGGCAGAGAGAGACAGAAAGTGAGAAATCACCCCCCAGGGGGGCATGGCCACGCCGCAGTCCCTTCTCCTCCATTCTCCTCTCGGGATTTTGGGCATGCATGCACACGTCCCTGGTGTGAGTTTAAGCCACCGGGTCTGGGACTCAAGCCGCAGTCAACTACATGGGAGTCCAGCAACACAGCCATTATGCCAACTGCTGGTCCTATATTGTTCACTTTCTGAGTGGCTACATCTGGGTCCCAGTGGTGAAGCATAGAGCTCAGCATACTGGTTTCAGACCCTCTTTTCAGTTTTTACTCTTTATTGTTTTTTTGTTTGTTTGTTTTAGAGATTTTTCCTATAGAGCACGTGTGCTTTCCAGAGAGACAGAGAAACAGAAAGTGAGTAATCACCCCCCAGGGTGGGACGGGGATGACCATGCCACAATTCCTTCTCCTCCATTCTCCTCTCAGAATTTTGGGCATTCATGCACACATACCCAGTATGAGTCCCAAGCTGCCGGTCTGAGACCTGAACTGCAGTTGACTACATGGGAGTCCAGTGATGTAAGCATTATGCCATCTTCTGGTCCCCAGTTTTTTACTCTTTAGCACGGTTTTTTGACCTTGACTATGGACGTAAGGCTAGATGATTCTGTGTCATGGGGGCTTTGCTGTACAGTATATTGAGCAGCATCTCTGCCTCTACCCACTAGATGCCAGAAGTACCTCCCTCTTCTCCCACAGTTGTGACAACCAAAAATATCACCATAGATTCCTAGATATCCCTGGAGGGCAAAGTTGTTGAGAACCAGTGCTCTACATACTTGGAAACAGGTTTCATTTTATACCTGGTGAGAGTTGGGCCTTCCTTATGATTCCAAAGCCTTTATTTATTTATTTATTTATTTTTGGTTAGTTCTTTTTCTTCTTTTTTTTTTTAGAGACTTTTGCGATAGGGAGCATGTGTTCGCCAAAGAGACCAAGAGAGACAGAGAGACAGAAACTGGTAAATCCTCCAAGGAGGATGGCCATGCTACAATCCCTTCTCCTTCATTCTTCTCTTGGGATTTCCGCCGAGTCCAGGACTTGAACTGTGGTCAGCTACGTGGGAGTCCAGTGACATAATCACTTCACTCCCTCCTAGTCCAATCCCAGAGTCTTTAGGACCTAAGTTTGAGAGTTGCTGAATCCCTGTTACAAGTCTTCCTCCTTCAACAGGGTACAAATTCTCTAAACCTGACATTATTTCACGCCTGGAGGAGGAGGAGTCACATGCAATGGAGGGAGACAGCAATGTGATGACATTTCGAGGTGAGTAGGGAGGGGAAAGTTTGTTGAGATGAGAATCATAGGAAGGCAACACTCCTGCCTGGTTAGTTGAGACAGGGTGGGAAATACTAGTCACCAAGCATTTCTCAAAGTCCTGTCAGGTAAGAGAGTGCTAGTAAGTGCTCTCTTTCATTTCTTTTCCAAAGCTCATCTCTTCCTATACCATATGTTCCTTTTTCACTCAGCCACAGGGAGATGAGTTCCACTTTTCTCTATGTTCTAACTCCTCCATTCATTTGTGCATTTCTCCTTGCAATTAGAAATTGTAGGTCATCTTTAACTGGGAGAAACAAAAACCCTTGAGATGATACCATTTCTCTTTCCCACTGCCCCACTTTCCCTCAGACTTGTTGACACCCAAAGGTCAATTCCTACCATCTGGGTTTCATCCCCCTACCTCTACCAAAACACATACTGTTCTGTACAAACTTCCCTGAAAGGTCCTCACCTGTGTCCTTACAAATAAAGAACAAGAACCTTCTAGACTTTATCTTCTCCAAACTTTGTGATTCTAATTGTATAATGCTTACCATCTTCATGAAGTCCTCTTCTCTGAGCTAGAACACGTTGTATATTAGCCATGGTCATTGTTGTCCCTCAGTTAGTAGTTAAAAGGATACACATCCAAACTGGCTTAAATCATGGGAATGGTAGTTTATGACAATTCTGGTTAGCTAGGCTTCTGGAGTGGCTGGATTTAGGAACTCAGTAATGTCATCAAAGACCTCATTTTACTTTCTCTTTCTACTTTGCCTTCAACTCTGACAAAAAATCCTAGATGTACCTTTTGTTCTTGTCCAAAGAGAGAGCGGGAGTATTCAAGAAGCATTCTTACATTTTTTTTTTGAGAGGTTTTTGCTATAGGGCGCGTGTACTCGCCAGAAAGAGAGAGACAGAGAGATAGAAAGGGAGAAATCACCCCCCAGGGGGGATGGCCATGCCACAATCCCTTCTCCTTCATTCTCCTCTCGGGATCTTGGGCATGCACGCACACGCGCCCAGGGTGAATTTGAGCCGCCAGGTCTGGAACTTGAACCGCGGTCGACTACGTGGGAGTCCAGCGACATAGCCATTACGCTAACTGCTGATCCCTCAAGAAGCATTCTTAAGAGGTTATCATCTTTCTCAGAAGTCTTGACTCATGTCTCCTATTTCTTTTTATTGTCCCATACTGGGTGAGGTCCCTTTCCTGAACCAGCAGCTGTATCCAGCACAATGCCAATCAACAGAGCCCTCCTCCACCTTTTCCTGTGCAGGCTGAGAAGTAGAAACCCAAACAAAAATCAGGGAGTTGCTACACCTATAGCTTTCCTTCTTTGGAATTTGAGGTGCATATTAAAGGTTCTGAAGCATCTTATAGCTATGAAACTTACTAGACTTGTACAATTATTTCAAGATTGATTTGGCAGCGGAACTCCCTTTATAGTCACAGCTATTAGATTTTCAGAATATTAGTAATCTACCAAGTGTGGTTTGAAAAATGCTGATGAACTCTAATCCCAGTTCTTTGGTGTCCATGTCTTTGGCATCTTTGTTACCATGTAAATGTTCCTAGATGGTCTCTTTTTCACTTCTTCCTTACCCTTCCTTGCTTACAATACTTTCCAGCTCCTTCCCATTTTCTCCTTACATTCCCAGAAAACTTTCAGACTTCCATCTGTTATCTTTGGTCTCTTTCTTCTGTTTCTACTATCATAGCATGTCTATTTGAGGAAAACTAGTACAAGTAATTTCTGCATTTATTTTAGATGGGGAAAAGAGACCTGAAGCCAAAGAACTAACTCTAGAACAATGTCTGCCTGTAGAAAAATCATCCTTGGAGGCAGGAATGGAAGAGTTGTCAGTAGGTAATGTCTTAAATGTCTCTATAGAGAAGTCTTCTGAGGACCCATCAGAATCACACCAAGGCAACCAGGAGAAACTTTGGAGTCCTGTAACAATTAGTGACCTCAGGACCCTCTCTCAGGAAAGAAGAGATAGCAGTGATGAATTTGAGAAAAGCTCTGATCATACTAAGAAATCAAGGGGGTCTCTTGGAAAGGATCTCCAGGAGTGCAGTACACTTGGAATGTGTATCAGTCCCCAGTCAGTGAATGACAAGCCTTTCCTCCAAGAGAACAAACACAAGAAATGTAAATTTTGCGAAAGAGCCTTTAATACCCAAACAGCCCTTGGTATACATGAGAAGATTCATATTGGGAAGAAACCCTTTGAATGTAAACAATGTGGAAAAGCTTTCTGTCTCGCACCACAACTCATCAGACATCAGAGAACACATTCTAGTGAGAAGCCCTCTGAAAGCAAAGGAGGTGGAGAATCTTTCATCCAGCATGCAAATCTCTATGTAAGATATGATAGGCAGGACTACTATGAATGTTTTCAGTGTGGCAAAGCTTTTATCCAGGAGGCACATCTTTTTCAACATCTCAAAGCCCACGAGGCAGCAAAATTCCCTCCCCCTAGAGTGCGCCACAAGACATATTTAATTCGCTATCAACGGAAACAGGACTATGTTGAAGAGAGAGCCTGCCAATGTTGTGACTGTGGTAAAGCCTTTAGTCGGAGTTCACATCTTATTCAGCATTATCGAATTCATGCTCTAGAGAGGGCTTACCAGTGCCAACTATGTGGGAAATGTTTTAGCCGACCCTCATACCTTACTCAACACTATCAGCTCCATTCTAAAGAGAAACCTGTTGAGTACAATCACTGTTAAGAAACGTTCAGTCAGAGAACAAATTTTTCTCAGTATCTTTGGCTTAATCCCAGGGAGAGAACCTGAGTATTCTGAATTTGAGAAGGCCTTCCATTAGCTACCCATACCTTGTTCAGAATTATTCATGGTTTAGTCAAAAAACAGAAAATGGTTGCCAGGGTGTAGGACAACCTTGCAAGAGCACGTTCAGTACATGTGTCAGTAGTCACAGAGGCCAAAAGCTTACAAAGAATACTTTTGTTGCATAGGAAAGAAGCAAATACATTTAGCCCATCTTCAGTGGTATTCATTGAGTGGAGAATCTTGATTTTGTTATCCCACCAAAAACTGGCAGTCTGACTTAAGTTTTTATAGAAGAGTTTACATACAAAAAAAAGTTTACCTATAATTTTCTCACCACATGGGGTTAATCAGCACAGTACATGGTAAAAAGATTTAAATCTTTTTTTTTCTTTTTTTGGAGAGGTTTTTGCCATAGGGCGCGTGCACTCGCCAGACAGACAGAGAGAGACACAGAGACAGAAAGCGAGAAATCACCCCCCAGCAGGGATGGCCACGCCGCAATCCCTTCTCCTCCATTCTCCTCTTGGGATCTTGGGCATGCACGCACACGCGCCTGGCGTGAGTTTAAGCCACCGGGTCCGGGACATGAACCGCGGTTGACTATGTGGGAGTCCAGTGACATAGCCATTGTGCTAACTGCTGGTTCCCTCCTGTGCCCTTTCAATGTGCTCCTATCCTTTTCTCAAACTACTTTCTTTCTACACCTCCTCAGATTCTCTCCCTTTACCTCCTAGAAAACCCTATCATGTCCTTATAATACTTTCTACTTCATCATGACCTTGTGAAATCTGCTTCTTCCTACAGGGTCAAAGTTTATTCAGGCCCTTATCAATTTCAGTTGGTTCATTCCTGCCTTTGCAATTTTTGCTAAATCTACATTCAGCCTGGGGTATTATTTATTTATTACACTTTTATCAACAGTCTTATCTCTTTTTTAAACTTTTATGTGTTTACTTAAAAAGAAAAAAATTTAAATCACCTCAGGTAAAGGTCTTGATCATCTCCAAGATATCCCTTTATAGTTGGCTTGTTTAAATTTGAATCTAAACATGGTCTGCAGGTTGCATTTGTTTGTTTGGTCTCTCAAGTCACTTTTTTTTTTTTAAAGAATTATTTAATTTTATTTATTATCATTATTCTTCAATTTTATGAGAGAGAGAGAAAGCAAGCTACCAGGTCCTGGACTTGAACTGTGATTGGCCATGTGGGAGTCCAGTGTCTTAACCACCACTCCACCTGCTGGCCCCTCAACTCAATCTTAATATAAAATGATCCACTCTCACTTTTGGAAAATACCTCATGTGACCCTGAGGATAACATAAAGATCTATTTCCCTTCTTCTCTCATGAATATGATTTTTTAAAAATTTGAATATATTTATATTTAGTTATATTTTTAATGTGGTAAAAGTGTAAAATATACCACTGTAACTATTTTTAAGTGCATAGTTCAGAATCATTTAGTATACTCTCAATTATGTAACAGATCCCCAAAACATTTTTATCTTACAAAACTAAAACTGTGTACCAATTAAGCAATAACTTTTCATACCACACCCTCCCTGGCAAGCACCATTCTAGCACTCTTTTTTTTAAAAAAAAAAAAAAAAAAACTTTATGTGATTATGTAAGTAAGAACTTGGAAGAAGTGAGGTCTGTTGTCTTATGGTACATACTTCTTTCTAAATGTGTCTTCTTCCTGGGGTGTCTTTAAGTTTGCTGCCATTGCCTTTGTATTTCCCATATGTGGAAGTGAGCTCTAGAGTCTGGCTGCTTAATTAATCTTCATCTTCTTTAGCAAGGACACATCATAGGTGGTTCTGTGTGTTTTCCATTATATTCCACCAGGGGCATATGGTGTTGGGTTTTTCTAAAGACAGCCTTTTAAAGTCCAACAGGTGGAGCTAGTACTCTAGTCTCTGGTAGTGAGATTTTAAAGCCTTCACCATCACTAGATAGCCTTTCCAGGCCAGCTGCTTTCATTCCTTTTTTATTACTTCTTCTAGATTTTACTTGCCTCATAATCACCACCCAGGCTTGTCTTCAGACACCTGGGTTAAGAGATGGTCCTGGTATGGGCTGTTTGTCCAGGACTCTGGGCCAGGGCTTAAAGCTTCTTGAGAAACCTTAATTAGGGAAAGTCAGGGAGCATCAGACTAGATTACATTTGTTCTGATACTCTCTGTCTGCCACAAATGGCAGCAATGACAATGTGGACAGTTAACACTGGTTGTCACCTGTGGACTCTGGAATACAGGTGATACAAGCCATTGCCTCCCTAGTTTATGAATAAAACGTCAGCTCACTACAAGGGTGGTGCTTCAGCCTGTGAGTTAGCTTTCAGCTGCTGCTTTTCTTACTCTGTCTTGGCAGGCCCCTGAAGATAATGTAGCAAACTGTTTCCCCACTTTCCTGCCCACTTCTTAACGTAGCTGACAGTTTTGGCACTGCTGTTAATTCAGGTTAAATTATTCAAAACAATTTTTTTTTAAGAAACACTTATTTTCTCCTTTTTAATAATTCAAGTAATATCTATGCTTTGAAGAAAACTTTAAAAATTCATCTGTTTTGGGACCAGCAGTTAGCATAATGGCTATACTGCTGTACTCCCATGTAGTCGATCGCGGTTCGAGTCCCAGACCCTGTGGTTTAAACTTAAGATGGGCGCGTGTTCATGTGTGCCCAAGATCCTGAGAGGAGAATGGAGGAGAAGGGGTTGCAGTGTGGCCACCCGCCCGGGGGATAATTTCTCGCTTTCTGTCTCTCTGTCTCTCTCTGTCTTTCTGGCAAGCACACGCACCCTATAGCAAAAACTTCTCCAAAAAAAATAATAATAATAATAATAATCTGGGGTTTTTTTTGAGTATTCCTATTTCTCCACTTCCAGATATATTTGTTAAAAGTTTGTGCCCAGACATTTTTCTTATGCATAGATCTATACAGCTTTTAAAATAAAGGTGTGGTTTTTTTTAATGAAATAATATCACCAACACTGTCTTGAAGACTATAATTTTTATTTTCATATTTCATGAAGATCTTTCCATACCCATAAATACACCACTAAGTTTCATTTTTCAGTACTGATCAAGTATGCCTTATTCAAAATGCCCAGGACCAGAACTGTTTTGGATTTTGGGTTTTTTTTGGGATTTTTGAATATTTGCAGATACATAATGAGGCATCTTGGTGATAGGGCCCAGATCCAGACACAAAATTTAGTTATGTTTCATACATACCTTATACACAACAAGGAGATATTTTACAATATTTTAAAATAATTTCTGTGGGTGTTACAAAGTTTGTATACATTGAACCATTGGAAAGCAAAGTGGAATTTTTCACTTATCACTTAACATTGGCACAAAAGTTTAGGTTTTAGAGCATTTCACATTAGGGATGCTCATCCTATACTTACTTGCATTTGTCCTAATTTATTTCATCTGGCCTGTGGTTGCGAACAGTTTGCTTATACTTCATTTTATATACACATTGATGTTGTGGTTATGTTTCTTACCTTGTATCCCTGGCTTTATCATTTTCCTTATCAATTTACTCTAATGTCTTTGCATAAAATCCTGTTTCCTAAGCAAAAATTTCAACAGTGGAATTTCTGTGCCAAAAGATAGGTACATTTTGAAGGTCATGGAAACACTCCGAGCTACACCCAAGCAAGGTCTAAAGGTTGTGCCGATCTTTTTCTTTAGAGAATAACTAAATCACTCAACTATACCCTGCACCCACTTTTCTTCCTGAAGAACTTATACTTGTAAGCCCTTAGGAAATAACAAGACTGAAGTCAGGCCTGGAAGAGCCTCAGATGAGTTAAAGTAATTTGTTAGAATCTTAATTACTAAACAAATAATATTAAGCATATAAAAATGTTTTTAAAAGAATTATTTTTATTCAACTTTATTTATTTATTTATTTATTTATTTATTTATTTATTTATTTATTTAAATTTGACCAGAGAGGGACAGAGTGAGAGAGGGCAAGAGAAAAAAACAAGCTGCCAGGTCCAGGACTTGAACTGCGGTTGGCCATGTGGAAGTCCAGCGTCCTTAACCATCATGCCACCTGCTGGCTCCAGCATATAAACATTTTGAGGGCAAAGAAGTCTAATAATTATCCTGATAGTTCTAGATACTCAACTAGTACAACTAAAGAGAGCGAGTTTTGGACCCAGGAAGAACTGAGGTCAAATCTTAGCCCCCTTATTAGAAGCTGATTAAACCTCATTTTCTTAGGAAATGGTGATACCAGTGTCTCTTGGGAGAACTGTTGAAAAGCTTAGAGTTTATGGAAAAGAGCCTGACAATGCATGGTACTTAAGAGGCACTCAGTAACCTCAGTAGTAGCTGCTATTATGGAATATTTTTGCATAAGATACTTAAATTTGTTTTGTATAAAATTTTACTAATGACAATAAACTATAGAATTATAATGCAATGATGTTTTTAGTATTCTTATTTTAGTATTGGGCCAGCAGGTGGCGTAGTGGTTAAGGGTCTGGACTCAGACATGAGCCCTATAGCAAAAACCTCTCCTCCCCCCCAAAAAAGATTGTAATGCAAAAGCTTTGGAGAAATGAGAGTGACCTCTGCGGGGCAACAGTGGTAACCAGGAATAACCAGGAAGTAACATCCGAGCTATGATCTGAAGGTCAAAGAAAACTTTTTTTTTTTTTTTTTTTTTTTTTTTTTTTTTTTGTTAATTGCCAGTGGACATGTGCACTTGCGAGAAAAAGAGAGAAAGAGAGGGAGAGAGAGCACCTCCAATAGAGTGTGGTCACAGCACAATGCTTTCTTTTTTCCATTTATCCTGCCCATCAGGTTCTGGGGCACATGCACATGTGCTCAGCATATTTTTCAAGCTGCTGGTCCTGGGATTCAAACTGTGCTCGTATATGTGGGATCCAGCTTTTCATACACAGCACTTAACCTCTGAGCTTTGGGACTAGCCCCTGAAGAGTACTTTTTTTTTTTTTTTCTTAAAGAGATTTTTGCTATAGGGCACGTGTGCTCACTGGAAAGACAAAGAGAGACAGAACGACAGAAAGCGCGCAATCACCCCCCGGAGGGATGCCCACATTACAACCCATTCTCCTCCATTCTTCTCTTGGGATTTTGGGCACACATGCACAAGCACTCAGCACAAGTTTCAAGCCACGAGGTCTGGAACTCAAACTGCAGTCAGACACATGGATGTCTAGTGCCTTACCCACCACACCACCTGCTGGCCCCAAGGAGCAATTTTTTTATACAGGAGACAGCAAGATGTTTCATTTATAGTGTGTCATGGTTTGATTGGCAATGTATTTTTTTTTTCTTAGTAGAATGCAGAAAAACAGAATGTCTTCTAATCAATGGTGATTTTGGTAAATAGCACCTATTAATCTGATTAGGGAAGGGGTATCTACACTGGGTTTGTGGAGTTCAGAGATTCCATGTAGGTGTTGCATAACGTCTGTGGGGAGGGTGATAGGAAACCATGAGGTGGCCAAGGGCCCCGGGCCCCTCACCCTAGTTTACACCAGAGCAGGTCTAGTTTTTGTTTGTTTGTTTGTTTTTCTGCTTCAAATTCATTTGTGCAGAAAAAATACATTGAACGCCAAATATGTGCCAAGCACGGGACCAAACACTGAGGACACAGCATTGAAGAAGATAGCACTCTGCCCTGTTTTCCCTGAGATTATACTCTGAGGAAGGGAAATAGTTGGGGCAGAAGAAACAACCTAATAATTTAGGTGCAATATTTTCAGAAGCATGGTAAATGCAATGGGGATAATAAAATAGGATGAGGAGATTGAGAGTGACCTGGAGGGAATCTGCTTTAGGTAGAGGACCAAGAAGGGTCTCTCCAAGAGGGTGACATAGGAGCCAAAACTTAAAGAATGAGAAGGAGGGACCAGCAGTTAGCGTAGTGGCTATGTCACTGAACTCCCACGTAGTCGACCGTGGTTCGAGTCCCGGACCCGGTGGCTTAAACTCACGCTGGGCGCGTGTGCGTGCATGCCCAAGATCCCGAGAGGAGAATGGAGGAGAAGGGATTGCGGCATGGCCATCCCCTCTGGGGGGTGATTTCTCGCTTTCTATCCCTCTGTCTGGCGAGCGCACACGCCCTATAGCAAAAACTTCTCCAAAAAAAAAAAAAAAAAAAAAAAAAGAATGAGAAGGAGCTCCCACTTAGGGACCTGTGGGATACACCACACATTCAGATGGGTTCCACCTCGGAGACCAGATTTCAGGTAATTATGGAAGTTACAGCCCATCACCTGTGCCTTTGTTGTTGTTGGCTACAGGGCACATGTACTTGCCAAGAGAGACAGAGGAGAAGGAGAAAGCACCCCCGGTGGGGCATGGTCATGCTGCAATCCATTCTCCTCCATCTCTACCTCCTTTCAGGATTTTGGGCACCTATACACACGTGCCAGATGCATTTCTCAAGCTGCCGGGTCTAGGAATAGAACTACACAGTCGGCTATGTGGGATCTGCCTGCCTTTACTACCAGATCATGGAGCCAGACTACCTGTGCCATAGTCTATTGACTGAAGGAAAATCACCGATTTATCCTACCATTGAGGGGAAGAGGTTATACAAGGTGAGAAGGTGTGTCTGTCACATCCCCTATAATCACCAAAAACTTTTCTGATCTAGCTGGCTGGTCACGTGCTCCCTTCCTCTCTTTGTTTTAAGGATTATTTTCTCCATGAGTGAGAGAGAGAGAAAGACAGCATCCCCCAACAGGTGATATTGTGATCCACCCCAGCTTCAGCCAACTTGGTCATGGGCACTCAAATACCTAGCATACTCAGGAAGTTCTTCATTTGTGAACTCAGAACCTTCCCATCTGGCTCAGCCTCATTGAGCATCCTGTTTTACCACTGTACCACCATTGGGCCCCGTCTTTTCTCTCTTCGGTAAGTTTATGTCTCTCCCAAAGGTAATGTTTTTGATCAAATGGTGTTCTCAAGTACAGGAGAACTGTTTAATACTGAAGGGTATGTTGAGAAAACTAGAGCTTCTAAAAGATGTCTCAATAAGGTAAGGTTTGTTTTTTTTTTTTTTTAGAGAGAGATTTCTGCTACAGAGCATGTGTGCTCACTAGAGAGACAGAGACAGAGGCAAGAAATCACCCCTCGGGGGGGATGGCTACACCATAATCCCTTCTTCTCCATTCTCTCTCAATTTGGGGCATGCACACACACACGTCTGGCATGAGTTTCAAGCTGTGGGGTCTGGGACTTGAACCACAGTCGACTACGCGGGAGTCCAGCAACATAACCATTACGATATCTGCTGGTCCTAAGGTAAGGTTTTTTAAAGCACTAAAGACGTGCAATCAAATCACTGTCATTAAAACTAGAACCCTAAGTGGTTCCGAAAACCCCGTTAACTCTGGGCAAATTGCCTAACCCATCTGAATTTTATTTTCCTTATATGAAAATGAGTAGAATTACAACTGCCTCACAGAGGAGTTTTGAATATTAGAGATAATGTGCATAAAAGGGAAAATGTGTGTGAAATTTTAGTACCAATAAACATTAGTACAAGTGGCATAAGGAAATAAAGGAAGAATTGAAAGTATGTTATTAGGATGGAATAAAAAGATAAGCGGTGGTTCATCAAAAGATTGGATGTGAAGAAGTGATTAAAAATTAGTTAACAACATTCCCTCCTTTCTGAAAGTTTTTTTGGGCTTCCAGTTGGAGGCATTTCCCAGCCTCCTTTGCAGGTCATTTTGGCTGTGTGACTGAGCTCTTGCCAATGAAGTCTTAGAAGAAATGAACAACCTCTGGGGCACATCTTCAAAGCACATTGCTTGCCTTCCATTTCCTCTGTTTTCCTTCCTGCAGCTGGATTGTGAATGAGGTGCTAGTGACCATCTCCTACCATGTGGATAAGGAAACCTTAGGGGATGATAGCACAAGGAGATAGAAGGTACCTGGTCTCAGGACTTTTGCTGTGTAAAGATACCTAGGATCACCTTCAATCACAGATGTTTACACGAAAGAGAAAAAAAAAAAAACTGTCTATATTATTTAAGCCTCTTTTATTTGGTCTTTGTTAAAGCAGCAGAACCCAAAACCCAACTAACCCAGTGCTTGCTATCAGAGAAACATAACAGAAAGACAAAAGTACCCTTGACATTCCCTTAGGAAGCAGTCATTTGAACCATCTCTCTGCAAGTCCAATATGCCCAATTTTTCTTCTCAAATAGATGCTGTTCCTTTGATAAGTTCTTTGGCTTGCATTTAGGACAGATGTTAGATGAAAAATGTATACTACTAAACCTTACAATCACATCGATCAGGGTGAGGCACACACACTTTGGGAGGCTCATGGAAACTGAGACAAGCTGAGAGGAGAGTTTCCTACTCCATTTACACTTCAGGACACAGGGTTATTGAGTGAGCTCTTGGAAGGAATGGCCCATGTTATTTAAGTTACTTGCTCCCTCTTTGTCTTTCTTGCACTATGCACATATGGTGCTGTTTGCCTAAATTAAATGCATTTTGGATGTGTCTCCTTTTTATTCAGACATCCATCATGAGCTTTCTGCATTCCTCACTGTCATCCAACTTTATTGCCCACTTTGGCTACACGTATGTTCCTGGTGTTCTCGGGAGGTGTGAACACCTCTACCAGGACCAGAAGGAAAATCCTGTGAAGTAGATTTCTGATCCTTCCTGTGTCCAGATGCCAGATCGTAAGACGGCACCTAAAGATAGAGCTTCCGCAGGGCACTCTTCATGTCTTTGTTCCTTAGGCTGTAGATGAGTGGATTCAAGGTGGGTGTAAGGATAGAGTAGAAGAAGGCAGCCATACGCCCATGCACTGGGGAGTAATGAGTGGTTGGCTGCATGTACGCGGAGCTGCCAGTGCCATAAAACAAGAGCACAGTGACCAAGTGGGAAGAACATGTAGAGAAAGCTTTCCGGCGGCCAGTCACTGAATGGATCTGAACCACCGTCGCCAAAACACGGACATAGGAGATGACAGTGAGGGCAAAGCAGCTCATGATGATGCAACCACTGGCTGCAAAACCGACAGCTTCATGAGCATCCACCTTGGCACAGGCGAGGTGCATGAGAGGGGGGATGTCACAGAAGAAGTGATCAATCATGTTGGGGCCACAGAAGGGCAGGGAAAAGGTGTTGGCTGTGTGGAAGGCAGAGAAAAGGAGCCCACTGCCCCAAGCCACTGCCACCAGGGAGACACAGGTCTGGGGACTCATGGATTCCCTATACGCCAGAGGCCTGTAAATGGCCAGACAGCGATCATAAGCCATGGAGGTGATAAGGAAACACTCGGTGGACCCAAAGCAGACAAAGGCAAAGAGTTGGAATGCACATGCAGGGAGGGAAATCTCCCCAAAGCCCAGTGCAGTGGCCACCAGGGCCCGGGGCAGGGTGGTGGATGTGGAGCAGATATCCACCAGGGAGAGGTGTTTGAGGAAGAAGTACATAGGCGTGTGCAGGCGCATGTTGAGTGTCACAGCAGCCATGATGGAGATGTTCCCCAGAACTGCAACCAGATAAAGAAGAAGGAGGGCAACCACACTGAGCAGCTGTAATTCAGGAACAACTGAGAAGCCCCGGAGGATGAATACAGACACTGCTGTAAGATTGGTCATGTTCTGTCTTAGAAAATCTGAACTGCAGAGGACACTCAAGGAGAGGTGCCTGAGGAGACTAAAGCAACAATAACAAGGACCTGTGAGGGAAGATTTAAAAATCAAGCATACTGAGTCTGGAAAGTTTGCTCAAATGTTTTTCTTCATGGAATGTTTGGGCATTATTAGTCTTCCACTGGGATCTCAAATTCAAATACCTGCAGAGACCCTGCAAATACATAAGTAAATCTGGTTGAGTGTGATGCAATAGGGAATGACGGGGACTGCAGAAATAGGTATTTTGTCTAAATGAGGCAACTGTTCTAGGTGCTTGCCAAATTGTTGCTGGTGGATTAAGCATTGCCAGATTCTCTGAAAATTTTCAAGAGACTTCCAGTTTATTATGTCACACCTCCTGACTTTTACATTTTTTTTTTTTTTAGGTATTTGTCATAGGGCATATGCAATTGCCATAGAGAGACAGGGAGAGAGACAGAAAGTGAGAACTCAACCCCCAGGGGAGGTGGCCACACCATAATTCCTTCTCCCCCATTCTTCTGTTGGGATTTTGGGCATGCACACACACTTGCCTGGTGTACATTTCAAGTCACCAGCCTGGGACACGAACCACAGCCAGACATGTGGGAATCCAGTGCTTTAATCACTATGCCACCTGATGGCCCCAAGACTCCTGACTTTTATATATTGGTAATTAATTTAAATTTAGAACACTGTGCATATCAAAGGGGTTATCAGGGGTTTTTTTGTTCTGTTTTTGTTTTTTGAGAGGTTTTTGCTGTAGGGCGTGTGTGCTCGCTGGAAAGGCAGAGAGAGACAGAAAGTGAGAAATCACCCCCAAGGTGGGGATGGCCACGCTGCAATCCCTTCTCCATTCTCCTCTTGGGATCTTGGGCACGCACACACATGTGCCCGGCGTGAGTTTAAGCCACCGGGTCCGGGACTCGAACCGCAGTTGACTACATGGGAGCCCAGCTGACATAGCCATTATGCTAACTGCTTGTCCCAGGGGTTATCAGTTTTAATACTTCTGATTTTACCATACATTTTTTCTACATGACTCTGTAGCATCTTTTTATGTATTGTTTTTAAATTTTTATTTACATTTAATTATTGTATATTTTTAACAGCATATGATGTGAGTTCTCAAAATATAAACTCATTGCATATCCAGCAAGTCAAGTTTATTTCCATATATAATAACTTTCCATTCGTGTGTTTTTTAATTTTCATTTTTTTCCCCTGAGTCTCTCCCTCCTACCCCCTTAATTAAAGTATGCAACTCAAGGTCTTCTGACAATCTGTTTCCCCCACTAGAAAGTGAGCCTCCCCAGTGCAAGGGTCATTTCTTACTCATCTCTTTATTTCCTGGCACCTATTAGACCATGAGAGGTAGGCCACAGTAGGGAAGTAGGAAAAGTAGGAATCTTTCTGCAACTAAATACCCTGGGTTTGGATTCTGTATGACCCTGGGCAAATACCTTACTCTTCCTCTACCTCAGTTTCCTCCTCTATAAAATGGTCACATGAGAAAATAAAGAGAATGTGCTTGAAACAAGACCTGTTACATGATGAGCTCTCATTAAAGGCTCACAATTAATTAGTCTCTTTGTAAATGTGTGCTCCCTTCTCTCTTGCCATTATTGTTTATGGTCTGCTGGGATGAAATTATGCATAAACTATTTCTAAGCTTCTTAATGCAAAATCTTACTACCTTTTTCTTTGTTCACACTCCACAGGCCATTCCCACTTACATTTCTATTCTCTGAAACAGAGAGGTGTAGCCCCTGGCAGCTGAGAGCTGGCCTGACACTCATAGCTGAGTCTTACTGCTCTCCAACAGAACATAAATTACCTCACCCTGGTAGACAGAATAATGCAATCCCCAAATATGCCCATGTCTTAATCTCTGAAATCTCTGACTTTGTTGCCTTCCATGTCAGATATGTTTAAGCTAAGGACCTGAAAATGGAAAATTTATCCTGAATTATCCAAGTGTTATGGATTGAATTGTATCCCACAGAAAAGGTGTATTGAAGTCCTAACCCCCCAGGACTCTAGAATATGATCTTATTATTAAATGGGGTAATTGTAGATGTACTTTTTTTTTTTTTTTTTTGGAGAGGTTTTCACTATAGGGCGTGTGTGCTCGCCAGACAGACAGAGACATAGAGACAGAAAGCGAGAAATCACCCCCCAGGGGGGATGGTCACGCCGCAATCCCTTCTCCTCCATTCTCCTCTTGGGATCTTGGGCACGCACGCACACGCGACGTGAGTTTTAAGCCACTGTGTCCGGGACGCGAACTGCGGCCGACTATGTGGGAGTTCAGCGACATAGCCTTTACGCTAACTGCTGGTTCCCTAGATGTACTTTGTTAAGACAAGGTCTAACTAGAGCAGATGAGCTCCTAAGGTGACTGGCTCCATCTCCAAATACATTCACACTGGGAGATAGGGCTTTGACATGAACTTCAGGACACAGTTTAGTGCATAGCAGGCACTCGCATCTCAAAGGCCACCAATTTAGCTGCCCACCTTCTGCATCATCTCATCCACAGGCTTCCTGCTAGAAGGCAGTGGTCATTGGCTGTTTGTTTGTGCCTGGAACCTGCTTTAATTTTCTATGCTGATATCACCCAGATGTTTCTCTAGAGACCCTCACGTCCTGTTCCTGGGAGGACCTTCGCTTCCTGTCCATACAGAGTCCCTCACTTCCTATTCCTGTGGAGAGTCTCACTTCTTATACTTCCAGTTGTGTGGTTTGGGACAAGACTGAGTCTTTTACCCGCAGCACCAGGAGAGGGGTCACATGACCTAGTCTTGACCATTTGGAATGTTACAACCTCCAACATACAGTATTAGTTTGGGGATGGGCATCTGAGCAGCCAGGACAATGGCATATAATTCTCAGGCTTTGGCTGGTTCTGCTGGGAATGTGAAGCTCTCTCTAAGCTGGCTAAAGTTCATCTTGGAGATTCTGGAGTTCACTTTGACACAACCTGGCTCATAAAGCCAACACAATGTGAGAAGAGGCAATAGAAAGAGATATATTCCTGATGGCATTAGGAAAGAACCTACAACATGCCATCCTTAGAATTTCCTTGTTCTGGGACCAGCAGTTAGCATAATGGCTATGTCGCTGGACTCCCACGTAGTTGACCGCGGTTCGAGTCCCGGACCCGGTGGCTTAAACTCACGCCAGGCGCGTGTGCGTGCGTGCCCAAGATCCCAAGAGGAGAATGGAGGAGAAGGGATTGCAGCATGGCCATCCCCCCTGGGAGGTGATTTCTCGCTTTCTATCTCTCTGTCTCTCTCTGTCTGTCTGGTGAGCACACGCATCCTATAGCAAAAAAAAAAAAAAAAAACCTCTCCAAAAAAAAAGAAAAATGAATTTCATTGTTCTAAAATAAATTTAGTGTGGGTTATGTTTCGTAACCAGAAGAGTCCTGATTAAACATCCACAGATCTATAAAATCTCCACCTTTGGGTCTACCATCCTCCCTACACTCTGCTCCTCCTAAGGAGGAGACAAAAGCACCTGAAAAAAAAACCCACATCACTGGGGAGCTGGGAGCCAGCCACCGGACTCTACAGGCCCAAGCCACATGGGAAGGATATAACAGGAGATCTGGGCTGCTGAGTCCAGCACCAACTCCTAGGCATATGAGTGCACCATCTTGGATATTCACCTTGATGGAATCTTCAGCCCCAGCTGGCATATGCCCTCTTATAACCTCTGTTAGGGTAGATTCACTCATTTGTACATTAATTCAAGAAGTGATTATTGGATAACCTTGATGATCCAGTTACTTCTCTAGTACTGGATAAACACTGTGAAGGAACTAGACAGACACATCTGTTGCTCCTGTTGTTTGCTATCAATGAGAAGAAGACAAATATGAATCAAAATCATCTGGCTTGTAGCAGGGGCCTGCAATGTGGTGTAGCAATAGAATGAAGTGCTCTGTGAGGCTGTTCCACATAGGAGGGTTCCAGGTTCATGTCTGGAGACCTCTCTGAGTGTAATAGGTACTTACGCACCTATGATCTGAGGCCGGGGGTGGATCATGACATCAAGACACTGTTGGGGTTTTGTTCACTTTCTTTCAAGTGCTCATGAAGTAAATAAATATTTTTGAATTACACTTCTTAAAAAAATAAAATAAAACAGAGACACCAAAAGGAGGTATGGAATGCCACAAGATTGTAAACAAAAGCTCTTAACTGACCCTGACTAATGAGGTTAGGGCAGATCCCTAAGAAAATGAAGCTATGGTTTCTAAATCCAACATTATACATTCAACAGCCAGTGACTAATCATTCTCATAGACACCATAATTATTGGCAATGGGGAACCACAGAGAACAATAGCATCACAGCTGCTCCCAGGAGCTCGTATCCATGTTGGGGATACAGTCCATGGACAAAAAATGAAACGCAGTTGAGTCCTATTATTTGCAATTCCGTGTTTGTAAACTCATCTACTTGCGAAACTAATAGTTGAGGTATATTCTCTGTCATTTATAGATTCATACAGAGAGTGAAGAATGTGAATCACCCTGACCTTATCATTATGCATTGTGTTCTTGCACTAAAAAAAGCTGCACTGGGGGCCAGCAGATGGTGTGGTGGTTAAGGTGCTGGACTCCCACATGGCTGACTGTGGTTCAAATCCTGGGCCTGGCAGCTTGCTTTCTCACTTTCCCTTTCTCTCTCTTTGGTCAAAATTTTAAAATAATAATAAATAAAATAGATAATTCTTTTAAAATCTACACTGTATGTTATAAATATGTCCAACTATTACACATCAATGCTACTAATAATAAGAAAAGAATAGTGATCTGACATGAGTTGAGCTTTGTCCCAGTCCTGTGCTAAGTACTCCTAGTACATTCCTTCACTGTATGTTCACAACAAGCCGAAATGTTTGGTGCTATTAGCCCCCCACACTCATGGTCAGACCAAGGCTTAATGAAGTCAAACAGCTAGTGAGGGCAGAAAGGGATCGGGACCAGCAGATAGCGTAATGGTTACATCACTGAACTCCCACATAGCCGACTGTGATTTGAGTTCTGGACCCAGTGGCTTAAAACTCACGCTGGGTGTGGATGCGTGCGTGCCCAAAAATCACAAGAGAAGAATGGAGGAGAAGGGATTGCGGTGTGGTCATCCCCCCTCCCAAGGGTGATTTTTCACTTTCTATCTTTCTGTCTCTCCAGCGAGCACCCACACCCTAAAATAAAAATACCTTTCAAAAAAAAGAAAAAGAAAGAAAGGGGTCTGGGGCCTGGAGTCCCCATAGGCATCACTGCAAAGCTCTGTCCACAACCATAGCCCCCTCTGTCTCACGGGGTGCTTGGCATTCTGGAATCCAACCACAGTGACGACTAAACCACCACCCTCTGTTCTGCAGCACTTGGCTTTGAATTTGTTGTTATCTCCACAAGTGTCCTCGTTCATTGCTGGTGGGAATACACGTGAGTCCTAACTCTTTGGAAAACAATCTGTTTAAATCTCCTGAACAAGCAGTTTCACTTTTGGGAGCTTGTTTGGCACAGGAAGTCCAGACACAAGAGCAGGGGGTGCCTTACCTCGTTGTCGGTGGCCGTGAATGTAGCTGACTTCAATGTCCATCAGTAGGAGACAACTTAATCATGGAACACTCAGGCAAGGCGATATTATAAACCCATGAAAAAGAGCAAGGCAGCCTGACGTCCCACTATGGAGTGACCTGTATCACATATTGCTGAGAGTAGAAAAAGAAAAAGTGAAGGGTGTCCAGTGAAGTGTCGCTGAAGCTAAAATGTGTCAAGGTCACTGCTGGACACATGTCTAGAAGATGGATGTGTCATTCTGGAGAGAACCCAGGGGACAGGGGAATGAGTTAGATTGTTGGATTGTATATCAAGTGTACAAGTACTTCAAAATGTTTATGGGAAATGTAATTAAAGTGCAAATTTACTTTTGTAGATAAAGGGCTTTAAAATTCATGCAGAACTTTCCCAAAATACACATTGTCTTTAAACTTTTTGAAGACCCTCTGTATATGCTACCTGTTGACCAAAGCGATCACTGTATTTTTGTGAAAGAATATATTGTAGATGTGTTCTCAATAGACTCCAGGACCTCAAAGGCAGGTGTTATCTATATTCTCATTTCACAGATGGAGAAACTGAGATTCAGAGTGGCAGCAGGAGAACCAGACTCTGAGCCCAGACCTCCCTTACTGGAGTCTTGAGTCCTTTGTACTACACCAAAGGACTATACCAAAGAATGATAATCAGCATTTAAATATCAGCAGGGCCAGCCCCGTTGCCTGATAGTTAAGGGAACTAGATCCCACATGACTGACCATGGTCCAAATCCTGGCCCTGGTGGTTTTAAAAACATGCTTGGTGCATGTGAGTGCATGCATTAAATTGCACAGGATGGAGAAAGGAAGGAAAGGGGATTTCAGCATGACCATGCCCTCTGGGGTGGGGAGTGATTTCTCCCTCTCTCGTTCTGTCTCTTTCTCATGAGTACATGTGCCCTCTGGGAATTAAAAAAAAAAACAAAAAAAACAAGTTTTAAAAAATCACTACTGGGAGTCAGACACTGATCTGAACTCTTTTTATACAGCCCACTTAATCCTTCCATCCACCATGGAAGGCAGGTGGTATTTTATTCCTAATTCACAGGTAGCGAAAGTGAGGCATAGAAATTTGCCTATGTTTTCATAGCTAGTAATGGCAGTGCTGGGTTCAAACCCACCTGACTTCCCTACAACCTGAGGCTTTAGTAACTGCTCTGCTGCCTCCAGTCACCTCAGGTGTGAGATGGAATCCTCTCAGAATTCAGTGCAGCCCAACCTACCAGGCTGCTGACCAGTGTCCCCCAGCAGCAGGTAAACCCCTTCCAGATGCTGGGCTGAGCTAATGGAAGAGCAGTTCATCCAAGAAGCTGTGGTGATAGAGATGCAAGCCGAAACCTGCTCAGAGATGAACCCACGTTTTATTAGCTATGTGAGAAAAGCACTGTGATGGACCAGACCGACCAACACTGCTGAAGTCTACAGGGCTGGCTCTGATCCAGGGCATCTCCTCTGGGCTGTTTCTCCCTCATGTCATTGGGAATTCACCCAAGTGCTCCTCCAGAGACTTTCTATCCCACAACGGCCCCAAGTTCTGAGAACAAGACTCTGACAAACAGGAATCAACCATGCCCTCTGGCTACCGAAACATTCTTCGACAATGTGTGTGTTTTAGTTAACAACATGTCTTAGAGATGTTTCTGTTGAATGAATAGGTATCACACATGGAAATCTCTCTCTCTCTCTCTCTCTTTTTTGGACTGCTATAAGAGTATTCCAAACTATGGATGAAAAATTAAGGTGGTTATTCTCATGTGGTGAACTTTTAGGTTGTTTTCAGCCTTTACACCAAGGCTAATAGTACTGTTAGGCATGTACCCATCTTGGGCAACTTATTTTACGTCTTTCAGAAACATTTGTGTACTTTGTCATGTAACTTTAGCATACCTCATTATTTGCTTATGAGCTTTGGGTCCCAGTCACTCTTTTGGACAGGTTGGTAGTATGGGTGAAGGGTCTTTAGAATCGGGGATAACTAGTGTTACACTTTAAAGAGAGTGTGCTGCTATGATATGAACCTGCTCTATTACAATTCAGCTTAATGTTGCTGCATATGAATGACTGCAAGGAGTGGGAAAAAATCTGGCAAACTAATATATCTAGGGGAAAATGAGCATGCATGTGAAAGCTTTTGGGTGTCATGTCAGAATACTCAAGGCATGCAATGAGAACAGCTAGGGGTAGCAGAGAGCACAGTTTTTGCTCTGTGTAGCTTAGATTCTGAATGCCTATGTTGAACCTCTAAGAGATAAGAGGAATGAAAATACTTGAGCAGTAATTCAAGATTAGCAGAAAGGTAGTGAGTCTAGAGATGTTGCTCACTGGAGATTTTGTTCATACTGCCCACATGCTAGTATTTTCTAATCATGCTTTTAGTCTGGTTCCCCTTCTTCTTCTTCCCTTCTTCTTCTCTTCTTCTTCTCCTTCTACTTCTCCTTCTTCTTCTTTTTCATTTAATCACTGTGTATCATTATAGCATACCAAATTAATTTTCCCATCATGAATATACTGCCTATTGGTTTAAAGATATTACATATACATTATAATCAGCAGATTTCTTTCCATTTTGGGTCCCTTAAATGTTTTACTTGTTTCTTCTTCTCCTTCATTACCTCCCTCTCCCTCCCCCATTTCCCACCCTTCTCACCCACTGTCTCTAGTATCATTATTGTTCTCCATGCTTTTTCACCTTCCAGTCATTCAGTTTCTGCCATAGAGTACCAACATTCGGTTTATATTGAATGGGGACATACAATGCCTCTTGTTCATCATCTGGCTTGCTTTACTTAGCAGTAAGTCTTCCATATTTGTCTACTTTCTGTCAAATGCCGGGGTATTCTGGTTCTTTTCATTAGTTAACTTGAAGCGGATTTTGAAGATTAAATCAAAGGGACTGAAACATCCTTTTGACCCACAGTGAACCATTTACCCAATGATTGTAACTGTTTAAATGTACACTGTTTAGGATACTTCCCCTGGAAGTACAGGCTGCCTAAATCAAAGGAAAATAGATCTCTATCATACAACTCCAAATATTTTTATTACAAAAAGTAGTTTCAGATAATCATAATGCATGAAGACTTTGTTGTATTTCTGGGCATTATCAGAAACACAAATTCAGCAAAGCCAACTTTCATGGTAGACCCCAAAAAAGGCACCCTGACTTATATAGATCAAGAGACTTCACAACTATATACATCAACATGCACTACTTCTATTTCTACTCTCCTAGAGCTTTCCATACTTTGGAGAATGAAACCACAGAATTTTAAAATGTCTGCTAATTTGACACACATTATATTAAAATATTGTAAAATGTAAAAAAAAAAAAATTAAGAAGGAAAGAAAATGAAAAAAATGGAAAAAAGTCTTTCTCACATCCAGGTAATTAATGCACAGAAGAAAGAGAAGGAAACAGCTGAGGACACCTGGAGGTGGTTAAGTGGTGTTGCAGCCACCACATGGGAAAGGTCCTAGGTTCATGTCCCAGGACCTCATTGAGCATGCTGGGCATGGCTTACTCAGAAATATCATAATGAAGAGTCAGAGGAAAACCAAATTTAAAGAGACAGTTGTAAAAGTAGCCAGAAAAAGAAAATCTTCAAAGAAATTATGTGATATTTTGTTATACATCTGTTTATGGGGAAAAATTCAGTCAAGTATTGGGTTGTCAGAAAAATCATGACACATTTTTCTATGCAAAAAAAAGAACTTTCTGACAACCTAATAAAGTAATATATTCATAAATTATATCTCATAGTTATCTTTTTTGTAAATGAGAATACTTAAAACATACTCTTTTAGCAAATCTGAAATATTAGATATATTATTATTGAATGTCACCATGCAGGAAACCATTCCTATTGGATTAGGACCTCACACTATTCTAGAGTCCATCTTAACTAATGCATCTATTATACAATGACCCTATTTCCAAACAAGTCTTTATTTTTAGGTCCTCCTGATGAGAACTTCAACATATGGGTTTTTTAAAAATAAGTTATTTGTGGGACCAGCAGGTGACATAATGGTTACATCATTGGACTTCCACATGGCCAACTGTGGTTGGAGTCTTGGACCTGGTGGCTTGAAACTCATGATAGACGCTTGTGTGTGCATGCCCAAGATCCCAGGAGAAGAATGGAGAAAGCACTGCAGCATAGCCATCCTCCCTAGGGGGTAATTTCTCACTCTCTTTCTTTCTATCTCTTTGGTAGTGCATGCACACTATAACAAAAATCTCTCTTTAAAAAAAATAGCACTAGGGAAACTGAAGACTTTCCACTCCAACCTCACCTTCCAGATCCAAAAAGCTAGAGAGGACAGGCAAATTGCAAGCCCTTTCAGAAGCCTTCCATATCTGAGCAGTGCTCTACGTGTGGAGCGGTTTTCATGTTTTGCTTTTTAAAAATGTTTTTCCTTTTTTTAGTTGTTTTTGTCCTTTTCCCCCCTTTATTCTTTTCTTTTTTCTTTTACCTTACTTTCTCACTTTGTTGCTCAGCCTCCACAGACTGAATGTCTAGACAGAACTAGGTGCACAGTAGCCAAACATCTGAATACTTTTAGGATCGGAGAACTTCTCAACCCTCACTGAATCTACTATACAAGGGAGAAACTCCTCTTCATAAATTTGAACTCAAATCTCTTTCTGTGGATACTACATTGCAAAACACACTAGAGGAGAGAGATTGGCACAGAAGTATCTCACAGTAAAGGGAAGCATACGAGTTTATAGTTGCAGAAATCTTCCCCAACAAATTAGCCAAAAGTGAATACACCACCAAATGTCTAAAAATCAGAGAATATAGACTGCAGAGTGAGCAGAAGTGACAAAGATGGAGCTGCAGAGAGAGTGTGGCTCATCTCCTCCTTCACACCTCTAAACTCAGTAAAAACCCTGCAGCTCAGCCCAGGTGCACCTGTCCTGTAGAAACTGGGAGGCCTTTGTAATATCCAATTCCAATGACAAAAGTGCAGGTTTCTTGATGAGCAGCAGGGAAGTAGAACTCCAGAGAGATTGTGGATCACCTCCTCCCACACACCTCTGAGCACTCAGAATTAACTCCAAGAAATTAGGAAGAAATATATAATCCATCAGATGATCAGAAACCACTGCAGAGGCATAAGAAATATAAGAAACCAAGAAAATATCTCTCCCCCAAGGGAAAAGAACAACTCCTCATCATCCACAGACAGTACAAACTCATGGAAATGTCAGATAAAGAATTCAGAATATTCATAGTGACAAAATAATCGAGATGCAAGAGAAGAGAGACAATGGACTCCAGAAGATGCAAGAGAAAAGAGACAGCAAGTTCCAGGAGATGAGGAAGTCCATCCACCATTTGAAGGAAGAGATAGACACCGTAAACAGGTATCAAATGGAACTGTTAGAGATGAAGGCTGTAATACAGGAAACCAAAACCTCCCTCAAAAGTATTAAAAGCAGGGACCAGCAGTTAGCATAATGGCTATGTCACTGGATTCCCATATAGTCAGCCACAGTTCGAGTCCTAGACCTGGTGTCTTAAACTCACACCAGGCACGTGTGTGTGTGTGCCCAAGATCCCAAGAGGAGAACGGAGGAGAAGGTATTGCGGCATGGCCATCCCCCACAGGGGATGATTTCTCACTTTCTATCTCTCTGTTTCTCTCTGTCTTTCTGGTGAGTGCACGCACCCTATAGCAAAAACCTCTCAAAAAAAAAAAAAAAGGATTAAAAGCAGATTAGATCATGCAGGAGATTGAATTTCAGATGTAGAAGACAGACCCTCTGACCTAAAAAAAAAAAAAAAAATCACCAAAAAGAGAAAATAACCCTCTAAATGAGAATAATATATGAGAAATACTAGATACCATTAAACACCCAAAAATCTGGATAATTGGCGTCCCAAAAGGTGTAGAAACGAATAAGGGTGTTGATAGTCTATTCCATGAAATCCTGGAAGAAAACTTTCCAACATAGAGAAGCATTCAAATATCCAGACCCAAGAATACAAATGACTCCTAATAGAATCAACCCAAGAAGATCTTCTCCAAAACACATCATAGCCAGATTGGCCAAAACCACAGACAAAGACAAGATACTAAAATTGGCAAGCGAGAAACGTCAAGTTACTTACAAAGGTTATCCCATTAGGTTAACATCGGACCTCTCATCGGGAACAATGCAAGCAAGGAAAGAATGGAAAAATATATTCAAAGTGTTAAATGAAAAACAGTTTCAACCAAGAATATTATACCCGGCAAGATTATTCTTAATATAGAAAGAAAAGATAAAAACATTCTCAGATAAGACCTCAAAGAATTTACCAACACCAGGCCAGCTCCTTAAGAAGTTCTAAAGGGAATGCTTTACCAGGAAAACTAAAGACACACAGAAAGAACTAGAACAAAAAGCAACCAAGAAAATGGCCAATTTAATGGTTTTGACAAGTCTAGAAATATCAATAATGGGACCAGCAGTTGGTGTAATGGCCATGTTGCTGGACTCCCATGTAGTCGACTCCAGTTCGCATCCTAGACACAGTGGTTTAAACTCATGCCAGGCGCATGTGCATACGTGCCCAAGATCCCAAGAGGAGAATGGAGGAAAAGGGATTGCACCATGGCCACCCTCCCCGAGGGGCGGGGGGGAGTGATTTCTTGCTTGCTGTCTCTCTCTGTCTTTCTGGCGAGTGCACGTGCCCTATAGCAAAAACCTCTCAAAAAGAAGAAGAAGAAGGAGAAGGAGAAGGCGAAGGCGAAGAAGAAGAAGAAGAAGAAGAAGAAGAAGAAGAAGAAGAAGAAGAAGAAGAAGAAGAGATATCAATAATAATGTTGAATGTTAACTTCCAGGATTTAAACGGAAAGACTGGACCACAGTAACACTGAAAATTCAACATAAGAGAGATTAATTACGTGAGACTGAACTGATGAAATAGAACTTTATGACTTTTGACTAAAACATACTTATTTTCTTCTATGCTTTGTTTTCCAGATTTAAAGATTTTTTTTTTCTTTTGAGCTGTTGGTAGGTTCAGCAATTTGTTAAAACATTTTTTTTTCTTTTTTTGAAATTGAAACATAAACTTTTCTCCCTGACCTCTCTGGAATTGGAAAATAATTGTGAGTATTCTTATTTTGTGGCAGGATGGTTATTTGCATAAGTTCAATAGTATCTGTTGCCTTGCACCATAAATCGGAAATACTGGTGATTTCCAGAGGTTTAACTGGAATGTCATATCTTTTTTTTTTTTTTTTTTTTTGAGAGATTTTTGCTATAGGGCGCGTGCGCTCACCAGACAGACAGAGAGAGACATTAGAGACAGAAAGCGAGAAATCACCCCCCGGGGGAATGGTCACACCGCAATCCCTTCTCCTCCATTCTCCTCTCAGGATCTTGGGCACGCATGCACACGCGCCTGGCATGAGTTTTAAGCCACCGGGTCTGGGACGAGAACCACGGTCGACTATGTGGGAGTCCAGCGACATAGCCATTACGCTAACTGCTGGTTCCCTGGAATGTCATATCTGAAAATATGACTAGAAAGCTAAGGAACGAAAGTAGATCTCAAGAAAGTCGACATGAAGCTCTTGGAAAGATTGCTTGTTACTATAAACAGTTCTGCCTGGCAGGTAAGTAAAGGATGTCTCTTCCTGACAAGCCCCCAAAACTTTCAGGTACAGATACTTAAAGACACAGTAAAATGGTGAATTCCTGATTTGGCTCAGTAGCCTTCAGAGGCTTTTTAAAGTCTAGTCTAAAGTTCCTTATAAAAGGTTCCCACAAAGCCAACTAAATCAATTAGTTTTGTTATGGGGCTTTGTGCAAATAACAGACCAAATTGAAGCTAAACTTATTTTTTTGCAAATAAGTTAGTTTATGTCTCTCTTTGGTAAAAGGGGGAATGGAGAGAAAAAAATGTTTCAGAATGTTTACAGTACAGTTGTTACTGAATTTTAACTTTGTCCATATCTGTTTCTTTCTTATAAAAAAAATTATTATTTATTTATTTATTTGGAGAGGTTTTTGCTATAGGACGCATGTGCTTGCCAGAAAGACAGAGAGAGACAGAGAGACAGAAAGTGAGAAATCACCCCCCAAGGGGGATGGCCACCCCACAATCCCCTCTCCTCCATTCTCCCCTCGGGATTCTGGGCATGCACGCACACGTGCCTGGCATGAGTTTAAGCCACTGGGTCCAGGACTTGAGCCGAAGTCAACTACATTGGAGTCCAGAGACATATCCATCATGCCAACTGCTAGTCCCATATCTGTTTCTTTAGTTTTTAGTATTTACCTACTATTTGAACAGAATCCTAACCTTTTTCCTGGCTTTAAGTCTTAAGCAAATTTTTCTTCTTAACATTTTAAATTTTGGTTTATTAAAGCTAAAATTACTTTACTTGAAACAAAAAAATACATTTAAAAAATACCTGCTTAATGAACACAATAAGCTATATAACTTCAGCTAGGTGCTATTTTATAGTATGTTAATTCTATTCACTGAGTTTTATGCCTAAAGTCAGACATGTGTTCATAGATATGTTTATATCAGTTGCACTTACTATTGAAAGTATTTAGTTTAATTAAGATCTTTTGTGTATCAATAAAATGTGAAGGGAAAAAACATAGAAAGCAACTGTAGATACCAGAGACAGGACGGGAGAGGGTGGGGAATGGCAGAGAGTGGGAGGGAGGGAATCAAGGGGGAAGAGAAGCGGCAAAATATATAAGAAACAAGAAATAGAAAATTATTTGTTTAAGATAATATATATGGTAATATCTTTGATTGAGTCAATATACAGTATATACAATATACCGTGTATCTGGATGGAAAAACTCATTTTGTATGCTGCATGACATCCAGTGAATTAATATAAAATAAATAAATTTAAAATTAAAATAAATAAAATAGAAAAGAAGGAAGAAAAGTAAAAATAAAAACAATTTATTTGTTTATTTCTTTTATGAGTAACAGAACACCCAAGAAGGAGTATGTGCATCCCCGTAGACATCCACATACCTAGAGTAATCAGAGTCATCTCCAGACATGAACCCAACTTCCCATGTGAATCAGTCTGGCAGAATATCACATTTTACTGCCCAGCCCCAACATAGGAGGTTTTGAGGGGAGACAGAACTTAATTTACAGCATTTTTTTTTTTTTTTTTTTTTGGAGAGGTTTTCGCTATAGGGCGCGTGCGCTCGCCAGACAGACAGAGAGAGACAGAGAGACAGAAAGCGAGAAATCACCCCCCAGGGGGGATGGTCACGCCGCAATCCCTTCTCCTCCATTCTCCTCTCGGGATCTTGGGCACGCACGCACACGCGCCCGGCGTGAGTTGTAAGCCACCGGGTCCGAGACGCAAACCGCGGTAGACTACGTGGGAGTCCAGCGACATAGCCATTACGCTAACTGCTGGTTCCCAAGCATTTTAAAGTCATTTATTTGTTTTATTTTTTATATCATTGACTCACTATAAATACTTATTTTGTGCTTCTATGTACTAGAAATTCAAGGAGAACTGTAAACCAGAGAATCAAGATCTCTTAAGTCATGGATATATATTCTAGCTGGAATTCAGACACTAAGTAACAAATGTATCTATTTCCAAATTTCAGGTAGTGCTAAGTATATGCAGAACAGAGCAGGGTGGGAGGCATAGAAAGGTAGCCCCAGTCTTCAGTCAGGCAAACCAGGGACAGATTCAATGAGGTGAAAATCAAGCTGAGACCTGAGTTAAGTAACAGAATAATTCATAAAATGAACTGAGAAGAGACTGTTCAGGAAAAGGAAACAGCACAGACCTTGAGGCCAGATGCACTAAGCATGTTTGAGCCTCAAGGAAAAGTCCTAATGAGACTGGAGCACAGTGGAGTGTGAGAAACTGCAGGAGGCGAGGAGAAGTAGTGTGAGAGAGATCACGTGGATCTTACGGGCTATGAGGAGTGATAAGAAACCCCTGAAGGACTTTCGGGAGGGTCTGAATTTGGTTTTGGTTTGGTTTTGTTTGTTCTATGGTTTCTTTTTTCTTTCCTAAGAGTAAGAAAAAGAGAGAGACAAGCACCCTCAATAGGGTCTCATGTTGTAATCACTTCCCTGAAGTCCTCCCAGTCAGCCAGGATCATGGATGTACTGGTTGTATACAAGTCAACTCGGGAACCAAACCCACAAAACTCCATGTGGATCGAGCATTGCATGCACAGTGCATTACCACTGTACCACTGAGCCAGCCTTGAATTATGTTTCCTGAAGATCATTGCATTTGTATATTCGCATCATGGTGAATATAGCCAATAACTGTGTAGAATAAATTCTAATATCGCTAAGAAAGAAAATCTCAAATATCCTCAACTCAAAAAATTTCATGTATTGGGACCAGCAGTTAGCGTAATGGCTATGTCACTGGACTCCCACATAGTCGACCGCAGTTCGAGTCCCATACCCAGTGGCTTAAAACTCACGCCGGGCGCGTGTGCGTGCGTGCCCAAGATCCCGAGAGGAGAATGGAGGAGAAGAGATTGCGGCGTGGCCATCCCCCCTGGGGGGTGATTTCTCGCTTTCTATCTCTCTGTCTCTCTCTGTCTGTCTGGCGAGCGCACGCGCCCTATAGCAAAAACCTCTCAAAAAAAATTCATGTATTTAAGATAATGGACAGATCAATCAACTAGATTTAATCATTATACATTGTATTAAAAATCATAACATCACTTTGTACCCCATAAATATATGCAATTATGATTTATCAACAATTAATGTAAAGATCACTCTAATCATGGTATAGAGACTAAACTGTAAAGGGGGCAAGAGTGAAACCATAGAGTCTTGCAAATAGATGTTTGTGGGTTGTGAGAGAAATAATAGTAATATAACATACAACAACAGTGGCAAACACCTAGTGCTAACTCTGCGCCGTATGAGCATTCTTCAAAAAGTTTTTGAAAAATCTTGGACAGCAGGTGGTATGGTGGTTAAGATACTGGATCTCACATGGCTGACACTGTAGTTTGAGTTCTGGACTTGGCAGCTTAGAAACATGCCAGGCAAAAAACTTAAAAAATAAAAAGTTTGTGGAAAAATTTAATTAGAATATATTTATTTTGGTGCAAAAAAGAAAAAAGGAAATCTATGGCTAATTTTTTCATAATACACATTTCCCATGAATCTTTTGAAGAGCCCTCATGACACACATATCTTCTTTGGTGCCCACAAGAACTCTATGAGGTAGGCCCTAATGTGTCCCAATCTTACAGATGAAGAAATTGAGACACAGAAATTTTGGTCCAAAGCCACAGAGCTGGTACATGGGGAAGCCAGGACTTGAATATAGCCTTGTGACTCCATGCCTTTATTGATTGTGCTTTAGTTTTATGGGTGAATTTTAGACTCTTGGCCTATGCAGATAGATCTGCCATTTATTTGAGCTGTGTCAAAACTGTAGAAAGAGCATATTTGGGGACATAAAGTCATTGTTCTGCTTTACCATGTTAATGGTGTTCCCTGGAGAGACTGACTAGGAGAGAGATCCGTGAGTTGGGGGAAAGGAAAGACGCTTGACTTAGTTATAGATTTGGGGAAACTGCGATTATATCCACAGCAGTTAAAGCTGTGGGACAGGGTGGTATTTTTCATTCAGGAAGTCATTGCAAGTAGACTGTACACATCTTCGGCATGGCTACTTTAATTGAATATTAAGTTCATTGTCTACAGGTTGGTGAGGTAATTTGATAAAGAATACAATATAAATGCAAGAGCGCTGGTTCCAACACATTTCAAACAATCTCCTTTTGAAGCCTCCACTGTCCAGTGAGATCTCTCTCACTCACGAACAGAAGTTAAGAATTCTGGAGCCTCAGATCAATTTATCTCAACATAACAAACCATTCTTTTCAGGCTAAGAAAAGCCTCATTACATTGATGTTCCTGGTGACTCCCCAAGGATGAGAATGTTGCTAATCACTTAGTGCCTGAGAGACAAAGTCATCAAGGGCCCCTCGGTGCGGGCCTGGGTCTGCAGCCGGGAAGCGTCAGTGGCTGGAGTAATTGGCTTCCACCTCGTCTCTCATGGCCTCTTGGGAACCAGGGCTTCTGAGTTCATTAGGAACAAGCGAGAGAAGAGTGTCCTGAGAATTGCCAAGGAACTTTCTGACTTCTTGAACTCATTAGTAAAGAAGCTGAAGAGCCTGCAGATACTTCTTTCCCAGGGGCAGCAGCTCTGTCTTTGTGCTATGAAAACACATCAGATTCTTCTATGTGGCTGAGATTTCATCTCTGAAAATTAATTTCCTCTTCTGTAAAACAGGCAAGAAGATTAGAATGGGGCTTTGACTGTCTGGTTCCTGCTCTGCACCTTGCATGCCTGGAACGGTGCCCAGCATACAAAACGCTCTCACACATTTGTCAAGTGGCCAAATGGCTAAACAATCCTGTTTGTTTTCTTACTGCAGTGGTTCTCAGCCAGAGGTGACTATCCCCCAAGAGATATGTGACCATGTCTACAGACACTTGTGGTTGCCATGACTGGAAGGGGTGCCCCTGGAAACCAGTGGGTAGAAGTCAGGGAGCTGGTCCACAGCTACCGTGGACTGGACAGCACCTCACAGAGAAGGATACCTCAGCCCCCAGATGAGCTGTGGTTGAGAAACTCGGGTTTGCTGATTCATAACCTACCTTCTCCCATGGGAATGTAAGGTTCATGAGAAAGAGAATTTTTTTGTTTGACAAACTCACTGTTTTATTTCAAGAAATAGAACCTTATCCACAGTAGGTATTCCATGAACGATACAGAATGAAGCATTATTCACATTCCATGATGTGAATTGTAGGAACCATCTGGATCTGAGCAATGCAATGGTGACCTTTAAACACATGCAGAAAGATGGTTATTTGGGCTGTCCCTGAAAGGTTAGCAGAAAGCCGTTAACAAATGAATATGCATTCTGCCTCTGTGTTGAAAACCGCAAGGCAGGAGCCAACAGGTGGCGTGATGTATAAGGCGTTGGACACTCCCACATGGCCGACCACGGTTTGAGTCCCGAACCTGGTGGCTTGATTTATCACTTTCTCTCTCTCTCTCCCTCTGCATCTCCCTCTGGTCAAAATTTAAAAAATAGAAAAGAAAAAGAAAAAAGAATGAGTTAGTAAAATTAAAAATAAATAATTCTTTAAAGAAAGAAAGAAAGAAAACTACAAGGCAATGTTCGTTAAGGGAAGCCATATGTTAATCAGAAGATGCCTGAGAAGATAAAAGAAAACTTGTATAGGACTGCATGGCACCAAACGTTTCACATCTTCAGCCAATTAACATCTGAAAACAACAAACTTTGCATTCTGCTTCTGCTTACTCCTTTTTGGCCCTTTGAAAGAGTAAAGGTGGGAAGAGCTCAGGGCTGCTTCCATCAGAGAGTCTGGACCACCTGGTGCCTACTTTTCTCTATTTGTGTGTCTTTTTGTGTTTATTTTTATGTTTATTTCTTTGATTTTCTTTAACTTTATTTACTTATTTATTTTTTTAGAGGGACAGAGGGAGAGAGAGAGAGAAAGAAAGTGAGAAAGCTCCAGGACTTGAACCGTGGCCGGCCATGTAGGAGTCCAGTGCCCCTAACCACCACACCACCTGCTGGCTACTTTTATGTTTATTTCTAATCCACAGCTGCTCCCACTCAGAGAAAGCATTCAGCCCTGAGAGTAGCGGCAATGAATTAACCTAAGTGTCCACAATGGATAAATGGATAAAGAAGATGTGCCTTATATATGCAATGGGATACTTTCCCATCTTTTTTTAAAGAATTATTTATTTAGTTTTATTTATTCATTCATTCATTTTTTAATTGACCAAAGAGACAGAGAGGGAGAGAGAGAGAGAGATGGGGAAAGTGAGAAAGCAAGCCACCAGGTCCAGGATTTGAAACATGGTCAGCCATGTGGGATTGTCCAGCACCCCAACCACCATGCCACCTGCTGGCCCCCACCATCTTTTTAGAAAAGAAGAAAATTCTGTCCTTTGTTACAACAAGGACAGGAGGATGTTCTTCTAAGTGAAATAAGACAGGCACAGAAAGACAAAAACTGCATGTTCTCATATATATGTGGAATCTAACAAAGTTGAACCCACAGAAGCAGAAAGTAAAAAGGTGGTTACCAGAGGCTGGAGGGTGTGGGGAATGGGGAATGTTGTTCTAAGGGTACAAAGTTGAGGTTTGATAGGAGGAATAAATGGTAAGTAGTTTAGTTTCTAATTAAGATTAATTATTTTGATCCAATCATCAGCGCTGTGTAAGTGTGTGCATCATAACATCACTGTGTACCCCCTAATTATATAAGATTACAATTAATCCAAAAAATAGATTTGAGTGGAATGGAAAATAAGATGCCCTATTCACCTGCTTCATAGTTTCCTTCTCCCCATCTTTTCCCGTTTCAAATATTTAGTAAGCATTTACTCAAAGCAGACCCAGGATGTGCATTGGAGAATTGTGGATGAATTGAACATGGTTCCTAGTCGTAGGAAGGGCTCATTATGTGCCCTGTAGGTATGTGAAAAGATGTCCAATACCACTAATTACCAGGGAAATGTGAATCCAAACCATGAGAGATTACCTAGCACCTACTAGGTTAGCCAGTGTCAAAAAAGACGAAAGATAACAAGTGCTAGAGGGGGCATGGAGAAAAGGGAATCTTTGCACACCAGTGGTGGGAATGTAATTCAGTATAGTCATCATGAAGAACAGTATGGAGGTTTCAAAAATATTAAAAATAGAACCCCTTTATGATCTGGCAACCCCACTTCAGGGTATATATCCTAACAAATTTAAATCAGTACATGGAGAGACGTCTGCACTCCCATGATCATTGCAGCATTATGTACAACAACCAAGATTTGGAATCAGCCTGAAGCAGGTGCAACTCCATCTTGGAGGCGCGACTCCATATTGTAGGAGCGCCTCCAAGAGAAGTGGAGAATGAAGCAGGTGTGACTCCATCTTGGAGGAGCACCTCCATTATATACCGTTGGATTCCTATGACTGGAAACTTGCCTTCTACTTTGTGTCCAAGAGGAAACAGAGTTAATTAACATTCTTATTGTCTTTAAACCCTACTCCTCCTAACTACCCTAAGATGTTCCTTAGTGATGTGATCATCAGCCAGACCCCTTGCCCTGAGCTAGATTAAGATTCCATTGAGTTTAGGTAAGAATAGAACATACCCTTAGGAATGATTAACCTGCTTGTTCTACTTCTGTAACACGCTTTTTAAAAATATATTGTATTTATTATTATTTTCTTTTTGTTGTTGATCTCACACTTTTGCTTGATTTAGCTTTTACATTGTAAAACCCTACCCCCTACCCTTTCAAGCCCACTGCTCTTTGTTCTTATGATTGCCACATCAACCCAAAAAAGTGTGTGATTTTTTTCCTTTATAAGCACCCCTTACCTTTCACAGCTGTGGGGTTTTGAAAGACATGAGTCACCCCATATGCTGCCAATTTAATCAATAAACTCCAGTAAATTTGTCTGTGTCTAGGTGTCCTCTTATTTCTTGCTTAGTAAACTATAACAAACTTAAGTTCCCATCAGCAAAATAATAGATAATAAATGTGGTGGGGCTAGCTAGACGGTATGATACTTAAGGCAGCTGGATCCCACATGGTCAACAGTGTAGTTCGAGTCTCTGACCCAGTGACTTGAAAACACTCTGGGCAAATGTACATGCATGCCTAAAATCCCAAGAGTAGAATGAAAAAGGGATTGTGGTATGGCCATCCCCCTGAGGGGGATTCTCTCTCTCTCTCTCTCTCTCTCTCTCTCTCTCTTTCATCTCTCTCTGGCAAGTGCATGTGCCACATAACAAATTTAAAATGAAAAACAAATAAATGTAGTGTATATGCCCAATGGAGTACTATTTAGCCTTAGAAAAAAGGAGGAAATCCTGGCCTACCCTAGTGGCACAGTCAGTGGCTCACTAAACTGTGAAACTGGGGGCCCTGTGGCTGACTTCAGGTTTGGACCCCAAGGTCAGCCAGAAGGTATGTCTTGTGCATGCATGCCCACTCACACTTCTGGGGAATTGGAGGGCTGGGGAGAGTGTTCATGGCATAGCGGTACCTCATCAAGGGTACTTATCTCTCTCTCTCAAATCAAATTACTTAAAATTTTAAAAAGAAGCCTATTCTGATATTTGTAACAACATAGATGAACTTTGAGGACATGATGTTAAAGAAAATAAGCCAAACACAAAAAGAGAAATACTGCATGATGTCACTTATATGTGGAATGAAAATTTTGAAAAGTCTGACTCATAGTAACAGAGAAACTGGTGATTACCAGGGGTCAAAGAGTACAAAATATTAGTTATAAGGTGAGAATGTTCTGGAGAGCTAATGTACAGCATGGTGACTCTAGTTAACAGTATTGTATTTTATATTTGTGTTTACACACACACACCCCATGGGAACTACATGAAGTAATGGATATGTTAATTGGTACATTGTGGTGAGCATTTCAAAGTGTATATGTACACCAACACAGCATATTCTGTGTCTTAAATATATACAATTTTTGTCAATTATACCTCAATAAAGTTGGAAATAAAATAAATGTTCACTGTGCTGGGAAAAACTAAATTCCCCATCCATAAGCTTTCCATTTGTGACAATTGGTTTGTTTCCTTTTTGGGGAAGGTCTAGGGCAAATGAGTAAGTCAGGTGGGATGGAAGAAGGAAGATAGCAGAACTATGCTGACTTGGGGGGTGGATCTGCCTTCTATAGCAAATGAGGCATATGACTCAGCACTTGTAAGCAGCTCCACCTCTTCCCAAGTTTGTTCAGAGCCGTGTACCTGGTTCTTCCTTCTTGAAGCTGGGGATACTGCAGTGAGTAAGGATTTGGGGCATGCACTCATGCATACCTGGCATGCTTCCATCTTTGTGGAACTTATGATCTCATGGTAAGTGATCTTAACAGACAGAAGCAAATGGACACATTCATCTAAAGGCACTGTCAAGTGGTAAAAGCTGCTATGAATACAAAGTCAATAATAACAGCCATGATTCACATTGACTGAGCAGCGATTGTGTGCCAAGCATTGTTTTCAAATGATTTGCATGGACTAGTGCATTTGGTTCTCATGAAAATCTTCTGGAGGCTGGATCTCCAACTGTTCTGTGTTCATATAAAGAAACTGAGGCACAGAGAGGCCAAACAGCAGGTTGTGTGTTAGAGGAAGATTCCCATTCAGATGGTGTGACCATGCACCCTTCTATCTTAATTATTATGCAATATAAAAAAGGAAAATTGAGGGTCATCCAACTGATATCGTGGTAAGGTGCTGGATCCCATATGATTGACAGCATGGTTCAAGTCCCAGACCCGGCCCAGCTTGAAAAACACCAGGCATGGGGGTATGCATGCCCAAAACCCCAAGAGGAGAGTGCGGGAGAAGGGATTGTGGTGTGGAAAGTAGCCATTCTGAACAAACATGGTAATCTTCAGACACATGCAGAAATCTGGTTCTATAAACTTCATTTGCATAGCAATGAAATCATTTGCATTTGCATGTGAGTATGCTAGCTGACTTTGCTGCAAAGCAGTATCTGCCTAAGGAAGCCACATGTGTTATTCAGATTTCTTTTCACATTCTTTTTTTAATTATTATTTATTTTATTTTATTTATTCATTCATTTATTTTAATTTGGCCAGAGAGACACACACACACACAGAGAGAGAGAGAGAGAGAGAGAGAGAGAGAGAGGAGAAAAGGGAGAAAGGAAGCCGCCAGGCCTGGGACTCCAAGTGTGGTCGGCCATGTGGGAGTGTCCAGCACCTTAACCACAACGCCACCTGCTGGTCCCCATCTTTTCAGATTCTCTTTTTTTTTTTTTAATTTTATTTCTTTTTTTGTATATACATTCAATCGCATTGTTTAGCTTACAATGTGAGCATTTCAATATGTGAACATTCCTCCCCAGTCCCATTGATCAAAATATCTTCAACCGATAACACCACACTTCCGCATCCCGTCAATGATCTACCTCCATATCCCTTCTCCAAATGTCCTTCATTAGGCCCCACTCCTCCACATACACCTCATCTGACAGTCACACCCATCTCTTGTGTTTGTAGAGCCATTAGTCAATCAGATTCAGTCATAGAGTGCAGACATTCGGTATATGTTAAGTGGGGACCTACAATGTCTCTCCTTCATAGCCTGGCTTGCCTTTTTCAGATTCTTTTTAAAGAATTATTTTAGGGACCAGCATTTGGTGTAATGGCTATGTCGCTGGATTCCCATGTAGTCAACCGTGGTTCAAGTCCCAGACCCAGTGGCTTAAACTCACCCCAGGCACGTGTGCGTACGTGCCCAAGATTCTGAGAGGAGAATGGAGGAGAAGGGATTGTGGTGTGGCCATCCCCATTCTCACTTTCTATCTCTCTGTCTCTCTCTGTCTTTCTGGCAAGCGCATGCACCCTATAGCATAAACCTCTCAAAAAATAAAAATAAAAAATAAATAAAATTTAAAAAGCACTTAGTTGGTAATTCAACAAAAGTAGCATCTCTCTCTCTCTCTCTCTCCCCATAAATAATTTTTAAAGGAATTATTTTATTTAACTTTATTAGTATTGTTATTTTCCAGTTTGATCAGACAGACAGAGAAAGAGAGGGAGAGAGAGAGAGAGAGGGAAAGCAAGCCACCAAGTTCAGGATTTGAACCATGGTCGGCCATATAGAAATCCAGTGCCTTTAACCACCACACCACCTACTGGTCCTTGTGTGTTTATTTCTGATCCACAAACCACCACTCAGAAAAATGTGTTCTGCTGAGCGTGTCCCAGCATTGTGGCATGATCATCCCTCCGGGGGGGCTTTCTCACTTTCCCTCACTCTCTGTCTCTCTCTCTCTGGCAAGTGAACATGCCCTGTAGCAAATTTTAAAAATTATAAAAGGAAGATTGATAGTGAGAGGAGGGAAAACAGATTGTGTGATCATAGAAAATCTGTCTTATCAAGTGGCATTTGAACAAAGACATGGTTGAGGTGAGAGAACAAACCATTTGAGAATCTTGGGGAAAGGTATTCTTCGCAAGAAGAACAGCAATTGCAAATTGCCTGAGGTAGGCACATGCTTGACATGTCTAGAGAAGCAGCATGGAGTCTAGTTCAAATGGACCATGGTGAGTAAATTATTATAGATGAGGTTCAGATCAGTCAGACCCATGTGGGCTACATAAGGAATTTTGTATATTTGGAATTTGAGTGAAGTGGAATTTTTTTCTTAAGGTAGTCAGTCTTAAAAGATTGCCTTCACTTTTCATAGGGTCCCAGTCTCCTTTTTCTTTTTAAAATTTATTCACTGGGGCCAGCAGGTGGCATGGTGGCTAATGTGCTGACTGTGGTTCAAGTGCCAGACCTGGTGGGTTGAAAATCCTGCCAGGCACATGTGCAAGTGTGCCCAAAATCCCAGGAGAAGAATAGAAGAGAAAAGATTGGGGTATAGCCATCCCCTGGGGGATGATTTCTCACTTTCCCTCTCTCTGTCTCTCTCTGGTGAACACATGTGCCCTATGGAAAAAAGCTAATAAATAAATAAAATATAAAATAAAATAAAGTTTATTCACTTATTGAGAGACAAAGTGGGAAACACCTTACACAGGGTCCTCATGCCATGATTCCCTGTCCCCAGTCTCAACCAGCCTAGCTCAAGGGGCACCTGGACATGGCTAGCATGCTCAGGTATATCCTGGACCTAGGGTCTTTCTCATGTGGGCCCAGTTGCATTATGCTATGTTACTGCCTGGCCTCCACTGTTTTCATTTCCTCAGTCATTTGAATTTCTCTGCTTCACCCTGCTGGTCATCTTTCTGAGTGGTCAGCTTATCTGGGATATCAATTGTTTCAACTTAGTAATTTCCTCTTAGATGTTGCCCTGGCAATTCTTGTATCACTACAGGTGGGGAATATCAATCTGGTCTCAGAGTTAAACATCAGACAGACAAACAGACCTTTATACTCCCAAGACTACTTAATAATAACCATACTTCCTGATAGTTACGATACAAGAGAGACTTCACTTCACTGGTCTGATTTTAGTTGCCCTACACAAGGCATCTTATGTTACCTAAACTGGATATGTTCCTGGCTCCAGAGCAAGGGAGAAAATTAGATGAGAGGACATATTCATTGTAGTAGACAGCAGTTGGACTGTTTATATCTAATCCCACTTCTTGTTAGAGTTTCCCCATTTTTCTTTGGGAGAAACCCTGGACTGATGTATATGGTTGATAACCACGCCACAGTTCCATCTCCACTCTCCTCTCTGGATTTTGGGTATGCATGCACACATACTGGCATGTTTTTCAAAGTGCCAGGTCTGGGACTCAAACCCTGAAGTTGGCTATATAGGATCCAGCTGCCTTAACCACCACATCACCTGGCTGGTCCTATTTGCCCACTTTTAAATTGGATTTTAAATGCTTATTTGTTTATTTATGCTTCTGAATTGTTTGAGTACCTTGTATATCTGAATATTAATCACTCATTGACGTATAATTTGTTAATATTTTCTCCCATTCTGGAGGTAACCTCTTCACTGTTGAATGTTTCTGTTACTGTGCAAAAACTTTTAATCTGATATAATTCCATTAGTCTATTTTTGCTTTTATTGCTCCATGCTTTTGAGAATTACTTATTCTTCACCAGAACAATTTAATGAAGTGTTTCCTCTACTTTTTTTTTCTAGAAGTTTCATAGTTTGGAGGCCTTATATTTAAGTCTTCAATCCATTTTTTAAAAGTATATATATGGTGGGAGGTAGGGTTTTAGTTTTAGTCTCTTGTACATAGATAACTAGTTTCCCAGCACCATTTATTGAAGAGATTGTCTTCCCCAATGAATGTTCTTGGCAACTTTGTTGAAAATCAGTTAGCTATATATAAATGTATTTAGTTCTGGCTTCTCTATTACATTCCATTGTTCTGTGTTTCCATTTGTTTCCTAGTACCATGGTGTTTTGGTTACTATAGATTTGTATTATGTTTTGAAATCTGGTAGTGTGATGCCTCCAGCTTCATTCTTTTTGCACAAATTTCTTTAGCAATTTGAGTCTTTTGTGGTTTCATGCAAATTTTATGATTTTTTTCTTTATCTGTGAAGAATAACATTGCTATTTTGATAAAGATTGCATCAAATTGGTAGATTGCTTTTGATGGTATTGATTTTTTTAGGGTGTTTACCATAGGAAGTGTGTGCTCCCAGAGAAAGACAGTGAGAAGAAAAGTGAGAAATCACCCCCCAGTGGGGATGGCCATATGCACACATACCTGATGCGATTTTCAAGCCTCCAGGTCCAGGATTCAAACCACAGTTGGCCATATGGGAGTCCAACACCTTAACCACTGTGCTACTTGCTGGCCCTGATAATCTTGATATTTTAACATATTGATTCTATCATCTTTGATTTCTTTCATCAGAGTTTTATAGATATCTTTTTAAATAGATATCTTTCAACTCCTTGGTTAAACACATTCTAGGGTTTTTGCTATTGCTAATGAGATAGATTTTTAAATTTCATTTTTTAAGAGAGATTTTTGCTATAGGATGTGTGGATTTACCAGAGACAGAGAGAGAGAGAGAAAGTGAGAAATCACTCTGCAGGAGTGGGGGGGGGGGGGCGGGTAGCCATGACACAATCCCCTCTCCTGCATTCTCCTCTTAAGATTCTTGGGCACGAGAGCAGCAGGTGGCATGGTGATTAAGGTGCTGGACACTGCCACATGCCTGACCATGGTTCAAGTTCTGTACCTGGTGACTTGCTATCTCACTTTCCCTCTTCCTCTCTCTCTCTCTCTGTGTCTCTCTCTGTCAAATTAAAAATAAATTGAATGAATAAGTAAAATTTAATAAATAATTTTAAAAAAGATTTTTGGGCACACACGTACACATGTGCCTCATGTGAGTTTCAAGCCACCAGGTCTGGGACTCAAACCATGGTCGACCATGTGGGAGTCCAGCTTCTTAACCACTACACCACCTGCTGGCCCCAATTATTTTTTAATTTTTTAAATTAAATCTATTTATTTACATTCATTCACTGTATATCATTACAGCATACAAAGTAAGATTTTCCATCCAGAGTACACTGTATATTGGCTCAATCAAGTGCATCAACATACATGTTATCATCAACAAATAGTTTTCCATTTCTTGTTTCCTGTATGTTTTGCTTTTTCTTCCTATCCTTGATTCCCTATCTCTTACCCTCTGCCATCTCCCACTCTCCTCCCACATTGTCTCTGGTATCTACGTTTGCTTTCTATACTTTTTACCCCCACATTTATTGAGTCACTAAAGATCTTAATTAATCTAAATATTTTCATAGCAAGCACAGCTGATATATACATTTCCATGAACTCAAGTCCAACTTTAGGCATAAGCCTCAGTGAGCAGAATGAACATCCTATAAAGTAGCACCTAGCTGGGGCTATATATGTTACTGCAGTCATCAAATAGGTATTTTAATGCATTTTTTTTAATTTAAAAAAAAAACAGCTTTAGGTTTTTTTCTGAAACTTTTTTTTAACTTAATTTACATTCTTTTCCTAAGCATCGTCACAGCATACAAAATGTGATTTCCCATCCAGAATATACTGTATAGTGTCTTAATCGTGCATATTATTATCAAAAATTTTCCAGTTTTAGTTTCTAGAATTTTTTTTTACCCCCTATTTCTGACCCTCTGTCCTTTCCCACCCTCTTCTCACACTATCTCTGGTGTCTACAGTTGTCTTCCATTCCTTCCCCCCACACACACACATTGCATTGATCACACAATTTCTTAAATAATCTAACTACTTTCAATAGCAACTTCACTTGGTACTATTAAGAAAACCAGTTTTAACTTAAATCAAAGAAATGCTAAGGAACTTTGCTTAAAGCCAGGAAACAGGTTAGGATTGTGTTCACATGGCAGGTGCATGAACCTATCCATATCTCAAGACAGGACGCAAATCCTCACAACCAGATAACAAAGTCTGTAAGAAAATCAGCAATATTTTAGTCAAAAGCCATAAAATTATACTTCACCAATTCAGTCTCATATACTTTATCTTCTGTTGTGGTTCGATTTTCCCGATTAAATTCTGGGATATAATATTCAACTCCAGACTTGTCCCTGTGATTACGTTGGCCACTTTCTTCGTTTTTGAACTCTTATTTCCATGTGTCTGTATTCAATTTTCCTGATATAGCACTCCCTTGAGAACTTCTTGGAGATCTGGTCTGGTGCTGGTAAATTCTTTCAGGCTTTGTTTATCTGGGAATGTTCTTGTCTTTTCTTCCCACATGAAAGATAATCTTGCTGGGTACAGTAGTCTTGGCTGAAATTGCTTTTCTCTTAACACTTTGATTATGTTTTCTCATTCTTTCCTTGCTCGCATTGTTTCTGATGAGAGATCTGCTGTTAGCCTGATGGGATATCCTTTGTAGGTAACTTGATGTTTTTCTCTTGCCAATCTTAGTGTCTTGTCTTTGTCTGTGGTTTTGGTCAACCTGGCTATAATGTGTCTTGGAGAAGATCTTCTTGGGTTGATTCTATTTGTTTTTCTTGGGACTGGATCTTTGAGTGCCTCTCTAGGTTTGGACAGTCTTCTTGCAGGATTTATGTAATAGATTATCAATGCCCTTATGAGTCTCTTCGCCTTCTGGAATGCCAATTATCTGGACGTTTGGACGTTTGATGGTATCTAGTACTTCTTGTATATTATTCTCAAATTTTTGGGCAATTTTCTCAGTCTTTGTGGTGGATTTTTCTAGGCCAGCAATTTTCTCTTCTACATCTGAGATTCTATTTTCTGTATGATCTAGTCTGCTTTTAATAGTTTCAAGGGAGATTTTGACTTGCTGTATTATAGCCTTCATCTTTTTTTTTTTTTTTCTTTTTTGGAGAGGTTTTTTTCGCTATAGGGCGCGTGTGCTCGCCAGACAGACAGAGAGAGACATAGAGACAGAAAGCAAGAAATCACCCCCCAGGGGGGATGGTCACGCCGCAATCCCTTCTCCTCCATTCTCCTCTCGGGATCTTGGGCACACACGCACACGTGCCCAGCATGAGTTGTAAGCCACTGGGTCCAAGACGCGAACCGCGGTCGACTACGTGGGAGTCCAGCGACATAGCCATTATGCTAACTGCTGGTTCCCTATAGCCTTCATCTTTAACAGTTCCATTTGATTCTTTTTTAAAGTGTGTAATTCCTCTTTTAGATCTTGCAAGAATTTCCTCACCTCCTGGAATTTGTCAGCTTCTTTCTCCTGTCTCTTTTGCAAGTTCATTGTCTCTCTTCTCTTCCATCTCTGTTAGCTTCACCATTATAAATGTTCTAAATTCTTTATCAGACATTTCCATGATTTCCATTGAACTGCTTGTGGATGAAGAGGAGTTATTCTTTTCCCTTGGAGGAGAGGTATTTTCTTGCTTTCCCATATTTCTTGTGGTCCTGTGGTGATTTCTAGTTGTCTGATAGATGGTGTGTTTCTTCCTAATTCTTGAAGTTCAATCACACTAGCTTGTTTGCTGGAGGCTGAATTATCAGTAGGAAATCTTCATTTCTCTTTTACCCTGAAATGACTAGTTCATAGGAGCCATGAGTAATCTTCTCGCTGACCCCAATTTTTAAATTTCTTATCAGTTGGTTCATTGTTGGCATATAAAACATTACTGATTTTTATATGTTGATTATCTTGCAACTTAATTAAATTTATCTGTCAGTTCTAACAGTTTTTGATAGAGTCTTTAGGTTTTTCTATGTGTAAGATCATGTTATCTGCAAACAGTTAGCAGTTTGACTTCCTCCTTTCCAGTTTGGATATCCTTTCTTTCTCCTGTCTAATTCCTCTAGTTGACACTTTCAGTACTACTACATTGAATAAGAGTGATGAAAATAAGAATCCTTGTCATGTTTTACAATAGTTCTCAGAAGAAAAGTTTTCAACTTTTTAAATTCAATATATCAACTGTGGGTTAGTCATTTATGGCCTTTACTGTGTTGAGGTATGTGCTTTCTCTACCTAAACTGTTGAGCACTTTAATCACAAATCAATGTTGAATTTTAGCAGATGGTTTTTCTTCATCTATTGAAAAGAACTTTTTCATTATTATGTTGATATGTTGCATCATATCTATTGATTTGTATATATTCCTTTCCTAGGATAAATCTCACTTGATCATAGTGAATTATTATTTGTTTAAATTGATCATTTATTGAAAAAGCAAACTGAAATATGCAAAAAGATAAATTTTTATTTCAGATAATTATTGGTAAAAATCTATTAGATCACAATTGAAGCTTATATTTTGTGAAGGACTATATGTTTCTATTTGCTTAACATGTGAGTAATCTCATAATTATCTTATTCTAGGAATTATAATATTGAAGCCAAACATTTCATATGTAAATAAGAATTTTAGGGGGACCAGCAGGTGGTGTGGTGGTTAAGGCACAGGACACTCCCACATGGCCAACCATGGTTTGAGTCCCAGACCTGGTGGCTTGCTTACTCATTTTCTCTCTCTCTCTCTCTCTGTCTCTCTGGTCAAATTAAAATAAATGAAAAAATAAGTAAAATTAAATAATTATTTTTAGAAAAGTCTTTTAAATATGATAACAATTCCAAAGTTTTAGAGTCAATGATTTTTTTAAAGTGTGTTCTTTACTCACTGAAATCATTTAAAAATGGGTAACTTATTGTCTTATCAATATGAAAATCTCATTTATAGTAGTGTATTAGCTTATAAAAAAAGTTAAATACAGGGTACTTTCTGAAGATCAAAAATGCATATTTTGCTTTTCCTGAGTGATATGCATATTGAGTAATACTTGAACATAATGGTAAAGAAAACTTAATTTTTTTTTTTGGAGAGGTTTTTGCTATAGGGCGCGTGCGCTCGCCAGACAGACAGAGAGAGACAGAGAGACAGAAAGCGAGAAATTACCCCCCGGGGGGATGGCCACGCCGCAATCCCTTCTCCTCCATTCTCCTCTAGGGATCTTGGGCACGCACGCACACGCGCCCAGTGTGAGTTTAAGCCACCGGGTCCGGGACGCGAACCGCGGTCGACTACGTGGGAGTCCAGCGACATAGCCATTACGCTAACTGCTGGTCCCAAGAAAACTTAATTTTTAAAACTTTTTGAACATATTGTATGTACGAAATAACATTAACTGTCATGTATGAAATTAAAGATTTAATAGAATAAAACATGATTTATATTAAAATTACTTTAAGGCTTTAAATAATTTTTACTATAAAATGAAAAATAATTCAAAGATTATAATTCAGAGTAGTCTTTTATAGTATTTTTAAATAATTTTTAATCAATATATAATAGTTGTACATGTTTATGGGATACAGTGTAGTTTTTTCAATATATAAATTGAATGTATAATTATCAAATCAGGGCAGTAGACATATCTAGTATCACAAGTATTTATCACTACTTTGTGTTGTGAACATTCAAAATTCTTTTCTCTAGCTATTTTGAAATATACAATTTTCACCAACTATAGTTACTGTACTGTTCTATGGTACTATAGAAATCATTCTACCTATCCATTTGCTCTCTTGAATCTGTTGGAAGTTTCATTTCTAAATGTAAAAACTCCCATGTCCTTTTTCACAAATTCACCATGAATGTTCAAAAAAAGTATAAAAACATTTATAAATTGGTAAAGAAAATAATCTTATTTGAAAAGTGAAATCACACAATTGGAGCTACAGATATTATAGTGTGGTTCATATAGATGTGAGAAATTGTTATAAAGAAAAAAGAAAACACTGTGTTTTTCTTTCAGATAGTTCTGATAAATATGTAGACTTCAAATTTTCCGAGGAAACTTACAGTAAACCGTTACCACACTCCTGATCTTTGTTCCTCACCTCCACCACTTTCGAAGAACGTAAAGTCAATGAGGAAACAAGCTCCAAACACCATAGCTTTCATTTTAAGATCCAGGTCTAAAGGGAACTGGATCCCAAAGTTACTGGCATCTGGAAACGCCTCTCTCACAATCCCAGTCCAGTGCTTGGAAATCCTGCCAACCATTGTTTCTTCATCAAGTGATTTAATCTCAAAATCAACATCTGTACCACAACAGCTGCACACAACACATGGACCAGCGACTTTTAGCACATCTTCTCTTTCCTCATTTTTAATTGTAAATTTTGGCAGACCCGGGTGCCAGGTCTGAGAAACATAACCCACTGGTACACCAGGAGGAGCTTGGATTTCTCTCTCCTGAAGGCAGCAGGGGGACAACGGCAGCTGCGTCTTAGTGATCTCTCCATAGTTAGGACTCCTCCGCTGAATTGTCGAGAATTCTCAAGGTAAAAGGTCTAGGACGCGCCACAGCAATTTCTGATACAGAAATCAGTATCTTCTGTGAAATAAACTCTCTGTCCAAGGCTGTTATTAATTTCATATTTATTACTAGTCTCAAAAGCTGTTAAGACTTCCAGAAGTTCAATTTGCTGATGAGCCAGTACCTGGCCTGTCAGACTTAGATGTTCCAGTCGGGGTGGACCGTTCAGTGCAGGCGGTGGTACATCAGTGGGACACTGGCTGATTTGGGACGGGAAAGCCAACTGGGCCGGCACCTGGACAGCCGGCTGGCGGGGCTGGGTAGCCAGTGTGGGGCCAGGGTGTTCCGGGGGGTCTTTGTCCATGGTTTATAGCTCGGTAGATGCAGGGGCGCCCGCGAAGCCTGGAGCCAGCCGGGGTGTCCGGGAAGGCGGCGCGGGAGAGCGCCCCCCTGCGGCTGGAGGCGGTGCAGGCTGCGGCACCACCTGCCCTGAGGTCGGGGAAAACCGGCCTCAGGGAGACCGCGCCGGCACCACTGCAGCTTCTGGTTTCGTTTCCTGGGTTCGCCGTGAACCCGCAGGCTCTCGTCCCCTGGTCCCCGCGCGGGCGGGAGGCTGGACCGTCCCCGCTTCCTTGCTCTCCGAGGACTCAGGCGGCGAATTATTATTTGATGTGCGATTGGATTTGATTTGGTAGTATTTTGTTTTTATATGTATGTTCATCATGGATATTGCTCTGTAGTTTTCTTCTTGTGTCTTTGTCTTGTTCTGATGTCATAGTAATGCCGACCTCATAAAATGTGTCTGGAGGGGGCCAGCAGGTGGCGTGGTTGTTAAGGTGCTGGACTCACGCGTGGGTGACCACAGATCGAGTCCCAGACCTTCCAGCCTGTTTTCTTATTTTCCCTTTCTTTCTCTCTGTCTCTCTCTGGTGAGTGCATGTGCCCTATAGCAAATTAAAATAATAATAATAATAATAATAATAAATAAAATTAATTATTTTAAATTTTTTTCTGAAAGGGTTTATTCCTTTATTTTTTGAAATAGAGAAGAACTGGTGTTAGTAATTTTGAAAGTTTTGTAGAAGTCAGCAGTGAGTCCCATCAGTTCTGGGCTTTTCTTTATTGGGCAATTTTTCATTACTGACTCAGACTCTTTATTCGTTATTGGTTTGTTCCAGTTTTCTATTTCTTCCTGGTTCTGTTGTAGTAGGCTGTATGTGTCCAGGAATTTATCTATTTCCTCTAGGTTTTCCAGGTTTTGGGTATAGAGTTGTTCATAATAGTCTCTAATTATCTTTTGTGTTTCTGTGGTATCAGTTGTAATTTCTCTTTTTGTCACTTTTTATTTTATTTGGATCTTCTCTTGGTCTGCCTAATGACCTGTCAACTTTATTTTCATAAACTAGCTTTTCATTTTATTGATTTTTTAAAATTATTTTTTGCCATAGGACACGTGTGCTCACTGGAGAGAGAGAGAGGGAACGTGGGAAGTTACCCTCCGGGGGGATGGCCATGCTACAATCCCTTCTCCCTTATTCTCTGCGGATTTGGGGCACATACACACACGTTGGAGACAGAAACCAGCCCAGGCCTGAGAGATAGCCAGAAGGGAAGAATGTAGAAGGTAGTCGAGGGCAACTCCATTCCCAGGTAGACGGCCACGGGGTTGCATTGTCAACTTGGAGGGAGCTCCGGGCATGGGCTGTGTCTCAAGATGTTGGATGACATTCCGCAATGTCATCTAAATACATCTGCTGTCTAAATACTAAGTTAATGATAGCCATCGATCTTATACCAGGAGTATAACCTACAAAGAATGTCATGTATATTGTGCATTATTCTTTATAGGATAATTCCTTGATAGGAAACTTTTACAACTTTATAATTCCTTTATATCCTTTATAGGAAAACTCACCCACTGCTTACTGGATTTAATGTGGCATAAACAGGCTCTGCTTTGGCGCGGTTTGCCTTCTGCTCCAATAGAGCGTTAGCCCCCTGCTTTAATCTCCTCTTGTCCCTTTTCTCAATCCTTCACGACAACCTACCTTCAAGCCCTGAATTTCTCTCTCTCTCTCTCTCTCTCTCTCTCTCTCTCTCTCTCTCACACACACACACACACACACACACACACACACGCCTGATGTGATTTTCAAGCCACCACTGGGAATCAAAATAGTGGTCAACCATGTAGGAGTCCAGTACCTTAACCACTACACCAACCTCCTGGTCCCAATATTTTGTATATTTTTAATCTTAATTTTGTCTATTTCTGCTCTGACCTTTATTATATCTTTCCTTTTGTATTTTGGGTTTTGTTTGTTCTTGGTTTTCTAGTTCCTTCAGGTGAATTACTAGGTCGATTATTTGAAATCTTTCCATTTTTCTTATGTAAACATTTATTGCTATAAACCTCTTTCTTAGTACTACTTTTGCTGCATCCCACAGGTTTTGACATGTTGTATTTTTTGTTTTCATTTGCTTCCAGGAATTTAAAAATTTTTCTTTATTTCTTCATTGACCTGATAGTTTTTCAAGAGCATGTTTTATTTTCATGTGTTTGAACAGTTTCCGATGTTGCTCTTGTTACTGATTGCTAATTTTATTTCCTTGTGGTCAGAAAGAACATTTGATGTGATTTCTATTTTTCTAAATTTGTTGAGGGTCGTATTGTGCTCTAACATGTGCTCTGTCCTGGGGAACGTTCCATGTGCTGATGAGAAGGTGACTTCCTCTCACGCCCGGCATGTGTTCCATGGCTACGCACGCGGGTCCAACATGCGTATCGAGAAGTGTTACTTCTGCTCGGAGCCCATCTACCCCAGCCATGGCATGATGTTCGTCTGCAACGACTGCAAGGTGTTCAGATTCTGTAAATCCAAATGTCATAAAAACTTTAAAAAGAAGCGCAGTCCTCGCAAGGTCAGGTGGACTAAGGCATTCCGGAAAGCAGCTGGTAAAGAGCTTGCAGTGGAGAATTCATTCGAATTTGAAAAACGCAGAAATGGACCCGTCAAATACCAGTGAGAGCTGTGGAATAAAACCATTGATGCAATGAGAAGAGCTGAAGAGATCAAACAGAAACGTCAAGCTAAATTTATTATGAACAGATCGAAGAAAAAACAAAGAGCTACAGAAAGTTCAGGACATCAAAGAAGTCAAGCAAAACATTCATCTTATCCGGGCCCCTCTTGCAGGCAAAGGAAAACAGCTGGAAGAAAAAAATGGTACAGCAGTTACAACAGGATGTGGACGTGGAAGACATTTCTTAAAAGTCAACCTCGTGCCCATTTCTATGCGTACATCTAAAAATCTCCTTTGGAGACTTAGAACTTCTAAATTATTGATGTTTTTTCTTTTACATAAGGTCATTCAGATGAAAGGTGTTTAAAAATACATCTCTCCTACATTGCTGTCTACAAAACATGAGATATTATGGATGTCAGATTACATCTCAGTGTTAAATCCTCACTGATAGGTGTGCTTATGTAAATCATGAAAACTTTTTATAAATACTGAAGTGAATTGTGAGCATAAAATGGTAAAAGTGCATGGCTGGTGATATAAAATCAAATGTTCTTTTTTAATATTAACATATTACCTTTATTAATGTTGTAGAAAGGGGGATACTGCAAGGAACTTACGATTTCTGTGACAGTTAGTTGCTAGTATGTTTTATTTTGATTTCAGTATTTCTAGTTTTGGTTTGTTAGCATCTTAGAAGAACATAATGGCCTTACGTAACAAAGCCTAATGTGCTGGACCATTTTGACCTGGTTTAAGCGTGCTGAGAGATGCTTGGATGTTGAGGACGAGAGTGGAATAATCTTTGCCTGTAATGGCATTAGACTGAATAATTTCCACTTTGACAGTACTCACTTCTAACTTGTGATCCCTGGTATGCCAGATAAGCTTTATGTTTCTAGCCTAGCCATGATTTAGAAACAGAGGAATTCCAGTATCTTTTAAAATTTTTTGTGTAGTTTTCATTTTTAAAAAAACCTCCAAATTGTTTTGGGAAAAGAGAATTTATGCGTAGAACACCTGTCCATTATTTGCACATGAAATAAAACCATTTTTAAAGAACATGCCTACATGTTTATTATTTAAAGTTACTAAGCAAAGTGTGAAGCATCAATTACTTGGAAGAAAATAACTTCCTCCACACATGTTAAGTAGAAGATATAGTTACAGACAAATGCTTGATAACTTCATGTTTCTATATTTTTATATTATTTACAACTTTTCAGTATGTTAATATAAGTATACATTAGCATTTTAAAATAAAACTTTGCTTAAAAAAAAAAGGTGTATTCTCCAGCCATTGAATGGAATGTTCTATAAATGTTAGTGTCATTTGTTCTGTGGTACAGTTTGAATCTGATATTTCTTGGTTTATTTTCTAAGTGGTTTTTCCAATGCTGATAGTAGAGACTTCTGTTATTGTATTGGTATCTATCTCTCCATTTAGATTTATTTATTTATTTTGGAGAGGTTTTTGCTATAGGGCACGTGCGCTCCCCAGAAAGACAGAGAAAGACAGAGAAACAGACAGCGAGAAATCACCCCCCAGGGAGGATGGCCACGCTACAGTCCCTTCTCCTCCATTCTCCTCTTGGGATCTTGGGCGCACACACACACACATGTGCCCAGCGTAATTTTAAGCCACGGGGTCTGAGACTTGAACTGTGGTCAACTACATGGGAGTCCAGCGACATAGCCATTACTCCAACTGCTGGTCCCTTCATTTAGATTTAATAATAATTGCACCTAATACTTAGGTGCTCCAGTGTTTGCTGCACGTATACTTAATATTATTATATCTGCTTGCTGAATTGATCTTTTATTATTATATAATAACCTTTTTAAAAAAGAATTATTTTCTTCCTTTCTTTTTACATTTTCCCACAAATATTTACTTTACATATCAAAAAATTTTGCTTATACTCCATAGTTCTTTTTTAAAAAGAATTATTTTATTTAACTTTATTTATTTATTATTATTATCATTATTATTTTCCAGTTTGATCAGAGAGAGAGAGAGGAAGTGAGAAAGCAAGCCACCAGGTCCGAGACTTGAACCGTGGTCAGCCATGTGGGAGTCCAGCGCCTTTAACCACCATGCCACTTGCCGGCCCCATACTCCATAGTTCTTGACAGTTAATAAACAAATTTCAAAATTTTAAATACTGACAGAAGACCCCTTCATGGTTACTGAAAACTAGTGATTTCAGGAGACTAGGAGAAATGAAGATTTTTCCACTGATAATTCAGCCTCCAGCCCTCAAACTGGCATGGTAGGAAGAAGACTTTGCAGCCTCTTGTTTCCATATCTGTCTTTGTCTCTCTCTACCTCTGTCTCTGTCTCTGTCTTCTTCTCTTTTTTTTTTGGTAATTTTTCCTTTTTAAAATTTTTTAAAGTTAAGCAGTTTCTGGGCTCTCAGCCCCTCCTTTCCCTTTATCTTGTTAATAATCCCTTCTTCCCCTCCCAACCCAGGAAAGGCAAGGGCAGAGGCCACAGAAGACCCCTTCACGGCTACTAAGAACTAGTGATTTTGTGACACGCGGTTTTCTAATTTTTGCTTTTAAAAAAAAATTTAGTTTTTTCTTGTCTTTTTCTCTGTTCCTTGGTTGTTTTTGTTGCTGTTGTTGCTCTCTCTCTGTTTTGTTTTCTGCACGCTCCTGGATGCTCATATTCAACTTCAAGTTTGGGAAGAAACACATTTTTCCATCAGATGACTAGAAATCACCGCAGGACCACAAGAAAATGGGAAAGCAAGAAAATACCTCTCCCCCAAGGTAAAAGAATGGCTCCTCTTCATCCACAGACAGTTCAATGGAAATCATGGATATGTCTGATAAAGAATTTAGAACATTCATAATGGTGAAGCTAATAGAAATGGAAGGGAAGAGAGACAACGAACTGCAGAAGAGAATGGAGAAAGGAGCTGATGAGTGCTGGGAGGTGAGGAAATTCTTGCAAGATATGAAAGAGGAGTTATACACTTTACAAAAGAATCAAATGGAATTATTAGAGATAAAGATTATAATACAGGAAGTCAAAATCTCTCTTGAAAGTATTAAAAGCAGACTAGATCATACAGAAAATAGAATCTCAGACATAGAAGAGAAAATTGCTGGCCTAGAAAAATCCACCATGAAGACTGAGAAAATTGCCCCAAAATTTGAGGATAATATACGAGAAGTTCTAGATACCATCAAACATCCAAACATCCGTTTAGTTGGCATTCCAGAAGGCGAAGAGACTCACAAGGGCATTGATAATCTATTCCATGAAATCCTACAAGAAAACTTTTCAAACCTAGAGAGGCACTCAAAGATCCAATCCCAAGAAATACAAAGGACCCCAAATAGAATCAACTCAAGAAGATCTTCTCCAAGACATATTACAGCCAGACTGACCAAAAACACAAAGACAAGATACTAAGATTGGCAAGAGAGAAACAGCAAGTTACCTACAAAGGATATCCCATCAGACTAACAGCAGACCTCTCATCAGAAACAACACGAGCAAGGAAAGAATGGGAAAAATATATTCAAAGTGCTAAGGGAAAAGCAATTACAACCGAGAATATTGTACCCAGCAAGATTGTCCTTCATATGGAAGAAAAGACAAGAACATTTTCAAATAAACAAAACAACAAAAAACAATAAATTAAAAAACAATAAATAAAAAACAACCAAAAGAATTTACCAGCACCAGACTAGATCTCCAAGAAGTTCTCAAGGGAGTGCTATGTCAGGAAAATTAAATGTAGTCACACAGAAATAAGAGTTCAAAAATTAAGAAAATGGCCAACTTAATCATAGGGACAAGTCTGGAGTTGAATATTATATCCCAGAATTCAATTGGGAAGATCGAACCACAACAGAAGATAGATTAAGTACATGAGACTGAACTGGTGAAATAGCATTCTGTGACTTTTGACTAAAATATTGCTGCTTTTCTTCTAGGCTTTGTTGTCTGGTTTTAAGAGTTTTTGTCCTGTCTTGAGCCGTCAATAGGTTCATGTACCTACTATTTGAATAGGATACTAACCTGTTTCCAGGCTTTAAGTTTTAAGGAAATTTCCTTACCAATTCAAAACTGCTTTTCTTGAAATTACCAGCTGAACCTGCTGTTGAAAGTATTTAGATTATTTAAGAAATTGTGAGATCAATAAAATGTGGAGGGAAAAGGAATGGAAGACAACTGTAGACACCAGAGACAGTGTGAGAGAAGAGGGTGGGAAACAGCAGATGGTCAAACATAGGGGTAAATATATATATATACATATATATATATATATATATATATACGTATATATATATATATGTATATATATATATATATATACACACACATATAACTAGAAATGGAAAATTATTGATAACACGCATGATTAAGCCACTATGCAGTATATTCTGGATGGATAACCATTTTTTGTATGCTGTGATGATGATTAGGGGATGAATGTAAATTAACTAATTAAAAATTTTTCAGGAGAAAAAAATTTTAAATACTGAATTTTAAAGATAATGTTCAAAATATTTCTTAAAATTTTGTATAATTTTGTTTGTGACTCTATAACAACAGAGACAGTATGGTTTTAAATATTTTTGAGAAAATATTTACATGTCAACTATTCAAATTGTTCAAAAGCAAATGCCCAACACACAAGTCACACATAAACCTCAATTCAGCCCTGCCTACCAAGTATTCTGTGATATACCATCTGCTAGCAAAGATCAGTCTCTTTTTCTTCCTTCAATGTCTTTCTCAAGATAATTCTCTGTTATGGTTGCTCTTTTGCAATCTCTACTGATTACAATGCTGGGCTGGAAAAGTCCAGGTTATTTTATGTTACAAATTCTTTCCTATATCTTCTCTAATCCTCTCTGCCAGGCAGAACTATTTATGGTGCCAGGCCATCTTTCTTTTTTTTTTGGAGAGGTTTTCGCTATAGGGCACATGTGCTCGCCAGACAGACAGAGAGAGACATAGAGACAGAAAGTGAGAAATCACCCCCCAGAGGGGATGGTCACGCCGCAAGCCCTTCTCCTCCATTCTCCTCTCGGGATCTTGGGCATGCACGCACACGCGCCCAGCGTGAGATTAAGCCACCGGGTCCAGGACGCGAACCGCGGTTGACTACGTGGGAGTCCAGCGACATAGCCATTACGCTAACTGCTGGTTCCCGCCAGGCCATCTTTCTAAGAGCTTCTGTTGGCTTACTTGAGATCCACCTTAGTTCCACAGTTTCCTGATTAATCTTCAGATATGACATTCTAGTCAAAGCCCTATCCAATAATGAGTATTTCCAATTTCTGATTCAATGCAACAAACATTACTGAACTTATACAAATAACCCTTCTGTCACAAAATAAGAATACTTCCAAATATTTTCTAATTCCAGAGAGGTCAGGAAGGAAGAAAAGTTTGTTTCCACTGAAAGAAACAAAGAAGAAAAATATTTTAACAAATTGCTGAACCTATCAACAACTCAGAAGAAAGTAAAATGCTTAAATTGGGAAAACAAAGCATAATAAAAAAATCAGTAATATTTTACTCAAAAGTCATAAAATTCTATTTTGCCAGTTCAATTTAATTTTATTTTTTAAATTTTTTACTTTTTTCATTTTTAAATTTATTTTTTGTACATTCAACCACTGTCTATCATTACAGCTTGTAAAATGAATTTTCCTGGCATGAAAACATTGCATATTAGTCCAAAGACATCATTATACATGCTATCAACAGACAATTTTCCATTTTTTTCTCTTTAAATTTATTTAATTTTTACATTAATTCACTATACATCATTACAGCATACAAATGAATTTTCCATCCAAAATACACTGTATATTGGCTCAATCAAGCACATCAACATACATGTTATCAGCAAATAATTTTCCAATTCTTATGTCTTGTATACTTTGTTTGTTTTGCCATCCTTGATTCCCTATCTCTCACCCTCTGCCATGTCCCACCCTCCTCCCACATTGTCTCTGGTATCCATGGTTGCTTTCTATGCCTTTTCCCCCCCATTTAATTGGTATGCTAATGAACTTAATTAGTCCAAATATATCCAATAGCTAGCACAGCTGATATATACCTATACATGAACCCAAGTATGCCTTTAGGCATAAACCTCAGTGAGTAGAATGAACATACTATCAAGTAGTACCCAGCTGGGGCTATATAGCTTACTGCAGTCATCAAATATGCATTTTTTAAATTTCGATACGAATAGTTTTACTGGGGTTTTTTTCTCCTGCAACTTTTTTTTTACTTATTTAACATTCATTCCCTGAGCATCATCACAACATACTAAATGTGGTTTCCCACCTAGAATAATCTGCATAGTGGCTTAATCATGCATGTTGTCATCAATAATATTCCATTTCTACTTTCATATATATGTATATGTATATATGTTTTTTACCCATGTTTGATCCTCTGCCCTTTCCCTCTCTTATTACACTCTCTCTGCTATATACAGTTGTCTTCCATTCCTTTTCCCCCAACATTTTGTTGATCACACAATATCATAAGTAATCTAACTACTTTCAATAGCAAGTTCAGCTGGTAATTTCAAGAAAAGCAGTTTTGAACTGGTAATGATATTTCCTTGAAACTTAAAGCCTAGAAACAGGTTAGTATTCTGTTCAAATAGTAGGTATTTGAACTTATCGACAGCTCAAGACAGGACCAATATCCTTTAAAACCGGACAACAAAGCTTAGAAGAAAAGCAGCAATATTTTAGTCAAGTCACAGAATGTTGTTTCATCAGTTTAGTCTCAGGTACTTAATCTTTCTTCTGTTGAGGTTCAATCTTCCAGATTGAATTCTGGGATATAATATTCATCTCCATACATTGTTCCTACAATTAAGTTGCCCGTTTTCTTAGTTTTTGAACTCTTATTTCTGTGTGTCTGTATTTAATTTTACTGACATAGCACTCCCTTAAGAACCTCTTGGAGATCTGTTCTGGTGCTGGTAAATTCTTTCAGGTTTTGTTTATCTGGGAATGTTCGTGTCTTTTCTTCCCAAATGAACAATAATCTTGCTGGGTACAGTATTCTCGGTTGAAATTGTTTTTCCCTTAACATGTTGAATATATTTTCCCATTCTTTCCTCGCTTGCATTGTTTCCGATGAGAGATCTGCTGTTAGTCTGATGGGATACCCCTTGTAGGTAACTTGCAGTTTTTCTCTTGCCAATCTTAGTATCTTGTCTTTGTCTGTGGTTTTGGTCAATCTGGCTATAATGTGTCTTGGAGAAGATCTTCTTGAGTTGATTCTATTTGGGGTCCTCTGTATTTCTTGGGACTGAATCTTTGAGTGCCTCTCTAGGTTTGGAAAGTTTTCTTGCAGGATCTCATGGAATAGATTATCAATGCCATTATGAGTCTCTTCGCCTTCTGGGATGCCTATTATCCGGATGTTTGGACGTTTGATGGTATCTAGTATTTCTCGTATATTCGTCTCAAATTTTTGGGCCATTTTCTCAGTCTTCGTGGTGGATTTTTCTAGGCTAGCAATTTTCTCTTCTATGTCTGAGATTCTATTTTCTGTATGATCTAGTCTGCTTTTAATAGTTTCAAGGGAGATTTTGACTTCCTGTATTATAGCCTTCATCTCTAACAGTTCCATCTGATTCTTTTGTAAAGTGTGAAATTCCTCTTTTAGATCTTGCATGAATTTCCTCACCTCCTGAAACTCTTCAACTTCTTTCTCCTTCTTCTTCAGCAGTTCATTGTCTCTCTTCTCTTCCATTTTTGTTAGCTTTGCCATTATGAATGTTCTGAATTCTTTATCAGACATTTCCATGATTTCCATTGAACTGTGTGTGGATGAAGAGGAGTTATCCTTTTTCCTTGGAGGAGAGGTATTTTCCTGCTTTCCCATATTTCTTGTGGTCCTGCAGCGATTTCTAGTTATCTGGTTGATGATCAGTTTCTTCCCAAACTTGGAAGTTCAATCTGGGCATTGAGGAGCGTGCAGAAAAGGAAACAGAAAGAGAGAAACAACAGCAACAACAGCAAAAAAACAGACAAGAAACAGAAAAAGAGAAGAAAAAACGAAGATAAAAACTTTTCAATAAAACTAAAAAAAATAAATATTTAAAAAGATTTCAGTAAAAAAAACAAAAATTGGAAAACCGCATGGTGCACCTCACGCCGCACGAAATTCTAAAAATCAAAAATTAAAAAAAAGAGAGGAGACAGAGACAGAGGTAGAGAGAGACAAAGACAGGTACAGAGACAGGAGGCCTGGAAGGGGTCTTCCTACCACGCGAGTTTTGTGTGCTGGAGGCCAAATTATCAGTGGGAAGTCTTGATTTCTGTTTCGCCAAAACGGCTAGTTTGCAGAATCCATGAGGCTGTGTCTTCAAGAAGGCCACAATTTTCCATTTTTGTGCCTCTTAAATGTTTTGTTTCTTTATTCCCTTGATAATCTTTCTCTCACCCTTCCCCATTTCCCATTGTCCTCCAACACTGTCTTTACTATCTACATTTGTTCTCCATGTTTTATATCTCCCAATCTTTCAGTTTCTGCCATATAAAGCAAACATTCAGTATATGTTAAGTGGGGACATACAGTGTCTCTCTTTCATAGTCTGACTTGCTTTGTTTAGCAGTACATCTTTCATGTTCGTCGAATTTCTGTCAAATGCCAGGGTCTCGTTTTTTATGGCAGAGTGGTATTTCATAGAGTATATTTTCCACATTTTTTCAATCCGTCCCTCTGTGGATATTTCAGTTAGTTCCATGTCTTAGCAATTGTGAATAATGCCGTAATAAACATGGAGGTGCAAGTACTTCCAACTGAGTGTACTCCTATCCTTTGGATAGATACCCAGGAGTGGAATTGCTAGATCATATGGTAGTTCTATTTGTAGGTCTTAGAGGAAACTCCGTATTATTCTCCACAGTGACTGTACTAACTACGTTCCTACCAGCAGTATGGAAGAGTTCCTTTTCTTACCACAGCCTTGCACTTACCACTTTTTATTCTTTTTTTTTTTTTTAGAATAATAAAAAATATTTTACTAAAACATAAGATTTACAGAAGTTTACAGACAAGCCATATAAAATGGTCACAGGCTTCTTTAGAAGGGATCTACACTTGACAGCAAAGCCACAATGTTATTAGTGAGGGCTGTGATGTTTGTTTGATGTTCCCATTTTGGTTCAAACAATCAAGCTTGTCCATCTACAGCATCTAAATAAAGTTAGACTTGGCTAGAGTGTATATTCTAAAGAACTGGTGAGCTGCTTTTAACTAATGCAATTAGATCACAATAAAAAGGGGGAAAGGAGCCCATAAAATTGAAGTAAAACCACCTCTCCCCTCAAAAATAAAATAAAATAAACACCCACACTCCTGCAGCTCACCCTGACAACTGTCTTCATTCAGTGCTTTATAATTAAACCGTGATGGGGGAAATGAATAAAAGCAGCCAGGAGCCACTGCTTTTAAACATTTCTTCACAATCCAGATGATACTTCGAGCCTCTGCTCAAGCTTTACAACAGTGAATCAGGACAAGACATGGATTTGCTAATGTGCATTTAATCACCAAAGGACTGAAGGTTCCTGGGCTTTTATTCTGTAATGTTTCTAAGACTGCGTCCATTAAATGCAAGCAAAAAAGGAAGAAGTCTTGGCAGAACAGGAGGAGTGATACACACTCGGATCGATTTAAATATTATCCATGGCGAATAGCCTAGTCCCTGCCCTAGCTGTGTCTATGGCATGGGCTTCATTGGTCTTCCACGGTCCCGCTGCAGTGCTGAGGACCACTTACCTTTCCAAATATCTAAACATATTCTTCCCAACGTCTACATCAGGATGGTAAATTTTGGTCATGAACCGTACTTTAGGGGCTGCCATTGGGTATTCTTCTGAGAGGAATAGTTCAAGTTTAAAAGCCCCTCCCTCAAAAGGGGAATCCTGGGGACCAGCAATGACCACATGAAAATAACGGGTGTTGCTTTCATCTGGTTCTGCTTTAATGCCAGGAACCGGTTCTGCCAGCAAATGCTGGGTTTCCTTGATGATCCTGTGGGGCAGCCCCGCCATCTTGTCAGATCCCGAGTTCAGCCTCTGGTCTCGTCTCCAGCTCCGCTAACCTCACACATGAGTCCCATTTTTTATTCTTTTAATCTTAGCCATTCTGACTGAGGTTAGGTAGTATTTCATTGTGGTTTTGATTTGCATTTCCCTTATGATAAAGGATGTTGAGCATTTTTTCTTTTTTTTTGGGGGGGGGGAGCTTTTTGTATGTCTTCATTAGAGTTGTCTGTTCAGCTCATTTGCCCATCTTTTAATTTGGTTCATCTTTTTTGGGGGTGGGTAAGCTGCTTGAGTTCCCTGTATATTCTGGTTACTAGTCCCTTATCTGAGGCATAGTTTGCAAATATATTCTCCTAGGCCGAGGGTTGTTAATTCACTCTAATTATTGTTTCTTTTGCTGAGCAGAAGCTTTTTAACCTGATGCAATCCCACTTGTCTATTTTTGGGATTGTTGCCTGTGATTAGGGATTTTATTTACAAAGTTTTGCCTGCAGGACCAGCAATTAGCATAATGGCTATGTCGCTGGACTCCATGTAGTCGATCATGGTTCGGGTCCCGGACCTGGTGGCTTAAACTCATGCTGGGCGTGTGTGCATGTGTGCCCAAGACCCCGAGAGGAGAATGGAGGAGAAGGGATTGCGGCGTGGCCATCCCCCCTGGGGGGTGATTTCTCGCTTTCTGTCTCTCTCTGTCTGGTGAGCACATGCACCCTATAGCATAAACCTCTCCCCCTGCCCCCCAAAAAAGGCAAAGTTTTGCCTGCTCCAATGTCTCCCAGAGTTTCTCCTGCATTGCCCATCAGTACTTTCATAGTTTGAGGCCTTTGATCCATTTTGAGTTGGTTTTTGTTAATGATAAGAGGGGGGAGGGTCTAGTTTCATTGTTCTGCAGGTGGATACTCAATTTTTCCAGCACCATTTACTAAAGAGATTTTCTTTCCTCCACTGTATTTACTGGTACTCTTGTCAAAAATCAATGTTTGGGGGTTCTTTTTTTTTTTTTTTTTTTTTTTTTTGGAGAGGTTTTTTTTGCTATAGGGCGCGTGCGCTCGCCAGACAGACAGAGAGAGACATAGAGACAGAAAGCAAGAAATCACCCCCCCAGGGGGGATGGTCACGCCGCAATCCCTTCTCCTCCATTCTCCTCTCGGGATCTTGGGCACGCACGCACACGTGCCCGGCGTGAGTTGTAAGCCACCGGGTCCGAGACGCGAACCGCGGTCGACTACGTGGGAGTCCAGCGACATAGCCATTACGCTAACTGTTGGTTCCCTTGGGGGTTCATTTTTTGAGTTTTTATTCTGTTCCATTAGCCCACATGCCTGTTTTTGTCCCAATGCCATGCTGTTTTGATTTTCACTGCTTTGTAATATATTTTGCAGTCAGGGAGTGAGATGCCTCCTACTCCATTCTTCTTGCACAGTATTGCTTTGGCAAATGCAGTCTTTTTTGATTCCAGACAAATTCTGTGTGTGTGTTTTTTTCTAGATCTGTAAAGAATATCTGGTGCTTCACTTGAGATTGTGTTAAATTTGTAGATTCATTTGGGCAGGACTGACATTTTGATTATATTAATTCTTCCCATCCAGGAACATGGGATGCCATTCCACTTTTTTGTGGAAAGAATTTTCAATTTCTTTATTTAGTTTTTCATAGTTTCCCTTGTCGAGATCTTTGGCTTCTTTAGATTTATTCCTAGATACCTTATTCCTTTTGTGGCTATTATTAATGGAATTACTTTCTTCAATTCTACTTCAGTCTGTTCCCTGTTGGTGTATAGAAAAGCTATAGATTTTTGTATGTTGATTTTTATCCTGCCACTTTACTATATTCATTTATCACTTCTAGGTTGTTTTTGTTTTGTTTTGTTTTGTTTTTGTAGATTATTTTGGGCCCTCTCTATATATAATTGTATCAGTGGCAAACAGAGATAATTTCACTTCTTTACCTATTTGAATGCCTTTCATTTTAGCCTCTTCTCTGATGCATTGGCAAGGACTTCCAGTACTATACTGAGAAGGAGTGGAGCAAGTGGGCAGCCTGGGATCGGCGGATGGAATGATGGTTACTTCGCTGGAATCTCATGTAGTTGACCACAGTTCAAGTCCTGAACTCAGCAGCTTAAAACTCACTCAAGTGAGCAGATAACATAGCGGTTAAGGACACTAGACTCCCACATGGCCAACTATGGTTTGAGTCCTGGGTGTAGCAGCTTGCTTTTTCACTCCCAGCTCCACTCTGTCCCTCTCTGGTCAAGTTAAAAATAAATAAATGGATAAATAAATAAAGTTAAATGAAATAATTCTTTAAAACAAACAAACTCACAATGGATGCATATGCGTGTGTGCCCAAAATCCCAAAAGGAGAATGGACAAAGGATTGTAGCATGGCCATCCCCCATGGGCGGTAATTTCTTGCTTTCTGTCTCTCTGTCTCTCTGGAAAGTGCATACGCCCTACAGCAAACATCTCTCTAAAAAAAGAAAGAAAGAAAGAAAGAAAGAAAGAAAGAAAGAAAGAAAGAAAGAAAGAAAGAAAGAAAGAAAGAAAGAAAGAAAAAGAAAGTGGGCAGCCTTGCATTGTTCCAGTGTTTTGGTTTTGTTTTTAAAAATTCATTCATTCATTCATTTTAATTTGACCAGAGAGAAACAGAGTGAGAGAGAGAGAGAAAGCGAGGAAGCAAGTTGCCAGGTCTGGGACTCCAACTGCAGTCAGCCATGTGGGAGTCCAGTACCTTTAACCACTGTGCCACCTGCCAACCCCCCTTGTTCCAGTTTTTAGTGGAAAAGCTTTCCACATTCAGTATGATGTGAGCCATGGGTTTTTTCATATATGGCTTTTATTGGGTTGAGGAAAGTCCCTTCTATGCTGATTGTACTGAGAGCTTTAATCATAAAGGGATTTGTGTTTTATTAAGTGCTTTTTCTGCCTTGATTGATATGATCATACAGTTTTTATCTTTCTTTCTGTTAATATGGCATATTATATTTATTATTTTGTGTGTGTTGAACCATCCTTGCATCCCTGGAATAAAGCCAACTTGGTTGTGGTGTTTAATTTTTTCCATGTATTTTTTAGAGAGATTTTTGCTATAAGGCACATGTACTTGTTGGAGAGACACAGAGAGACAGAGAGAAAGCAAGAAATCACCCCCCAAGGGCATGGCCACACTGCAGTCCCTTCTCCTTATTTTCCTTTTGGGATCTTGGACGTACATGCACATATGCCCAGCGTGAGTTTTAAGTTGCTGGGTCCAGAATTTGAACCGTAGTCAACTACGTGGGAGTCCAGTGACGTAACCATTGTGCCATCTGCTGGTCCCTCAGGAGTAGGTTGTTCAGTGTCCATATGTCTGTGTATTTTTGAAGTATTTTTCTGAAATTAATTTCCAGGTTAATACTGTCATGGTTGGAGAAGATACTGGATATAGTTTTTACACCTTTGAATTTGCAAAGGCTTGTTTTGTTCCCTATCGTGTAGTCAATCTTCAAAAATGTTTTATGTAGGGGCGAGAAAAATATATTTTTTGTGATTGTTTTTTGTGGAGTGGAAAGTTCTATAAATGTCTGTCAAGTCCATTTCACTTATGGTGTAGCTTAGATCCTGTATCTCTTTGCCTTTTTTAAAATCTAAATAATCTGTTCAAAAGAGATAGTGGGGGGTTGAGATTCCCAGTGATTAGTGTGTTGCCAACTATCTCTCCTTTTAGGTCTAGCAGTCTTTCTTTCACATATTTGGGCACTTCCAGCTTGGGTACATAGATATTTATAAGTGTTATATCTTGGTGAATTAACCCTTATAGTACTATTTAATGTCCTTCTTTGTCTCTTCTTACAGTTTTTGTCTTTTTTCTTTTTTGAGAGGTTTTTTGCTATAGGGCACGTGCGCTCGCCAGACAGAGAGAGAGAGAGAGAGACAGAAAGCGAGAAATCACCCCCCAGGGGGGATGGCCACACTGCAATCCCTTCTCCTCCATTCTCCTCTCGGGATCTTGGGCATGCACGCACACGCACCCGGCATGAGTTTTAAGCCACCGGGTCCGGGACTCGAACCGTGGTCGACTACATGGGAGTCCAGTGACATAGCCATTACGCTAATTGCTGGTCCCCAGTTTTTATCTTAAAACCTATTTTGTCTGATATCAGTATCATAACCCCAGCCTTTTATTGATTTCCATTTGCATGGAATATCTTTTTCCAGCCCTTCACTTTTAGTCTATATATGTCTTTATCCATGAGGTATGTTTCTTGTAGGCAGCAAATGGAGGTTTTCTGGGGTTTTGTTTGTTTGTTTGTTCGTTTGTTTGTTTTTTCCATTCAGCCAATCTGTGACTTTTGATTGGAGAATTTAATCCATTAACATTCAGTGTTATTATTGATATTTGCAGACTTGTCCCTGTCATTTTGTTAGCCATTTTTTGGTTGTTTTTTGTTCTCTTATTTCTGCCCATCTCTCTTTAGTTTTCCTGATATAGTATTCCCTTCAGTAGTTCTTAGAGAGCTGGTTTAGTATTGGTGAATTCTTCCAAATTTTGTTTGTCTGTGAATGATTTTATTTGTTCTTCCCATTTGAAGGATAATCTTGCTGAATACAGTATTCTTGGTTGAAATTGTTTTTCTTTAAGCATTTTGACTATATCTTCCCTTTTTTTTTCTTGCCCGCATTGTTTCTTTTGCAAGGTTTGATGTTAGCCTAATAGGGTAATCTTTGTAAGCAACTTGATATTTCTCTCTTGCCATTTTTAGAATCTTTTTAAAAATTAGTTTTTATTTAACTTTATGTATTTATTTACTTTAATTTTACCAGAGAGGGATAGAGTGAGAGGGAGAGGGAAGAGTGAGAAAGCAAGCTGCCAGATCCAGGATTCGAACCATAGTTGGCCACATAGGAGTCCAGTGCCCTTAACCACCAAACCATTTGCTGGCCCCACCATTTTTAGAATCTTGTCTTTTACCGTTCTGGCTATGATGTGCCATGGAGAGGGTCTTCTTATGTTGATTCTATTTGGTGCCCTTTATATTTCCTGGATCTGGACGACTGAATGCTTCCCTATATTTGAGAAGTTTCCTGCAAGTATTTTATGGAATAGATCTTCTATGCCCCTGTCCCATTCTTTGCCTTCTGGAATACCTATTATTCAGATAGTTGGATTTTTGATAGTGTCTAGTATTTCCTAAATGTTGTCTTCATTTTTAAAAAAATTTTAAACTATTTTTGGTGGTTTTATCTAAGTCAAAGGTTTTGTCTTCTAGTTCAGAGACTCTGTCTTTTGTGTGGTCCAATCTGTCATTAATACTTTCAAGTGAGGTCTTGATTTCCTGTATTACTGTCTTCATCTCTAGAAGTTCTGATTGGTTCTTTTATATGGTGCCTATATCCTCCTTCAAATCCTGGAAAGACTTCCTCATCTCTGTCACCATGAATATTTCTGGCATTTCTGCAAATTCTTTTGTGCTGTCCATGGTTGAATAAGAGCTGCTCTGTTCCATTGAGGAAGGTGTTTCCTTGTTTTCCCTTATTTCTTGTGCCTCTCTACTGGTTTCTAGATGGATTATACACTTCACTCTGTTTTTCTGGTATGGTTTCTATAGTGTCAGAGGGGAAGAAGAGCTCTACTTCACAGCATGTTCTTGGTAGAGAGCCTTGTCTTCCAGTCACAGAAGCGTGTATATAGCCAGCTTTAGGTGTTGATGTGTTTCACAGTCTCTTGGTAGCAGGTGCACCTGGGGCTAAGCTGCCGAGTTTCAACTGGAGAAGGAAGTTCAGAAAACTGTGAAATCTTGAAATCTTCCTGGGTGGACAGACGGCAGCTAGAAGTCTAAAGCAGTCTTCCTGCCTCAGTTGGCCTCACTGGCTGCTCCCACTCCACAGTCCTCAGTGCAGGCTCTGGGAGTAATGGTGGCAGAGGGGACAGTCTGGACTGCACCTGGGGAAGTTGGGAGACAGTGGGAGATTCCTGAGGTAGTCTCCTGCCTCAGTTTCCTTTTCTTTTTTTTTAAAGAATTATTTTATTCAAATTTATTTATTTATTTTAATTTGACCAGAGAGGGACAGAGCAAGAGTGAGAGCAAGAGAGAGGGAAAGTGAGTAAAGTCAGCCTCCAGGTCTGGGACTCAAACCATGGTCGGCCATGTGGGAATCCAGCGCCCTTAACTACCATGCCACCTTCTGGCCCTCAGGGAGGCTATTTTTAACCCAGAGAAGCTTTCCAAACTTCCACAGAACTTTCTTTTCTTTTTATGCTTCTTATCTTTTTTTAAACATTCTATGCTATGTGTCATTTGGCTTGTAACAAGTTGTCTAGGGTATGAATGGGCTGTAATTTGTCCTTCTAACTGCCTGGTAGACATTTTCAATATAACTATTGTAGCTGGCACTCCTCTGAACACCCTTGCACGCTGCCCACTTGGACATGGTGTATGACCTGGAGCTGCTGAGCTGTAGGGAAGGCATGTTTTTGTTTGGGCTTGGTTCTGCTGGCTTGCCCACAAGGCCGACTGTCAGTTTGTTCTACCTCCAGAAAAGTGGGGAGAACTCATTCATTTACACCCCTGCCAACATCAGGAACTCTTACCATGAAACAGGGCTTTTCCGCTGTGGACAGGTAGCCTCATTCCATTTGTGTCAAGGAGAAACAGGAATAGAAAGGAAGGGCCATGTCCCTGCTGGCTGAGGCTGGGCCCAGAGGGCAGATTCGGAGCCTGATTCTGAGGTCTTCGGGGAAACTATACAGTCTCAAGGTCCCTGACCAAAGGATGGTATCTCCGTGAGCCTGCCCTCAGCCAAGCCTCTGAGCTGGGACTAGATAGAAAGGTAGGTCTTCCTTCTTGTCCTCTTTGGGACAAAAGCGTCATGTACAGATTCAGGGACAAAGGCCGGTCCTTCCAAGGAACCTACTGGAGGCAGGGGGTGTGGGTGCTCCCGCTTTGCTTCGCACAGTAGCAAAGCTCCCGGAGCTTCCATTTTCTGCCTCACCCCTCAGTGGAGAAGGACCTCACAGCTGAATGGCAGCGAGAGCGTGGCGGTGGGAACGGGGTCACCGGGTCATCTGGGCAAAGGCCCACCTTCTCTAGGCTTCACGTTTCCTGGTCTGAAAACCAAGACCATTGGCCAATCGTGAAGAGAGCTTTATGTTCCATAATGCTAGAATACTTCCTTCCATTCCTTCCTCCCTCCAACCCCTACCCCCTTTTCCTTCTTTCTTCCCTACTGTATTCTTTCTTACTTTCTCAATACTCGTTCCCCACAATTCACTTTAAAAGGTAAGAGAAGCTCAAAAGTTTTCCATAAAAAATGTTCATTGTAGTATTCTTTTTCTATTAAAAAATTCAATATAACTTGGTTATGCAATAATGTTTATAATAAGACAGCACTTAACAAATAGTTGCCATGTGCCAGGGCTATACAAAGAATTTAATATGTTAGCTCACAACAACCCTATAAGATACATATTTTCACTCATCTCACTCAACCAACAAAAGGACTGAGCCTTCCTTATGTAACCCAGAATTAGGTAAATATTGTCAATGTCGTATGGTAGAGTACTGCACAGCCCTTAAGATTGCGGTTATGAACATTTTAATTAACATGGAAAAATACTCCATAGATGAAAACATACACAATTTCAAAATGTGATTAAAAACCAAGTTTAATTTTAAGAAATAAAATTTATATCTCTGTGTCTAATTGGAAGAACGTAACTCAATACATTCACAGGAATGATCTGAGTGACAGCATTATAGATAAGTTTTTAGAAACTCTATTTCCTTCTGATTCCCAAGAGTTACATGAAATTATAATGAGTATGAAGTCAGAAAATATTTCATGTACATAACAAAAATCTGAAGGATTAAAAGCCAAACTGTAAACCCTGGTTACCACATGGAAGTGGGATTAGGTATTGGGAATTACTCTTTTTAGTTTGTACATATTTGTCTTATTTCCAATGTATTTTAAATTTTTGTTTCATTGTAATTAAATACACATAAAATAAAATTTACCATCCCAACCAGGAAGGTGTCCGGTTGAGCTGGCTGAAGTACACTCACACAGTCCAGTCACCATCACCACTGTCCGTCTGCAGAACACCTTTCATCTTCCACATTTAAACACCCCCCCTTAGAGTACCTGCCATCCCCCCTTACCTCTGGCCAACACGATTCCACCTTCCGTTTCTATGAATGTGGCTAGTCTAGATATATAAGTAGATAAAATATTCTTCTAATAGTTTGTGAAGGTTTTTTATTCTTTCTGTACGGCCTGAAAATTTGGCAAATTTTCCAACAGAAATACTCATGTAAAAATTCTCAGAACAGGGACCAGCAGTTAGCGTAATGGCTATGTCGCTGGACTCCCACGTAGTTGACCACGGTTTGAGTCTCGGACCCAGTGGCTTAAACTCACAGTGGGCGTGTGCGTGCGTGCCCAAGATCCCAAGAGGAGAATGGAGGAGAAGGGATTGCGGCGTGACCATCCCCCCGGGGGGTGATTTCTCGCTGTCTGTCTCTATGTCTCTCTCTGTCTGTCTGGCGAGCGCACGCGCCCTATAGCAAAAATCTCTCAAAACAAAACAAAACAAAACACCTCTCAGAACATCACACTGTGTCCCACAAATATATACAACTATTATGTGTCAACTAAAATGTAGTGTTAAACTGTCCCAAGGATAGATGAAGATAAATGTCAACCACCTCTTTAATCCCCAGTGAAACTTCCCGGAAGAGCCGCTGTGGGCACACTCCCTGCGGGTGCACTGCCCAGGTGAGCTCCCCCCGCTCCCCCACAGGTGAGCTCCGCCCAGGTGAGCACTACGCAGGTGACCACCGCCCAGGTGAGCACCGCCCAGGTGAGCACCGCCCAGGTGAGCACTACCGCCGAGGTGAGCGCCGCGCAGGTGAACCCCGCGCAGGTGAGCTCCGCCCAGGTGAGCCCCGCGCAGGTGAGCACACGCACGCTCCCCTCCGCCCCGCCGTGCACGCGGGGCTCCAGCCTGGCTGCTCCCAGCGATGGCCAGTGGCCCCTCCGGGCGCCCGCGGAGCTGCCGCGTTCCCCTCGCGGGTTCCCGGTTCCTACTGACCCGCCTGAGGTTTCTTCCCGCCTTTCTTGGCAACGTTCCTTCATTTAAGAGGCCCCTGCGCCTCAGAATTTGGCCGAGCCACCTTGAACTCTCCGAGCCGCGCTTTCTCCGTGCGTCCCGCACCGGGAGGCGGCTTCCTCTGTGGGCTCGCTCTGGGACCCACTCGGGGACCCGACGGCGCAGGGGGAGGACGCGGCGAGAACTCGGGCACGCACGGACCCCGCGCCAGCTCCCGGGCCGCGCCGTGTCAGGGCTGCGCGGAGGAGCGTGGGGACCGTGTCTCCACCGCGGGCAGCGGGCACGAGGCGGGAGCGAGCAGACGGCGAGCCGTGGGGGTCACCGGAGGGAGACGCTTGCGCAGAGGGGCCTGGAGAAACGAGAGCGAACCCTCCCCTGCGTGCGCGCTCCGCGAGCTGCCGCCGCGCGCCCACCCTGCGGCTGTGACGGCGACGAGCGGGAGGTTCGGCCCTGACGAGCAGCTCTGAGCGCCCGCCGAGGCCAGGCCTGTGCGAGGGGCCGGGTGACAGCGCCCGCAGGGCAGAGGTGTAGACGTGCGTTCACGCTGGCGAAGCACGCGCGAGCTGGAGCCGGGCCTGGGCCGGGCGGCGGTCATCCGCAAGCCAAAGGTGTCCCTCCCTAAGGAAGGGGTCCCCGCGGCAGCCTCTGGGTTCCACTCGCGGCCCTGCGTGTGCCACGACCCGGCTGCCCTTCGGGAAGACCCCGCTGTGCGCACCGGGCCCGGGATGCGATCCTCCCGTCACCCGCTTCTCCCTCTTCCCCTCGCAGGCCTCCTCCCCACGCAGGCGGCGCTCATGGCGGCAGCCTGGGCCAACCAGAGCTGGGCGCGCGAGTTCGTGCTGCTGGGCTTCGCGCACGTGCCCGCGCTGCGGCCGCTGCTCGCCGCGCTCTTCCTCGCCATGTTCCTGCTGGCGCTGGGCGGCAACGCGCTCATCGTGCTGCTCACCGGCCTGGACGCCGCGCTGCGCGCACCCATGGACGTCCTCCTGCGCCACCTGGCCCTGCTGGAGCTCTGCTTCTCGCTGGACGTGGCGCCCCGGCTGCTGGCGACGCTGCTGCGGCCCGGGCGGGGCGTGTCCGCCGCCGGCTGCGCGCTGCAGCTGCTCCTGGTGCTGTCGTGCGTCTCGTCCGAGTGCTTCCTCCTGACCGCCATGGCCTGGGACCGCTTCGTGGCCATCTGCAGGCCGCTGCGCTACGGCGCCGTGGTCAGCCCGCGGCTGTGCAGCCTGCTGGCCGCCGCCTGCTGGCTGGCCGGGCTGCCCGTGGCGCTGGTCTTCACCGTGTGGCTCTTCTGCTTCCCTTTCTGCGGGCCCCGGGGCATCCGGCACTTCTTCTGCGACATCGCCCCGCTGCTGAGCCTGGTGTGCGCGGACACCAGGCTCTTCGAGGCCAGCGTGCTGGCGGCCACGGTGCTGGTCATCATGGTGCCCTTCTGTCTCATAGCCGCGTCCTACGCCGGCATCCTCGGCGCCGTCCTGCGTATGCCGTCGGCCGCCGGGCGCCGCAAGGCCCTGTCCACGTGCGCCTCCCACCTCATCGTGGTGATCCTGTTCTATGGCACGACAGGTATCATCCACCTGCGCCCCAAGGCCAGCTACTCCCCGGAGAGCAAGCAGGTGGTGTCCCTGTCCTACACGCTGGTCACCCCCATGCTCAACCCCCTCATCTACAGCCTCCGGAACAAGGAGGTGAAGGCTGCTTTGGGGCGAGTGTGCTGCCGTCGTCAGGTTTGTAACCCGTGAGTGACCACTCAGGACGGCTTGCAGTTAGGGATGGTCATGTCTGTCTCATCCCGGGCTAACGTGTCAGTGTGGGGTGCAGCACTCTGCTTCCAGGAAGCCCAACTGTCCTTTCAGTCTGTGCGCTCCTGGTGCCCCCGCTCCTCCTTCCTGCCCCAGATGAGGCACCTGAGCAAGCCGGCAGTCCTTTTTCACAACTGCCTCACGGTGCTGGGTAGATGAACTTACTTTGGCCAATTAGGGTGCATCAGTAAGCTTTCTCTGTGAGAGTGCTGTGTAACAACCTTCAAATTTAGTGCCTTCAAACACAGTCCCATGAATGTTTAGTCAGCTGAGGGTTAGCTAATCCAAGCTGAGCTCCTCTGAGTGGTTCTGACCTTAGCTAGACTTCTTTATAAGACGAATGGTCACAGATACAGGCTGGCGTAGAAGAACGTCTCCATCCTTTTCCTGGGGTCAGAGGGCTACCTGAAGCACGCCTTTTGTCACTACAGTCGTTGAGGTATGAGAGACGAAGCCCAATTGCACAATGGAATGTCAAGCCTTTGGTCATAACACACCCAGTAATATGCCGTTGGCCAATGCAAATCACACAGGCAGATTCAAAATGAAGGGGTGAGATATCACCCTCCGCCTTTTTGTGGGAGGAACTATGAAGTTCTAGCAAACGGCGCTGATGAAAGGAAGAGTGAGTGATTTGGGGCGTAAGAGACTCCACTTCGAAGAGCCGGACCAAAGATTTTCTCCTCAAACTGCTCTTATCTATGGACTTTCCAGAAACTGTTTGGCCTTTAACGGTTTGTTCCTGCCTGAAATAATGTCAGTGCAAATTAGGTAAAGACCAATAAAGGGAGAGACATGAGGTTTTAATGATTGTGGAGTTCCTTGATCCAGCCACGCCTGAAGCGCATTCTATACCTGAAATTCTTATGTGAATAAATAAATTCCTTTTTACTTAAGTGAGCTTAGGTTGGTTTCGCTATGCTTTTCAGTGACCCGACTTTATCTCTAATAACTAGCCTAATACATGAGTTAATTTATTTATTCCCTCAAGTCCATTAAGAATTTTTTCTAAGCAAAGGCAAATATATCAGAGAAGTTTGTTCTCTTTAGCTTACTTATACGAGGGGGATGTCTTTAGAAAGTTCACAGAAAATGTGTATCATGATAAAACTATGCATAGATTTCAAATATTTTTGCACTAAAATAAACTCACACTTTAACTCCATTCCTCCACAAGTGGGAATAGAACCATATCTACCACATAGAGTTGTTGAAATTAAACAAGGAGAGGTGTGGTTGTACCTACCACGGTGCTTAGAACACAATAGGTGCTCCGTATGCTATTCCCACAGCTATTCCGGTAGGTCAGAAACCACCAAACCCCATCTTCAGCAGGGGACGGTCAGTAATATTCCCAGGAGGCTCGATTTGGACCGAGGAGACTGGAAGCTACGTCTGGAAGCCTTCCATGTGGGGCGTTGGGCAAATCACATCGCCTTTCTGAAACTCAGCCTTTCCCTCCGTAAAGAGGAAGGGATGTGGGGGTTCAACAGCCTCCGTTCTGCTTGCTACCTGGGATGACGTGCAGATGTGACCGATCAGTATAAAAATATCACGATTGCATGGCTATGAGGTGATGGTGATGATTGGGGGCTGGCTGCACTCTTACTGGGATGGTATCCTGATACTGGTGCATGTGTACGGTTGTCCCCACCTCAACTCATCCTTGACAGCAACCCGAGACCACTGGAGAGGCGTGACCAGCTAATTTCCCAGATCGGAATCCTCCAACTCACCATGTAGTCATAGCACTCAGCACTGTCACCGTCGTCATTATCAGCCTCATCATCACTGCAAACACGAAGCGCTTACTACGGGGTCAGCACAATTCTATGTGCACTTCAGAGTTCTTTAACTCCATGACATGTCTTCAATGGTGTTCAATTTCCTGTCCTTAGGTGTTTAGGAAAATCTTTCTTTGTCCTCACAATCAATCCAGTTTTCTTTGAGCAAGGTGGGATGGGTTTCTGGATTAAAGAAAAAAAACTTTTAAAAATTTTACTTTTACACCTTTTATACTTACATTTACTCACCATGCATCTTCACTGTGTGTGAAAATTCTTTTTTACCAACATGAATACAGTGCATATCAATCAAGTCAAAGATACTACCATGTACATTACCATCAACAGATAACTTTTTGTTTAGGCGTCTGATAAACGTTATTCCCCAGTCCCTTCCTCCCACCCCGGTTACCTACCCCCCACTGTCTCTGTATCTACAGTTAATTGACAGTGTCACTGCACTTATTTATGGGGTACACTATGATGTTTTGATATGAATATATATTGCATAGTGTACACTTAGGGCAGCTAGCATATCGGTATCTATGCACACATTTATAGCCTTACCGTTTCTTTGTGGTGAGAACATTCGATTCCTCTCACCTAGCTATTTTGGAACATATGATATGTTATTGTTAACTGTAGTCACCTTACTATGCAGTAGAACACCAGAACATAGTTCTCCTATCTAATTTTAACAATATTTCAAACTAGCTAAAAGGGAGGATTTTGAATGGTCCCATCTGAAATGTTTGAGATGACAGGTATGCAAATTACCCTCATTTGATTATAATAGATTATATTCACATACTGAAAAATCACACTGTACTTCATAAATATGTACAATTGTGTCAATTAATAAAAAGAAAAAAAGATTTCTGTTCTTTTTAAACAAGCCAGTTCTGCCAAAGTCTCCACCTTCCTAAGGGTTACTTCCCCAATTCCACATTCAAACAGCAAATATGCGTTGACCACCTGCTGTGTGTCAGGCATTTCTCTAGGTTGTCGGGGTGCCAGGGAGGATAAGACGTCAGAATCTATGACCTCATGAATTTTCAGGAGTGTGCAATGTTTTCGAAAGATGTGGTCAAGAAACACTGTGGGTGGTTGTTAAGCACGAAGCTGCATGGCCTCCACCCTGATTTAGCGCATCAGAATTGGGGTTTATAAATGTGTATTTACAACAATCGTCCCAGATAACCCTGACAGAGCTGGCGATCTTCTGCTCTATCGGATTCCTCCTTAGAAGACAGAGCATTGGGAGGCCAACACGGAAACCCCAGACCAAATCCCAGAGGGAAGGTCATCTCCTTATAACCACGCTGCCTTCGCTAAACGGAAACTCTGAGGTCATGAACACCGAAGTCTGCTCGCCTCTGTTCTGGAGACAACTGAGCAAGGATGCCAAACTCCACCCCTCCCGCACGTTCTTCTGACCTCGTTCAGAAAGTCAGGACTAGGCCAGTGTGTCCCAGGACTCGCCTCGGGTCCAGCAGTAATTCCAGCACGTGGTACTGCTTTATCAGAGGAGGGAATTAATTCTCTGTAGCTAAAGAAGAGAAAGGACTGCTGAATACTTTTCAAAAACTGATGTTTGATGTGAATTTCAAAGGCGGAATTGAGTTTCATCAGGAGAAAAGACAACCTCTTGTCATAGAAAACAGTTTGGGAAAAAGAGGCCTCGATGTCCTTTGGCTCACAAATGTGGATGTGACTAAGATAAAGGCACGGAACAACTTACATAAATGTCTTAGGCTGGGTACAAAGGCGAAGGCCAGGGAACGGGTGTTAGTGGACAGTGTTAGAAAAAAGTAATCGTTTTCTATTATATGGATTTTTCACTGGTTGCAGTAAACTGACATCAATTTTGTCCTTTTTGGAGAAGAATTAAAATAATTTTTGTGGTATAGAAATATCAGTGGCTTTATCTGAGTCCGTTCTTGGGAAACTCAACATGACATTTAAGATTTTATGATATTTCTGAAGCATTGCTTATTTTCTTCAGATTTAATAAAATATTTTAGGCATGCAAATTTAGAAATATCAACAATGTGGGACCAGCAGTTGGCATAATGGCTATGTCGCTGGACTCCCATGTAATTGACTGCAGTTGGAGTCCCAAACCCAGTGGCTTAAACTCACGCCAGGCGCGTGTGTGTGCGTGCCCAAGATCCTGAGAAGAGAATGGAGGAGAAGGGATTGTGGTGTGGCCATCTCCCCTTGGGGGTGATGTCTTGCTTTCTGTCTCTCTGTCTCTGTCTGTCTGGCGAGCGCACGTGCCCTATAGCAAAAACCTCTCAAAAAAAAAAAAAAAGGAAGTATCAATAATCTTGTTTCTGTTTTCTCTAGAAAAAGCTGACAAATTACTTAGGGTTTCATGATATTTCTAGAGCATTATTTATTCCTTTCTTCTACTGCCCTGTGGAAAAGAGGAAAGTCCTGTGAATTGATGGCATTTTTCATATATAAAAAAAAATGCCATCAATTCACAGGACTTTATATATATATATATATATATATATATATATATATATATATATATATATATATATTTCATATATATTGAATGTTTGGGGAGTAGAGAGTAGCCCTACATGGAAATGGAATTATGGTGCTAGAAGGGCAAATTCTGAATGACATGTGAAGAGCTTAGATTTTTATGGACAAGGCAGTAAACAGAGTTTATAATATTCTCCTTAGAAACCAGCACAGTAATACTTCTACATGGTTATGTCTTGACTGCTTTGTTGCATAAATAATCATTTTATTTTATTTTTTAGGGAGAGGATTTTGCTATAGGGCGTGGGCACTTCCCAGAGAGATCGAGAGAGACAGAGAGACAGAAAGTGAAAAATCACCCCCCAGGTGGGATGGCCATCCCACAGTCCCTACTCCTCCATTCTCCTCTTGGGATTTTGGGCACGCACACACACCCAGTGTGATTTGTTTTTTTTTTGAGAGGTTTTTGCTATAGGGCATGTGCACTCGCCAGAAAGAGAGAGACAGAGAGAAAGAGAGAAATCACCCCCAAGGGGGGGTGGCCATGCCGCAATCCCTTCTCCTCCATTCTCCTCTCGGGATCTTGGGCACGCACGCACACGTGCCCAGTGTGAGTTTAAGCCACCAGGTCCGGGACTCGAATCACAGTCAACTACATGGGAGTCCAGCGACATAGCCATTACGCCAACTGCTGGGCCACCTGGTGTGAATTTTAAGCCACTGGGTTTGGGACTCAAACTGTAGTGAACTACACAGGAGTCCAGCGATGTAACCCTATGCCACCTGCTGGTCCCAATCTTTTTATTTTAAATTTTAAAAATTTTTAAATTGAATGAATTTTTGAGAGGTTTTTGCTATAGGGCGCATGCGCTCGCCAGACAGACAGAGAGACAGAGAGATAGAAAGCGAGAAATCACCCCCCAGGGGGGATGGCCACGCCGCAATCCCTTCTCCTCCGTTCTCCTCTCGGGATCTTGGGCACGCACATACACGCGCCTGGCGTGAGTTTAAGCCACCGAGTCTGGGACTCGTGGTCAACTACATGAGAGTCCAGCGACATAGCCATTATGTCGCTGGTCCCCAAATTGAGTGAAATGTAATTGAGTAAAACTTAATGTAATTTGAGTTGGGCAGTTTGCTGGGTCAACTTCCAAACAACTCTAGATAACCTCATGTTCAGCTCAGTATCTTAAGTCCCAGAAAGGAACGTGACGTACAAAAACACGTGAAGGAGTGAGGCGGGGGAGGAGGCGGGCGGGCGGCGGCAGAATGGCAGGCTGCACAGTCTGAAAGGCGGCTGCGATCGACGGACTCTCTGGAGACTCAGATAAAGAGTGACTTCCTCTGGGAGGTGTTTATTCCAATTAATTCCTTACACTTGATTTGATGAAATATACATTCCAAACCTCTACCACAGTAACCACCGTCAAGTGTCCAGCTCTGTGACAGTAACTGCCTTCACATCCTGTGATGCCGTCACCACCATCTGTCCCCAGAACACATTCATCCTACAAAACCAGAACCCGTACCCACCAGCCAACTCCCCAGGCCCCCGCTTGGGACCTCCGGTACTCTCTCTCTGCATCCGACTTCTCTGCACACCTCTGCGAGCGGAGCGGCACCCTGTCCTTTTGTGGCTAGTTTATCTCGCTGAGCATGATGTCTTCGAGCTTCATCCATGTCGCAGCACATGTTAGGTTGCCATGATGCATTTTTGCATGGAGAAACACGTCACAACTTTCCCAACAACCTATTTGCATTTCCTTGCTTTTTAAGGCCAGACAATACTCCCCTGTGCGTCCGTCAGTGGACACCTGGGCTGCTTCATGTTTGGCTGCGTGGATTTCGCTGCTGTGCACACAGGGGTGCGAGTGCTTGTCCCCGCTTTCGAGGAGCAGCCCTTCTCTGTACCAGGAGTCCCTCTCCTGTAGTCGTCGGCCCAGTTAGTGCTTCTCAGAGCGGCTGTGAACACAGCTCTCCATGCCTCACGCAGGACTGAGGAACCGAAGGCCGGGGCTTTCTCTCTGTCCGTGCTCTGGACTCCGAGCGCTGGGCCTGGGGTGTGGGAAGACTCCGTCTGAGGGTCGACCTGAGCTGAGGGTGCTTTGGAAGACAACCTCTGTCCTACCTCCTCTTCAGCCTTGAAGAACAGCCCAAAAAGGCTTCCTCTGCACCTCGTCTGCAAGTCCACGGAGACCAGGATGGGCCCTGAGGCCCAGAGCCCCAGCTTAAGTGCCTGCTCGTTTTCACAGTGAGCACAGTCAGGTTCCAGAACTCCGAAGAGCCGCAGGAGGGTGCCTGCTTCAGAGTGAAGAAGACCTCCAGGACGGCTGAAAGACAGCTCTTCCCTTCCTCGGCCTCTCCCTGCCTCTGGCAGCAGCTGAGCCCCCTGGGCAACAATCTCTTCCAGGTAAAGCGTCAGCAAGACGCAGCCTGAACCTCGGTACCTCGGTACCTTGGTTGTCAGACGGCAAGGTGCAGCGCGGTCCTGCGGTGGTGAAGACGAGGAGCAGCAGAGGGCGGGGTTCTGCAGGACACCAGGGCAGCAGGTGCCGGTCTGAATGTCAGGGATATTAGCAAATTCAGCTCTCGGGAGGAGCAGTTCTCTCTCTCCCTCTCCCTCCCTCCCTCTCTGTCAACACAGGTGCGGCGCTTGCACACGGCCCCAGACTTACGATATTTTGACTTTATGGTGGAGAAGGCTGCCATTTGTTTTGTCTTTATTTTTTTAAAACTTCGGTGTAGAGTAATAGGGATTACATTTGATTTGTCACTTTCGGTACATTGTTGAATAAATTATAGGAAATATTCATGTAAAGCTGGTTTTGTGTTATGTCTTCGCCCGACTGAAGGCTAACGTAAGTGTTCTGAGCATCTTTAAGGTGGGTGAGGCTAAGCTATGATGTTCAGTAGGTTAGACGTACTGAGTGGATTTTCAGCTTACAATGTGTTCGAATTAGGATGGGTTTATCGCAGGGCAATAAATATCCCTGCCCTCTGCCTTTATCACTACTTTGTGCTGTGGGCAGTCGTTCTCCGAGCTGCCTGGAAGTGTACACGGGGTGGCGGGCGAGTGTCCTTACTCCCTGTGCGATGCTCCTGCCGCAGGGACCCGCGTCCGGAGCGGCGCACTGCCTGTTACAGCTCCCCGTCCCAGCTTCTCAAACCCGGTACCTCTCCACGTCTACGTGATCAGACCTTTGAGCTTCCCCTAGTGAGCGAGAGCAGAAATGTTCATCCTTCGGTGTCTGGTGGATTTCACTTCGCATTACTTTGTCCAGGTTTGGGGTTTTGTCCTTTTTGGCCACTGTAGCATTCCGTTTTGTATGTATACCACATTTCTTTATTCGTTTATTGGTTTCAAAATCCTTGCTTTTAACCACCCTGCTCTGCCTCCCCAAGGAAGTTGAAGTAGCTCCTGTTCTACAGACGTACCTGTGAGGACGACAGCTACCCCACATTGTGTAACGTGCAAAGGAGGCTCACGTAGACACTGACTCTCCGAGGGTCACACTGTCTCCGCGTTCTCAAACACACTGAGGCGAGAACCCGGTTTCCTTCAGGCCCGCCTGCCTGCTGCTCTCCTGTGCTGTCTTCTTTGCACAAAGCCCTTCCTTAGTAAGCATTTGCGTAATGGACTGTAGTCAAAGGCTCAAAGACTTTTACCAGTTGAGAGTTTACCCTCTCACGAAAGAAGTTCTGGGCTTTGTTTATAATAAGAGGATTCAAACTTGGTTGTACATTCCTGTTGAGACCAAGTCTTTACTGACCGTGCCGTTGCCCTTCCTGCGGCAGAGAAAGGAGCAGCTCAAGGCAGGCGAGCTTGTCTCATTGAGCAGCAGAGAGCTGAAACCTGAAGAGGCTACAGCCTGGCCTCGGCACAGGGAGGAAGTCTAGTGGCCCACAGAGCTCTGGGGAGCAGTGACCGGTTCTTACCACGTCACCTCCGCATCTAGCACGCCTGTTGACAAGTAGGTCCTAGGAAAACAGATGTTGTTGATGGGATAGTCTCTGAATATTCTAGCGCCAAGCTTCAGAATGCTGGTGTGACCAATTCGGGGAACACTTACAGGCTGTTCTTTTTAGATGTATTTTCTAGGGGTGTCTTACTGCACCCCACGTCACCAGTCAGGAGGGAACATAGAAAGAATTCATGGGCGAGGTGATGTGGGCAGGATGGGAAAGAGCCAAGAGCCAGGAAGGAGGAGCCCCGTGGCAGAGGAGACTGGGGAGGAGGGCAGACGACACCCTCACAGAACGAGGGCGGGCGACCCCGTTTAGCACCAAGTCTGGGCTGGTGACGGCCCCATCCCGAATATTCGAAGCAACTCTGAAATAAAATGAAGTACAGCGTCCTTCCTGCTCACTAAGTGCCTCCGTATACATATTATCTAGTACGTACACCTTGCTTTCTTTCCTCCCAGCATGAACACACTGTATATTAGCTCAAAGATACCGCCACACACATCAGATCATTTCCCATTGTGTCTCTTAAATGTTTTGCTTCTTTTTTTCCCGATTCCCTCTCTCACCCCTCATTTCCCACCCCTTGCACGCTGTCTCTAGTTCCCGCAGTTGCTGTCCGTGTTTTTATACCCCTCCTATCTTTCCGTTTCTGCAAGCATCTCACCCGCAAAAAAAACTCAGTCCAAATAAAAGACAGGCCAATGAGCTGGTCAGGACTACTCGTTCTGAGGGCCGGTGAAGGGGAGGGCTCTCAGTTCAGACGCAGCGAGCACACGACCGAGAGCCAAGGGCAGCACCAGCAGCCGCACTGGCCTCCTCTCTGGTGAGTGCACGTTCTGTACAGCATTTTTGGGGGGCGGGGGGTTTGCCCAGGACGTGCCCATTCACCAGAGAGGGCCGGTGAGAGACTGTGAGAGGGAAAGTGAGAAATCACACCCCAGAGGGCTGGCCATGCCACAATCCCTTCTCTATTCTCTTGGGATCTGGGGCACGCACACACATACACACCCCTGGCGTGATTTTCAAGCCACCAGGTCTGGGACTCAAACTGCGGTCAGCCATGTCGGAGTCCAGCACCTTAACCACCATGCTGCCTGCTGGCTCCCAGAAAATTTTTTTTAAAAGAAATTTAGTTGCCATTGTAAGAGTGTTGAGCTGTGAGACCTTTAAGTGGTGACTAGGTCATGCGGGCTTTGACGTGTGAGCACACTGACATTATTATCATGGTTTGCTCACTTGAGGGTGGGCTCGTTGTGAAAGTCACTGTTCTCTCTTACACTCCTGCCTCCCACCACGGGGTGACTCTTAACGCATGCGGGGCCACGTTCTTGGACCTCCCACATCAACTTCCGTTGTTCATACGTTGCCCAGTCTGTGGTATTCCGTTACAGCAGCAAACAGTAGACCCAGACAGGTGTGAAGCTCACATGTGTTCCCTGCATTCAAGCTCCTGGTACAGTCCTCACACCGATTCCCTTATTTTCATCAAAACATGAACATCAGGGACCAGCAGCTGGCATAATGGCTATGTCGCTGGACTCCCATGTAGTTGGTTACAATTCGAGTCCCGGACCCAGTGGTTTAAACTCATGCCGGGCACATGTGTGTGCATGCCCAAGATCCCGAGAAGAGAATGGAGGAGAAGGGATTGTGGCGTGGGCATCCCCCTGGGGGGGGGGGGGGTGATTTCTTGCTGCTTTCTGTCTCTCTGTCTCTCTTTCTCTGTCTTTCTGGCGAGTGCACATGCCCTATAGCCAAAACCTCTCAAAAAAAAAAAAAAAAAAAAGGCAAAAACAACAACAACAACAACAAAAACATGAACATCTTTCCAAGCACCGAGCCTGTGAGAGGCAGTCAGACCCATCCACGGTCTCGACGATGTCTTGGGAGAGCAGAGGCGCTTTAGCTGCTAAAAAGAAAATGTCTCCTCCATAACAATATGGGATTCATACCAAGATATATTATTTTTAAATATTTTATACATTCAATTACTGTACATCACCACAGCTTGTAGAATGAATTTACCCAACTTGAATACGTTGCCACCACTCCTGTTGACAATACCATACGTGTCATGATCAACAGGCAATCCTCCATTTCTGTGTCCCTCAAATGTCTCGCCTCTCTATTTTTCTCCTTGATTCCTTTCCTCTCATTCTTCAAGAAGTATTAACAGGGATCAGCAGGTGGCATAATGGTTAAAGCACTAGACTTCCACATGGTCAACCACAGTTCGAATCTCAAACCTGATGGCTTGCTTTCTCACTCCCCCCCCCCACTCTGTGTGTGTGTGTGTGTGTGTGTGTGTGTGTGTGTCTAGAGTGAGCATATGTGCCCTACAGCAAATTTAAAACTAATGATAACGAGGGACCAACAGATGGTATAATGGTTATGTCACTGGATTCCCACATAGTGGACTGTGGTCAGCTCCTGGACCCAGCAGCTCAAACTCACACTGGGTAAGTGTGTGTGCATGCTCAAGTTCCCAAGAGGAGAAAGGAGGAGAAGGGATTGTGGCATGGCCATCCCCTCGGGGGGTGATTTCTCACTTTCTGTCTCTGTCTCTCTAGTGAGCACACACACCCTATAGCAAAGAATCTCTCTCAATAATAATATTAATAATAAATAAAATTAAATAAATAATTCCTTTTAAAAGATATATTATTTACAAAAGCAGTGAGGAGTTGAATGTGTGTCCAGTGTGCTACCCTTCGTGTTTACCAAGACCTATGCGATGTCCACCCTCACCGTCTTTGAGGTACACCGAGGGCACTGACTGGGAAGTTGTCCAAGCAGGTGTCAGGGATGTGAGCGACACTGACTTGAAGAATATATGTACAGCATTACCTGTAAAGCTATTCCTTCTAAAATAAAGTACAGAAAAGGAAAGGAGGGGGAAGGAGAGGGAGAGATCAGTCTTACTCCCTTCCTACAGTAGGAGAATGAGACCAAGGGCTGTCAGTGGTCAGATAACCCAGGGTCTTGGGCCCTACACAGGAGGCTGCTGCCTGACTTCGTCAGTCTGGAGTTGGTCCGGGAGAGCGGCCAGCTGGAACTGTGTAGTTTTTCTTCAAGGGAATCCCTTGGTGTGCAAAACAGTGAGCGTGTGGGGAGAGGTGTGGGGCTCCATTTGTGAGACATGGTTGAAGGAACTGGGGATGTTTCTCCTGGAGAAGAGACCCTGTTAGGAGCTCAAAATCCAAATGCAGGACACCCTGGGAAAAGGAAAACCTGTTCCCTGCGGGTGTCAGAGGGCAGTTCCGGTCCACCTCAGCTGTTTGCCATCGCTGTTCTCCTGGCCAGGCCGCCTCTCCCAGCTCCCTCCGTGGGAGGAGGTCTCTCACCTCCTCTGTCACATCCAGTCACCCTGGCATCCTCAACTCCCTATCCGAGGCCTCTTTACACATTCCGTCCCAGCCCCAACCCCTTCCAAAATGACTGTCTCTCTCATTGATCGCTCGGTCCTTTCTCTCTCTGATGAGAAATCAGCTCCCCTGGAGAGGGGCTGTGCCTGCCGTGTTCGCCCGGGTGTCCCCAGCGCCTGTGAAGTTGCGGCGCTCCCCGAGGTCACTGCAGGAGTTCGGCGCCTGAGCCCTGCAGTCGCCGGACTCTGGGCCGTCTGCCCGCCCTGCGTTCTCCACGTCTCCGGGGGCGGTTTCTGTGTGCCCGGCCTTGAGAGTGAGGGCGGGGACCACAGAACGGACACAGCGCTGACCAGAGCCAGCCGGTCAGCGCCGGCCTGCACCGTCTCGGCAAATGAAGTCACTGTCCACGCCCGCACCTACCTGGGGAACACAACCAGACCCTAACGAAGTTACACGGCAGATTCTGGACACACGCAAGGGCACACACATCTTAGTTTTCAGATAATATATCTCAATTTCGCATCAATTGTTTTCTCTGTGAGCCTCAACTTCCTCAATACAACAATGGAAAAATCACAAAGAAGTGTTCACAGGATTGTACAGACTGGATACAACGAACGGAATTTCTAACTTTCCACTGTACGGTGTGCTGGAACAGGAAATGGACTCTTCATCTGTCCTGAATGCCCCATCAACAACCCACAGAATAATGTAATTCTAGAAAATAACAACCCGCTGGTGGAAGGAGAGCATTTTAGAACAAGGAACTTTATACGCTGGAACTTATAGAAATCTTGTATGGAATAGTCTACATTATAGAAAAAAATCTCTAAAGAACATAGTTCCCCCTAAACCTGAGATGAAAATAATATAATTCCTTATTTAATACCGCAAATTTTCATCCATCCCTTCACTTAATTTCATGGGAGGTAGATGTTATTTTCCCAATTTTCAGACGGTAAAAATGTTTCTGTAAGGCCACAGGGTACAGTAAGGACAGTAACCAGGGCCAGCGGCTCCTGAGTTTATCTCGTGAACACACAGCAGCTCTCAGCAGCCAGTCCCCAACAGAAACGTGTGAGGTCACGAGGGCCATCAAGTGTGGTGAACACCCTCCCCATTTCTTTGTTGGTTGGTTGGATTTTTACTATTGTGACTGGAGAAAACAGATGTCAATGATTTTATTTGTCACTCCACAGATGGAGAGGGCCCTGGAGGCAGCCAACATGACCAGAGTGCGGGAGTTCATCCTGCTGGGCTTGTCCACGAGGCCGGGCACACGGGACGCCCTGTTTGCCGTCTTCCTGGCTCTCTATACCTGCTGACCCTGCTGGAGAACACGCTCATCGTCTACCTGGTCTGCAGGCACAGCGAGCTCCGCAAGCCCATGTACTTCTTCCTGGGCAACCTCAGCGGCCTGGAGATGTGCTACGTGTCCGTGACGATGCCCAGCCTGCTCCTGGGGCTGTGGGCCGGACCCTGCCGTGTGCCCTTCACAGCCTGCATGACCCAGCTCTTCTTCTTCATCTCCCTCATCTGCACGGAGTGCACCCTCCTGGCCTCCATGGCCTACGACCGCTACGTGGCCATCTGCCGCCCGCTGCACTACCCGCTGCTCATGCGGCCCCAGGTCTGCCTGGGCTTGGCCTTGTCCTCGTGGCTTGGCGGGCTGCTGGTCTCGGTGATCAAAACAGCATGCATTGCCAGCCTGTCCTACTGTGGACCCAACGTCCTCAACCAATTCTTCTGCGATGTCTCCCCCCTGCTCAACCTGTCCTGCACCCACGTGGCCCTGACAGAGCTGGTGGACTTCATCTCCGCCATCGTCATCTTCTGTGGAACACTGCTCGTCTCCCTGGCCTCCTATTCAGCCATTGGGGTTGCTGTGCTCCACATGCCGTCAGCCACCGCCCGGCGCAAGGCTTTCTCCACCTGCGCCTCCCACCTGGTAGTGGTGGGCATCTTCTACTCAGCAGCTCTCTTCATCTATGCCCGTCCCAGCCGCATCAAATCCATGGACCTCAACAAGGTGCTGTCTGTCATCTACACGGTGGCCACGCCCATGTGCAACCCCGTCATCTACTGCCTGCGCAACAGGGAGGTGCAGGTGGCGCTGCACAGGACTCTGTCCTGGCCTTGATCCTGGTCTTCAAACCTGGATCGCTCACCTCCAGATTAAAGTCCTTCATGGCCCCAAAACACCATAAGTACCCTTGAAAAGCAAGTGAGATTTCAGAGACATATTTTCGCATAATGCACAAGTTTATGCCAATTACAGTATCTGAAGAACCCCAAGAAAAGTATGTGATGTCCGTGAGAAAGCACATCACCTAAGATCAATTATGAGTAACTGATAACTCACATGGAAAGATGCTTAACTTTACTGATATACCAGAAATACAAACTTAACAGTCCCATCTTGTTCATCCTTAGAAGACTGATTAGTATTTACCGGGCATGTCTCTATGTCCCCACGGGTACAGACGATATGTGCAAGGACATTTATTGCATCATTATTTGTGATAAAGAAAACGAACAACCTAAATGTCCATCAATATTAGATAAACATGTTATATTACATTTATTCTGAGATAAACATTGAACTATTAAATAAATGATGTAGATGTGTATGGTTTCTTTTCTTTTTTTGTTTTTTGTTTATTTTTTGTTTGTTTTGTTTTTTGCTATAGGGCACGTGCACTCGCCAGAAAGACAGAGAGAGATAGAGAGACAGAGAGTAAGAAATCACACCCCAGGGTGAATGGCCACACCGCAATCTCTTCTCCTCCATTCTCCTCTCAGGATCTTGGGCACGCACACACACACGCCCGGCGTGAGTTTAAGCCACCGGGTCTGGGACTCGAACCATGGTCAACTACATGGGAGTCTAGTGACATAGTCATTACGCTAACTTCTGGTCCCTAGATGTGTATGTTTTGACATGAAAAAAATGTAGACATATATTATCAATGAAAATTCAAATAAGACAGTATGTAATTCTTTAGTTTTACATTTTGTTAATTAAATTTTAAGTATGACATAATTTAAGGTTTTAAGAAAAATGGAGGGACTATAACAGATGGAGTAATGGTTACATCACTGGACTCCCACATAGCTGACTGTGGTTTGAGTCCCGGACCAAGTAGCTCAAAACTCATACCGGGCATGTGTGCGTGCATGCCCGAGATCCCAGTGGAGGAGAAAGGATTGTGGCATGACCATCCCTCTGGGGAGGGTCATTTCTCGCTTTCTGTCTCTCTGTCTCTCTCTGTCTCTGCCTGTCTCTCCAGTGAGTCCACACACCCTATAGCAAAAATCTCTCAGAAAAAAAAAAAAAAGAAAGAAAACTGGAAAGATTATACCTAAATTCTCTGTATTATTTACTTAGAATCATAAATCATTTTTGTTTTGCTCCCATGAAGCTTATAATTCCCTCTTCTCTCTGTTTCTTTCTCTCCACACACAAACACGTACACACACACACATATACAGATGAGGAGACCAAAATCTTCATGAAGAGGCAGAACAAATTTATTTTGGTGCAAAAAAGATTAAACCCTTGCACAGATCTTCATAGTACGCATTTTCCATGAAAGCTTTGAAGTTGTCTGATATAGAGATACCTTGCATGTGTGTACACGTGGGGCTTGAATAATGTTGGTGGAAAATGGAATTAAAGTAACGAGTTTATTTTGGTGCAAAAATTTTGATATCCGGCCATAGTTCTTTCATAGTACACCCTTTCCATGAACTTTTTTTTTTTTTTTTTTGGAGAGGTTTTTTTTTTTGCTATAGGGTGTGTGTGCTCGCCAGACAGACAGAGAGAGACAGAGAGATAGAAAACGAGAAATCACCCCCCAGGGGGTATGGCCACGCTGCAATCCCCTCTCCTCCATTCTCCTCTCGGGATCTTGGGCACGCACACACACACGCCCGGCGTGAGTTTAAGCCACCGGGTCTGGGACTTGAACCGCGGTCGACTACGTGGGAGTCCAGCGACATAGCCATTACGCCAACTGCTGGTCCCCCTTTCCATGAACTTTTGAAGGCCCTGGAATGGACACGTGCTTGTGTGGGTACACGCACGCATGTGCCTGCATACAGACACAAACCTGGTCTTCCCTCTTTCCACTGTTGCAGCTCCTCGCACTTTATCAGTGAGAAACCCAACCCCCATTTTTCTTAACACGTGTAATTGCTTGCTCTGGTTTATAATACACTGGAGCTAGTAGAAGAATTTCTCCCCCATATCCTTTTAAAAACAAATCTATTGGGACCAGCAGTTAGCGTAATGGCTATGTCACTGGACTCCCATGTAGTCGACCACAGTTCGAGTCTCGGACCCGGTGGCTTAAACTCATGCCAGGCGCGTGTGCATGTGTGCCCGAGATCCCGAGAGGAGGATGGAGGAGAAGGGATTGTGGCGTGGCCATCCCTCCTGGGGGGTGATTTCTCACTTTCTGTCTCTCTGTCTCTCTCTCTGTCTGTCTGGCAAGTGCACATGCCCTATAGCAAAAACCTCTCCAAAAAGAAAATAATAAAAAAATAAAAAATAAAAACAAATCTATTAACTAGTGTTTAATACTGGTGTTCAGCTCTTTTTCTGTAAAATTTACATGCAATTAAATGCACACATCTTAGGTGAGCAATTCACAAGTTTCATATAGTGATCGAATGTATGAAAGAAATTAAAATAAAATATATTTTAAAAATATGTCAGAAAATTAGTAAATAAAAAAAAATGCATACACCCATAACCTGTCAATATATATAGGACAGAGAAACGCCACCACCACCGGGCTGAGGGGCTCCCGGGTGTTTGAGGCCTTCTTTGCTGCTTCGTTTTCCCTCCATCTAGCCGCCATGATAAGTGCCAGCCGAGCTGCTGCAGCCCGGCTTGTGGGCGCCGCAGCCCCCCGGGGCCCCACGGCCGCCCGCCACCAGACTGACATAAATTTGCCATCTTACAATGGATGCTTCTGGACCCCAACATTTGAATCTGAAGCTGACCCGGGCTCAATTTGAGGGGATTGTCACTGACCTAATCAGGAGGACTATTGCTCCATGCCAGAAAGCTATGCAAGATGCAGACGTCAGCAAGAGTGACGTAGGAGAAGTGACTCTTGTTGGTGGCATGACTAGGATGCCGAAGGTTCAGCAGACGGTGCAGGATCTTTTTGGCAGAGCCCCAAGTCAAGCTGTCAATCCTGATGAGGCCGTAGCTATTGGTGCTGCTACTCCGGGAGGTGTGCTGGCTGGTGATGTCACAGATGGATCGCTCCCGGATGTCACTCCCCTGCCTTTGGGTATTGAGACTCTTGGAGGTGTCTTTACCAAACTTATCAACAGAAACACCACTATTCCAACCAAGAAAAGTCAGGTGTTTTCTACTGCTGCCGATGGACAGACTCAAGTGGAGATTAAAGTGTGTCAGGGTGAGAGAGAGAGGTGACAACAAACTTCCTGGACAGTTTACTTTGATGGGCATTCCCCCAGCCCCTCATGGAGTCCCTCAGATTGAAGTTACACTTGACATTGATGCCAATGGGATTGTACATGTTTCTGCTAAAGGTAAGGGCACGGGGCGTGAGCAGCAGCGTGTACTACAGTCTTCTGGTGGATTAAGCAAAGATGATATTGAAAATATGGTTAAAAATGCAGAGAAGTATGGCGAAGAAGACTGGCGAAAAAAGGAACGAGTTGAAGCAGTTAATATGGCTGAAGGAATCGTGCATGACACTGAAACCAAGATGGAAGAATTCAAGGACCAATTGCCTGCAGATGAGTGCAACAGCTGAGAGAAGAGATTTCCAGAATGAGGGAGCTCCTGGCTCGAAAAGAGAGTGAAACAGGAGAAAACGTAAGGCCACGGCGTCCTCCCCTCAGGCCACAGAAGCTCTCTGAAATGGCACACGGAAAGACGGCATCTGAGCGAGAAGGCTCTGGGAGTCCTGGAACTGGGGAACTAGAGGCTCCAAAGGCAGAGAAACAGTCACAGTTCCTGTGAATCTGGACCACATACTGTGGGGCTTGGGAGTGAAGGGACTTCCTGAGCAAAAACGGGCCGACTTCATCTTTTTACTGTGTTTTTGCAGTATTCTATGTGTAATTTCCTTAATATGTAAATTTAGTTATCAGCAGCTAGTGATCATTTAATGGGCAGTGGTTCCAAACAGCACAAGGCTCACATGATCTGTCCCCAGCCTGTCATTGTTCAGCTGCGTGTAAAACGGGGTATGGATGATTATTGACCATTAACATCGCTTTGTGCTGAAGTGGCCATATTTTCAAGGGGTGAAACCTTCTCACACACAAAATAGCCATGAGACTGTATGGGGGATGTGATCCTCCTAGTTAATGACCTACTACTATACTGGCCTGTTAGCCATGGGGTCCTTCCGCTGAGGCCTTGCAAGGCAAACCCGCTGTGCCACGGTTGTAGGTGGAAGCTGGATCAGTGGAAAATTAAGCTAGCTCTTCATGTTAGGTACAGTGTTTAAAACAAGGTAGTGAAGAGGCTCCTTAACTTTCCTAAGGTGTACTTTTCTAGTTACCTTCTGGCCTATATCTGGCACATACATCCATACATCCTGATTGTTCTTTTTGATCCATTCTGTACTTTTAAAAAAAATAAATATGAAAAGCACACACACACACACACACAAATATATATATGACATTTATTTCATCCCAGAAAGTTCCTTCAGACCGTTTTTATGTCAATTTTTCTGCAACAGACTAGCAATGTTCTCTAGGTTTTTTCCACCATAAATTACTAGTTCTTATCTCTTCTAGAATGTCAGGAAATTGGAGTCCAAGGTATGTTCTGTCTTGGTCATCTTGAGATTAGCACAATGTCTGAGATTCTTTCATATGGCCCGTCCCTTTTATTGCTAAGTAGTAGTCCAGTGTGTGTGTGTGTGTGTGTGTGTGTGTGTACATGCGTGCACATGCCCACACATGTGCATGGGTGTGCTGGTATGTGTGTGCATATCCATTCGCCTGTTGATGGGCACTCGGTTGTTTGCAGGTTGTGGAGATCGTGGATGGAGTTGCTGTGATCTGCACAGGTTTCCAGGACCCTCCTAGGCCCGAGGACTGGAGGAAGCGGGGCCTGATGTGACCAAGTCTCCCTCGTCCTCTCTCAGGAGTGCACATGTGCTCTATCCTGAATAACAAAAAGACTGACAGACATGTACCGAGACCGGCACCAGCAGTGCCGATGGGCAGCCATGACCAAGCAGTCCAGATGGCACACCTCCACATGACCGAGGCCCGCTTCTCGTGTGCACCGTGATTCAGCAAAGTGGGTGCGTGGGGCTGTTTCCTGAACGTTCTCTGGAGACCCGGGGTCCTTTCCGAGAGCAATCACTGCTGCCATGGCGCTCTCCATGTACTATTTCCTCTTCAGACAGGTGAGGAAGAGGGCGACAGCGGGACTGGAGACCACCCCGGTCTGGAGGCCCAGCCTGGGTTTAGGTACATCACACCGGCCCACACGTCACTGGCCAGGCTGGATCCCGGGGTCACACAGACATGCAGGGGATGTTAGGAGATGCATTTAGCAGCACCCCAGGAGAAAGGGTTTTCCCAATTCTGTTTCCTGGACTAATAAGCACACAAATGCATTACCAAACACTTGTGTTGCTTTTCACCCTTGAGTTTGTAAAGATGGCAAGCGTCTTGGAGAACCAGGGTAGCTGAGCGTTCTGAGGCACCCCCGATGGGATGAAGCCACGAGCCCTTTAGATGGCGATTGTGGTGTTTACAAGGTCCACTAACTGCTTCCTTCCACATCCCTCACAGAGGTGTCCCTACAGAAGGACAGACTGGCGTCCCAGGCCATCTCCTGCAGCCACGTGCCCAGTAACGGACACGGGAGGACCGCACCGAGACCCAGTGATGAGGGGCTTGTGAGGCAGGGCTGGTTTGCTACTCGGAGACTCCTTCAGGGTCTCTCTGCCAGACTCTCCCTCCTTCCTCCCTCAGCACACAGAGTGAGACATTCCTATGTGCTTCACGGGCAAACATTCCACAGTTAAAATGGTTCACATTGGGGCCAGCAAGTGGCATAGTGGTTACGTCACGGGACTCCCACTTGGCCGACTACAGTTTGAGTCCCAGACCTGAAGGCTTGAAACTCACACCGGGCACATGTGCATGTGTGCCCAGAATCCCAGAAAGAGAATGGAGAAGGAATTGCAGCATAGCCACCCCTCCAGGAGGTGATTTCTCACTCTCGCTCTCATTGTCTCTTCCTGTCTCTCTCTGGTGAGTGCACATGCCCTGTGGCAAAAAACCTTAAAAAAAAAGTTCACATTAAAGAAAGACTTCCTAGGGGACAGGGTCCAAGTCTGATGTTTTTATTCTGAATCAACAAACATTCCAAAGGTCTAATATGAAAAGAAAGGGAAAAGAAAGTAAATATTCATAATCCAAAGTCATAAAATGTATCTTTTTTTTCAATCTGAAAACAGCCACTGTTTATTTACTAACCAGATTAAGAAATAATCATGGCGGAGGGACCAGCAGGTGGCGTGGTGGTTAAGGCTCTGGACACTCCCACATGGCCGACCGGGGTTCGAGTCCTGAATCTGGTGGCTTGCTTTCTCACTTCCTCTCTCTCTCACTCTCACCCTCTGTCTCCCTCTGGTCAAATTTAAAAAATTAATGAATGAATAAATAAAAAATAAAATAAATAATTTTTTTTAAAAAAAGAAATAATCATGGCGGATACCTCAGTTCATCCTTCCATAAGTCTGTTGATCTGGTCTTCCCTGTTGTCAGCATCTCCACCTTCTACAAAATGGGTGGTCATTTTCTTCATTCTGCCTCGTGGAGAAGATAATTTGAGGGGCCACAGGAAGTTATTTGGATCTTTGAAGCGTTTTCCAACAGTATCGATTTCATGAATCAGGTCCTCCATGTAGATGATGCCAAACATACCAAGAGATCGAGAAATCAAAGAGTTATCTGTCAAAGCAATTTGCCTCTTATTGGTTTTGCCATAACCGTGTTTGTAGATCAGTTCATTTACTGACTTCGGGTTTGGGTACCCCCAAGCAATATATGGTTCCACAGTTCTCAGCGTGTTAATTGAGACCTTGTTGAGTTTAACAACATGCCATTGAAGATCTGGCGAAGACGAAGAACCTGCAACACCTTTCGAACCTATGGCCTCACTCCATTGATCCCTCTGATCCTGATGACAGATGCCAATTTGGGTTCTGCAGGTGCAGAGAAGTTCCAGCTTTTCTTGCCATCCTGGCCATGCAAATCTCAGTTCTGTCCGTCTGTCTATATTCCTTATGAGAGTGCTTAGCTTTTTTTTTTTTTTTTTTTTTTTTTTTTTTTGAGAAAGAGGTTTTCGCTATAGGGCACATGCACTCGCCAGACAGACAGAGAGAGACATAGAGACAGAAAGCGAGAAATCACCCCCCAGGGGGGATGGTCACGCCGCAATCCCTTCTCCTCCATTCTCCTCTTGGGATCCTAAGCACGCACGCACATGCTCCCGGTGTGAGTTTTAAGCCACCGGGTCCGGGACGCGAACCATGGTCGACTACGTGGGAGTCCAGCGACATAGCCATTACGCTAACTGCTGGTTCCCTCGAAGCATCTTTTGAGCAAACTTCTTTTCAGGCCCTTGATCTTCAGCTCCGCAAAATCCCTTCGCTTTTCCCTAAGGGTTTCCGGCATAGCAGGATCCTTTTTCTTGGTCTCTGCCTCAGCAGGCACCTTCTTTTTCTTCTCTTAAATGCCCTCCATGGTTCCGGCCAGAAAAGAGGACATAAAAGGTGTCTTAATGTCCGGAGCTAAGCAACTTTTAGACTTACAGGGAAGAGGGTTAACACACGTGCCCTCTGACCGAGTGTGTGTGGTGTTACACCTGCACACATCTCTAGGTGCTTCGCTTTCACATCATCTGTGGGGACTGTGCGGCCTCCACTCTGTGGGACTCATGTGAGCAACAGCCACTGCCGACAGGTGCTTCCATGCCTCCAACACTTAAACCTTCAAGACAACGCCCAGGTGCGCGTCACCGTCACCATTTTACACATGAAGACCTACACATTCCAGGGTGTCAAGGCCATGGACCCCAGAAGGGCAGACCAGGGGTCCAAGTTCAGATCTTCATGCTCCAAATTACCAGGCCATTTCCCCAACACGGTTTGGAGCCAAGGCGTTCCCCTGCAGCTCGGGGCTCCTGTTGGGAACCGGCCCTTGTGCCCTTCCCGTGAAGGCTCAGCACGTTGCTCTTGCAGGGGAAAGAGCTAACCCTGGCATCCCGAGGAAGGAAGAAGGGAGCGAAGCTTCTCCAAGGAGCTGCTTGATCTTAGTCTGGGGGACAGAATGGAACGTTCAGAAGAATCCTCATGAGAACAGACACAAGCGTGTGCGAAATGCACTTCATCACGCATGTGTGCAGGCAGAGGACGTACATCCGACATGTGCACGTGCCAGCGTCGGCTCTCCAGGAGGATGGGAGGGGCCTGGGACCCACTGGAGAGGACGTAGTCATTCCATTAGCTCGAGTGATTTGAATAGATATCGCAGATAATGCACAGGTTAAGTAGCTTGATTTAGCCACTCCGAGAGGTATACCTATTTCAAAACGGCATGCTGTGTGCCATAAATGTTTGACAATTTTAAAAGAGAAGCATGAAGTTTTAAAATTGGAACATTCTGTGCTGCTCGCTGAGGACGGCATACTGGGCACTGAAGGTATTACTGTACATGTGCTCTTCAGGGGGGAGAAGCTCTGCTACAGTTAGGGGTAAATGACTTTAAACACATCTATTTTGTGGGACTTCAAAAATGGAAAAATAATAAAATTAAATTTGACAATTAAATTGAATTTGATGATCTAAATTTGCTTTGGGCGTTTTTGAACGGAGTAGGGAGTCAAGGCATGAAAAGAAACACAGATATTGCATGTGCACGATGCTTACTATTGAGTGCCAAACTGGAGAGTTAAAATAGCTATCATGCAGCGGGAAGAAGGTATCTTTGTAATGGCAGCATCTGACATGAGCCTGGCACCTACTTGGGGTTTCATGCTGTTTTAGAACTTATTTGGAACCAACATTACATTTAAGTCATCTTCCCAAACGCCATACGCTTTTATAAAACTTTCACTTTGCTCTTTTCTCTAAGTCCACAGAGATTAGCAGAGCCCTCTACGGCCCAGCTCTCAGATTTAAGCTGGTCCTCTGCTCACAGCTGGCTGTAAGGACAGCACTCCCACGCAGCTCAGAGAGCACAGAGGTGGAGAAAGGAGCAGAGGAAGTGGAGGGTCCCTTGCTCAGGACAAAGACAGCTGCTTCCATGTGACCGAGCTAGGAGGTCCTCGAACCCACTGGCCAGCTCCAGTCACAGCATCTATGCCTACATCCAGGACAGAAGCTGGATCCTGCAGGTCCTCATAGCTTCCTTCAGGATGGAAAATCAGCACCTGTCTCCCTTTAGCTGAGAGGTAAGAAAGTAAGATCCCTCGATTTGGGGAAGAAAAAGCAAAGGACAAGAAAAGTCTTCTGACCCCTAGGACACTCTCCGTGACACTGCCTGGGTGCCACGGAGAATCTGCTGCATTGATCTCCATGACAACCTCACGAAGTCAGAGTTATCTCCATCCTGGAGGTGAAGATAACAGGCCCAGAAGGGCAGAGACTCCCCTACCTTATCTAAGGTTGCAAGTTCGTCACAGACAGCCCAGGAGAGCCAGTTCGGTCCAGTTCCAAATCTCCGCTTATAAGCTGATGACAGTGTGTTTCCGACTGTGAGTCACAAAGTCCATTTACTGAGATGATTGTGATACTTGAAATGACACAGAATAGAATGCAAGTGCCTTGCAAACGTAAAGGTAGATGTTGTTTCGTTAAACTGTTATTTCAGTCATGTATGTAGTATGTGTGTGTTGTGGTCACTAGGTCACAATGTGGAGTGTTTTTCTTTTCTTTTCTTATTTATTTATTTATTTATTTATTTATTTATTTATTTATTTATTTTGCCATAGTGTGTGCGTGCTTACTGGAGAGAGAGAGAGAGAAACAAAGAGGGGGAAAATGAGAAATCACCCTTCAAGGGGGATGGCCATGCCCCAATCCTTTCTCCTCCATTCTCCTCTCAGGATCTCGGGTATGCACACACACAACAACAACAACATGAGTTTCAAGCTACAGGGTCTAGGATTTGCACTGCGGTTGCTAATGCAGGACTCTGACACCTCAACCACCATGCCACCTGCTGGCCCCTGAAGTGTTTTTGTTGTGGGTCACAGTTAAGATGCCGAGAGTCACTGAACTATATTACATCACGTACAAATGGAAGGCTATAATTACACAGTGCCTTTAATCCTTGAAAGCAATAGTCATCTTAATTAGTAAGCAGCTCAAGCTTAAGGGGGTGAAGAATCTTGCTCCCTAGTTGAAGAGCACTCTAGAAGAAGCAGAAAAGTTCAAGAGGAGGTGAAGAATCTTGTCCCTCAGCTGGCTTGCTGCTGGGCACAAACTTCTCCATGGAAGCAAAGTTGGTCATGGACATATTTTACACTCTGGGCACAATTTGGTGTGACAAACGTACATAGAATGGGCTCAAAATTAAATCATCCTCAAATAGTCCAGGACCTGTTAAGACACAGCAGCTCGATCAGAGCCATTGCACATGTGATGCTGACCAGAGAGGCAAGTTAACTCAGTGAGCCCCAGAGAAGCTCAGTCCATGGCCAGTAGGTAGACGAGCAAGGAGAGCCGAATCCAGGCCGTGGGAGAAGCACATCTAGGCTAGCCAAGGAGAAAGCCCATCGCAGCACACTGGTGGGAATCCACTTCAGCACCACGGGTAACGTCACCCCAACGCCTTTGACTCAGAACTGAGGACAGCAGAACCAGCCGGGCGTGGAAGTGGCCTGGAAACACCGACTCTGAGCCTCTGCTCATCTGAAATATGAAACACTGTGCCAAAGCTCTGAGGTGGAAGTTTCCACCAAGAACATGCCTTCCACCCTTGCTAAACTACTTTCGTATGACTGCAAGTCCACTAACCATAGCAACGACTAACAGTTGATCACATTCGTGCTACTCAACGCTTCATCGTCTGCTGCTTGAAATGGACCATCTTAACGAGCTTGTCTTTCTTTGTTTAACCCAACAGACACGGAAACACTCATCCTTTTTCCTTAATTTGGACATGTGAAGTTTGAACATTTCCAAGGGGAAAATAATACTAAAATGGATGACAGAGAAGACACTCAAACATGAGAAAAAGTGCGCAGTGTTTAGATCCAAAGTGATCTTGAAGGTATATGTGATGCATGATTTTGCCTGTGTTTGGGATGAGGACTTGTACAAAGTGTACGGTGGTGTTAGCAAAACTTCGGGAAAGACCGATAGGAAATGGTGACCACCATCATCTCCAGGGAAGGGAACAAGGACACTGGAGTAAGAACAGTGCTTGGAAAGTTCACCTTGGGGCCAGCCTTATAGCACTGGGCCTCGGGAGCCAGACCCCACGTGTCCAATATGCTTCCACATGTTTTTCTAAAATTACAGAGATTTTCCTTCAAATCTGTATGTTAGCTCCCTGAAATTGATTTTTTTTCATGTGTGCATGTGGTGTGATTTAGGTTCCCTACATCTTTTAATTTTTCTGTGTGGGTAGCTAATTATCCGAGGACTGTTAACTGAAGTGTATCCCCTTCCCTACTGACCTATAATGCAAATAATGTGGTAAGTCACGTTAGTGTGTGCATGTGGGTGTGTTTCTGGGCTCTTCCACTTCCCTACTCCAACCGTTTATCTCTGAAACCTAATTTTCCCTGTGAACAGTTAGCTGACAGGCTAGAATAATATGCGAGACTTGGAGCATATTGGGGTGAATATGCAGGTAGATATCGGCAGAATTTTCTCAACACATGGTTGGAAGGAAACCTGATTTCTTCTCTCCTCTATCCTTCAGCCACACTGGATTTTATTTCCCTCGAAGGTGCTGAGTTTCCTCCTGACTCAAGGTTTTTGTGCTTACAAGGAGCCTTTAAAATGCTCATGGAAAATGCATATTACAGACAAAAGTATAAGTGGATTTCACTTTTTTCCACCAAAATTAATTTATATTTTAATTCCCTTTTCCCAAAAACGTTTTGGACTCCCCTTGAACTTTCCTGCTTCTTCTAGAGTGCTCTTCAACCAGCTCATATTGGTCTTACGCTTTCTTATCAGTCAAGGGGAGATGTAAATGTCACCTCCCTTTTCAGAGGGGAGTTCTCTCATCGCATCTTCCAGAACAGCCTCCTGCAGATGTGCACACAGCTGTCTTGGTTTCCTTCTTAGCATTTATCCACCGAAATTTTATTTCTGTGCTTGTTCTTTTGTATCCTCTCTCACTACATAGAAAATAAGCTCTGGAAGGCCCCGACCTCAGTTTCAGCCGCCGCTGGATTTCAGAGCCCTGGTGCGTAGCATGCTCTCACAGCAGGTATCTGCACTGGGCACCTACGGGCGGGCGAGTCACACACAAGGGAGGGTGGTCTGCTCTCCAAGTCGCGTCTCCTAGAAAGTAAGTAGGGCCTCCAGCAATAGTGACAGAGGTCAAAGACTGCAGTGCCAGACACCGTCCCTTTCAACAGGTCACCTCTGCCTGTGAGTGTGGCACCGTCTTCCCTGTGGGCGGGAGAAACGATCCAGTGTGTGGACAGCAAAGCTATTATTATAGCACCAGATGCTCAGCACACGTTCTTTCTTTTCTGTTTTATAAAAAGCCACGTTATCTTTCTGGAAGGCACTGGAAACTGGTCCTTTTAGAAAACTATTCCCACTGGCACTTTTTTGAATAAGCAGTAGCAAATTTCTTCCTGAAATTCAACCCGATTAAGAGAGGTAAACTTCTCAGAATAAGGAAATTGTGAGTCTTCCTTTATTAAAAATAGTCCAGGTGGCCCTGGGGGTCTTGGGGACTGTTTTTACTGCCAGATGGCATGAAAGAGAGAGAGATCGAACCTAAAAAAGACCACGTAAGGTCGTCAAAGCAAGGGAAGAGCAATCATCTCTCACCTTATCCTAAAGAAGCTTTTCATCCCCTGCGGTGCTAATATTCATGAGGACTGAGGCTGGCAGGTGGCATGGTGGTTAAGGTGCTGGACTCCCACATGGACAACCAGGGTTCGAGTCCCAGACCTGAAGGCTTGCTTTCCTACTTTCCCTTTCTCTCTCTGGTCATGTTTAACACATAATAATGCTAATAAATGAAATAATTCTTTAAAAAATATTCACAAGGACTAAGAGCTTCTCAGGGAGAGCCTTCACCTCCATTTACAGATGAGGAAAATGAGGCTCAGGAAAGGCTGTTTTGCCAGAGACCACACTGAGCAAGTGCGGGTCTAAGTGTGCTGTTTCCAGTTTCACGATTTCTCGGTTGTTTTCTGTGTTCTTCCTGACGACGATAGCCTCAGGAAACCCAAACACAGGTCTTCTTCTTTAATTTTATTTTTTTTAATTATTATTTTTATTTGTTATTAATTTTTATTGGTTATGTAGTCATCAGAAAGTGGCAGAGCAAGCAAAAGAGAGGGAAAGCATAAAAGCAAGCCACCAGGTGTGGGACTCCGCCGTCGGCCCTGTGGGAGGCCAGTGCCTCAACCACCGCACCGCTCCTGCCCCAGTCTTCCTTTTCTAACCCTCACTCTTCTGCATGACAAGGGTGTCTACAGTCCTACTCTTTCTTCATTTAGATGGAGAGGTCTCTGGAATTGGCCAATATATCCAGAAACCACGAGTTCATCCTGCTGGGCTTGTCCACGAGGCCGGGCACACGGGACGCCCTGTTTGCTGTCTTCCTGGCTCTCTACCTGCTGACCCTGCTGGAGAACACGCTCATCGTCTACCTGGTCTGCAGGCACAGCGAGCTCCGCAAGCCCATGTACTTCTTCCTGGGCAACCTCAGCGGCCTGGAGATGTGCTACGTGTCCGTGACGATGCCCAGCCTGCTCCTGGGGCTGAGATCCAGCCCCTGCCATGTGCCCGTCACAGCCTGCTTCATTCAGCTCTTCCTATTCCTCTCCCTCATTGGTACCAAGTGCACCCTCCTGGCCTCCATGGCCTACGACCGCTACGTGGCCATCTGCCGCCCGCTGCACTACCCGCTGCTCATGCGGCCCCAGGTCTGCCTGGGCTTGGCCTTGTCCTCGTGGCTTGGCGGGCTGCTGGTCTCGGTGATCAAAACAGCATGCATTGCCAGCCTGTCCTACTGTGGTCCCAATGTCCTCAATCACTTCTTCTGCGATGTCTCTCCCTTGCTCAACCTGTCCTGCACCTACGCGGCCCTGACGGAGCTGGTGGACTTCATCTCCGCCATCGTCATCTTCTGTGGGTCATTGCTGGTTGCTCTAGCCTCCTATGTGGCCATCGGTAGTGCCGTGCTCCGCATGCCATCAGCCGCTGCCCGCTGCAAGGCCCTCTCCACCTGTGCCTCCCACCTGGCAGTGGTGGGCGTCTTCTACTCCGTGGTTCTCTTCATGTATTCCCAACCCAGCCGCACTGAGTCCACGGACCTCAACAAGGTGCTGTCAGTCATCTACACGGTGGCCACGCCCATGTGCAGCCCCATAGTCTACTGCCTGCGCAACAGGGAGGTGCAGGCGGCGCTGGGGCGGACACTGCACCTGCGCTGTCTCTCCAGGGAGAACGGACACCACCTCATCCCTGAGTTTAAAACTTCTGTGGCTGGGGCCGGCAGGTGGCGTGGTGGTTAGAGGTGTTGGACTCCCACGTGGTTGACCACGACTAGAGTTCCAGACCTTGCTTTCTCGCCTTTTCTCTCTCATTATTTCTGTTTCTCTCTGGTCAAGTTCAAAAATAATGATAATGATAAATAAAAAGGGAAAAAAAGACTTCTGTGGCCAAAATGCACACACAAGTTCCAAGGGCAAGTAAGAGGCTGGAGGAAAATAGCGCACGTAGCGTGTGAGAACTAAGCAAACCCCGCCGAAGGGCAGGTGGCGGCACAGCTGCAGTGCCACTGGGCCTGCATGGGAGACGTCCTGGGTCCGCGTTCCAGGGCCTCCCTCCACCCGCCTGGCGTGCACCGCCTGTGACCTGGGCCGGCCGACACTGGACTGCAGCACTGCAGCTGTCGGACTGCACCTCTTCCCTCTCTCCTTCTCTCTCTGTCACTCTCTCGTGGAAGAATGAAATACATAAACTTTAAAAATCAATATAGGAATATTCCGAAAGAAGAAGTGAAAGCAAATGAGCAGGAAGGGTATTGAAGGGCCACAGCCACCCACCAGCTGCTCGTTGAGGGGCAACGTCTCTCCATCCAGAATATGCTGATTTGAGCAGAGTCAGCCATTTGCCCTTTGCACAGTAAAACTGTTATGTATGTGTGTATATATGGATATGATACTCACGGAATACATAGAGGCAAGTGTTTATTGCACTAGTGAAAAAGTTGGAATAAGCGTGTGTTTTGAGAAACAATGGGCAATAGCTCCAATCCCTACCAACAGGAGATGATGACAGCTATACTGTGACGTCATTTTCATCCATGAAGAAGATGAACTCAGGCGTGTAGATGTGGATGTGGGGAGATGGCCGGGTATGTTGTTGAGTTAAAAATAAGAGAAACGTACGTGACTATGGCAGTTTTGTAAAACAATGATAATAATTGTAGTAACTTCTTTAGGTTAAAAAAATTCTTAAGAAAGATTCTGAAACGCTATATACCAAATAGGTTATAAGGGATGTTTTTAAGAAGAAGACCAAACAGGACTCATATTTTCTATTTTGAACATTGAATCTGTTGCATTAAGTTTGTTTAACCTTTATAATTGAATAAATAAACATAAGATCACCTGGAAATTCATTTTCTTCTTTTTCTTTTTTTTGGAGAGCTTTTTGGTATAGGGCGTGTGCACTTGCCAGAAAGACAGAGAGAGACAAAGAGACAGAAAGCAAGAAATGACCCCCCAGGGGGGATGGCCACACTGCAATCCCTTCTCCTCCATTCTCCTCTCGGGATCTTGGGCAGGCACACACACGCACCTGGTGTGAGTTTAAGCCACTGGGTCCAGGACTCGAACTGTGGTTGACTACATGGGAGTCCAGCGACATAGCCATTACGCTAACTGCTGGTCCCAATCACCTGGAAGGTCTAAGAATGCCCTTCTATTAAATGATTTTTGATTTTTAATTTTAAGTAATAATTTATGTTCACAAAGCTTCAAAGGAAATGAACATGTTCTTGTGTTTGTGAGAGTATAAACCGGCCATTTTTAAAGGGCAATGTGTGTGTGTATATATGTGTGTGTATATATATGTGTGTGTGTGTGTGTGTGTGTGTGTATATGTGTGTATATATGTGTGTATGTGTGTATGTGTGTATATATGTGTATATATGTGTATATATGTATATGTGTGTATATGTGTGTATATGTGTATATATGTGTGTATATATGTGTATATATGTGCATATGTGTGTATATATGTATATGTGTGTATATATGTATGTGTATATGTGTGTGTATATATATATGTATACATATGCCTTGAAAATCAGAACCTTGTTGAAGTGCTCTCCATCTCTTCCTCAGTCTCTCTCTTGCTCATGGAAGAAATAAAAATAAATGGATACATTTAAAAAAAGAAAAATGGTATTAAAATGCCATTTTGGTACAGAAAAATTTGAAATTCATGCATAGTTTTTCATAATATGCATTTCATAAAATTTTCGAAGACCCCTTATAAAGGGCTTCACATGGGGCCTGAAATTCAACAAGTTTTTGTTTTTTAGAGAGATTTTTGGTATTGGGCGCATGTACTTGCTAGAAAGACAGAGAGAGAGAAAGTGAGAAATCACCCTCTGGGAGGACGGCCACACCGCAATTGCTTCTCCTCCATTCTCCTCTTGGGATTTTGGGCATGCACACACACGCGCATGCCCCACGTAAGTTTTAAGCCACCAGGTCCGGGACTCAAACCATGGTGTACTACGTAAGAGTCCAGAGACATAGCCATTACACCATCCGCTGGTCCCTTTTTTTGTTAAGAGGTTTTTGCTTTAGAGCATGTGCACTCACCAGAGAGAAAGACAGAGACAGTGAGAGGGAAAGTGAGAAATCACTCCCCAGTGGGGATGACCACATTGCAGTTCCCTCTCCCCGCTCTCCTGTGACCTTGGGCACACATGCACACACACTCAGCACGAGTTTCAAGCCACCAGTTCCGGAACTCCAACTCTGCCTGGCCATTTGGGAATCCAGCGACTTAACTGCCACGACATCTGCTGGGCCCAGCAAGTTCTTCAGAAGTAATGATAAGATGATAGCCGTAGATCACCAGGAGTAAGATCAACGACACGGCCTTCCTCCGGTGGGTCACTTGATCATTTACGTACTCATACAATTTCCTAAGCACCTGCTGCACAGCAGGCGCTGCTGCCAGCCCGGGCCCTGAGTTAGCAAGGCCTGTGCTCAGATGCCGGGCCGCTGTTATGCTCACCGGTGCGGGTCAACGGTCACAGAAGACCGGAAGAAGGGCTGTGCCCTGTGCCTGAGCGTGGGGCACTCAGGGACAACCCCACAGAGACAAGCTGAGGCTGGGCCTTGCAGGTAGCTGCATTCCCAGGGAGGACAAGGAAGGGCACGGTCCTCCCAGGTGAGACGGCGAAGTCACCCAGGTGTGCCGAGAATGCCACGTCCAGGTAGTGCCGAGTCTACTGTGGCTGGATCTGAGACAACCTGGGGTCTTGAATTCCTCGAGTAAGCTTGGCTCTAGCTTATGGACAAAAAGGAGAGGATGAAGACATTTGTGTATGTTAGAACAGGCCCAGTTGGGACCAGCAGATGGCGTAATGGTTACATCGTTAGACTCCCAAGTAGTCAACTACAGTTCAAGTCCTGGACCCAGCAGCTTGAAACTCACATCAGGCACATGTGCATGCATGCCCAAATTCTTGAGAGGAGAATAAAGAAGGGACTGTGGCGTGGGCAGCCCCCCTGGGGGTGATTTCTCACTTTCTGTCTCTCTGTCTCTGTCTGTTTCTCCAGGGAGCACATACACCCTGTAGCAAAAATCTGAAAGAAAATTTTAAATAAATAAAATGAAATAGGCCCAGCCCCATAACCTAGTGGCTAAGAGAACTGGATACCACATGGCTGGCCACAGTTTGAATCCCAGCCCCAGCAGTTTGGAAACATGCTGCCCATGCGCGTGCCCAAATCCCAACAGAAACATGGGGAGGGAGGGATTTGGGAGGCCAGGCCCTGCTGAGGGTCTCTCTCAACTCTCTCTGTCTCCCTGTTCCTCTCTGACTGGAGTATGCATCTCTGGGAATCAAAAAAAAAAGAAATTAAGAAAGCATGTGAGGGACCAGCAGATAGCGTAATGGCTATGTTGCTGGACTCCCATGTAGTCGACCACAGTTCAACTCCTGGGCCCGGTGGCTTAAAACTCACGCCGGGTGCGTGTGCGTGCATGCCCAAGATCCCAAGAGAAGAATGGAGGAGAAGGGATTGCGGCATGGCCATCCCCCCTGGGGGGTGATTTCTCGCTTTCTATCTCTCTGTCTCTCTCTGTCTTTCTGGTGAGCACACACGCCCTATAGCAAGAACCTCTCCAAAAAAAAAAAAAGGTAATATTATTGGGACCAACAGATGGCATAATGGTTACATTGCTGGACTCCCACCTATCCAATGCAGTTTGATTCCTAAACTCGGTGGCTTAAAACTCATGCCAGGCGTGTGTGCATGCATGTCCAAGATCCCAAGAGGAAAATCGATTGCAGTGTGGCCAGCCCCCCTGGGGGGGGGGTGATTTCTTGCTTTGTGTCTTTGTCTCTCTCTATCTCTCTGGTGAGTGCACAAGCCCTACAGCAAAAATATCTCAAAAAAAAAAACTGGGGGAGCAGCAGATGGCAAAATGGTTACATTGCTGGACTCCCACATAGTCAACTGCAGTTTGAGTCCTGGACACAGTAGCTTGAAACTCACACCAGGTACATGTGTGTGCATGCCCAAAGTCCCAAGAAGAGACTGAAGAAGAAGAGATTGTGGCATGGCCAACTCCCCAGGGGGTGATTTCTTTTTTTCTGTCTCTCCAGCAAGTGCATGCACCCTAATGCAGAAATCTCTCTAAAATAAACAAATAAATAAACTATATTATTACTAGAGTTTACTAAAAATGTTTTCACTCTCCTTTAATTTTGCACTGTGTATCCTCAATGAAACCTATACAAACATAACTAGGCATGTGTAAAGCGTTCCGTTTTAAATATTTCTAACTTAAAAATGTATTTAAAATTTTACTCTAAAATTTACATGTTTATCTACAAGTACATTGTGCCTTCATGATAGAGATATAATTAATCCTTGTTTTTAACACTCACAAAAGATTTTACAATATGAAAGCACCAAAGTTCACTCAGTCATCTTATTGATGAATACTGACATTCTTTCCAGTGTGAGCCACTTAGGGCAGTGCTGCAATAAATATTCTTATTCATATATTTTAATAGACCAGTGCTTTAATTTCTGTAAGAGATGCTTGCAAAAGTGGAAATTCTGGATAAAGCATAGACACAATCAAATCTGGAACAGTGCTGCCAGGCTGCCATTATGAAGCCTAAGGTCCTCGCCGTCCTCAGCAGCATGTGAGGGAGCACGCCCGCCCCCCAAGGCTCCTCGGCTCTGAGTGTTAACAGCCAGCTGCACTTGTCCCGACCGACACAGTGGTGTGTGCAGGTCCGGCTTACCTGTTAGGACTGGTTTCCTAAGTCCTGGCAAGGTTTCTCCGGCTCGTTGGCCATTCGTACCGTCTCCCCTGTAACTTCCCTGTTTGTCACTGCCTCCTCCCTCGCTCACAGTAAATATCTTACAAATACATGCAAGTCCCCGCTTCATATATACTGAGAGTCCACACTCCGTGACTGAAACCGACCAAAGGACATAGAAACACAGTATATAGATGTAAATACCAGATATAGTGCGTGTGAAAGAGGAGGGTCTGAGGAAGGACATTTAGAGGAAAAGTAGGAGGCAAAGCATTAATGGCACAGAGAAATGTGGTGTTATCTGTGGAAGGTATTTTGTAGTTTTATCAATGTACTAGGGAGAAATGTTCACCTGTTGAAATACCCATTTTGTCAGCCAAATAATAATGTGATTGAATGTATAAAAGAAAATGAAATATAAAAAAATAAATTAAAAAAGCATATATGCTAGGCTGGGTCCATGGTGTTGAGGTGCTAAAAAAAAAAAAAAAAAAAAAAAAAAAAAAAAAGCTGGATCCCTTGGGACCAGCAGTTGGTGTAATGGCTATGTCGCTGGACTCCCATGTAACCAACTGTGGTTCGAGTCCCAGACCCGGTGGCTTAAACTCATGCCAGGTGTGTGTGCGTGCGTACCCAAGATCCCAAGAGGAGAATGGAGGAGAAGGGATTGTGGCGTGGCCATCCCCCCGAGGGGTGATTTCTCACTTCCTGTCTCTCTGTCTCTCTCTCTCTCTGTCTTTCTGGTGAGTGCATGCGCCCTATAGCAAAAACCTCTCCAAAAAAAAGAAAAAGCTGGATCCCCCATGGTCACCAGCTTGAATCCCAGACCCAGCGGCCTGAGAAACATGTTGGGCATATGTGTGTGTTTGTGTATGTGTGTGTGCCCAAAACCCCAAAGGGAGAAATGGAGAAGAGATTACAGCATGACCATCTCCCATGGGGGGTGCTTCTCTCTCTCTCCCCGACTTTCTCAGTTGAGCTCACATGCCTTCTAGCCTCCCCGAAAGTGTGTGTGTGTGTGTGTGTGTGTGCGTGTGTATGTGTGTGCATGTGTGTATGTGTGTGTGCGTGTGTGTATACGTATGTATGTGTGGGTATGTGTGTGTGTGCATGTGTGTATGTTTGTGCATATGTGTGCATGTGTGCATGTATGTATGTATATGTGCGTGTGCATATGTGTGAGGGCATGTATGTGTGTATATGTGCGTGTGTGTATGTGTATGTGTGTGTGTGTGCATGTTGAAAGCAGGGTAGGGCCGCAGCCGCTGGCTGGTCCCACACGGCCTACTCCACACCACGTTCCAGACCCGGCTGCCTGAGTCCCATGCTGGTTCCATGTGTGCCCAAAATCCCCAAAGGAGGGGGAGATGGAGGAGGGGCTGCGGCATGACCACGCCCCATGGGAGGTGCTGTCTCACCTCCCCTGTCTCTGCATCTCTCTCTCCAGCGAGCACATGCAGTCTGGCAAATTGTGAAAAGCAGGAGGAGGAGCAGAGTTGACGACGCCAGAAATCGGTTTGTTGGCTCCTCACGAAGTTAACCAAGGAGCTACCCAGTGAGACAGCAGTCCCAGCCCTGAGCACGTACCGGTGAGAATTAGAACCGTGTCCACACGGAAAGTCGCACCCGGACATGCACAGCCCCGCTAATTCACAATAGTGAAGAGGTGGGAGCACCCCAGACTGCAGTCAGCCGATGAACAGACAAACAAAAATGGCCGACCCAAACAGGGAGACGCTACTCAGTCAGAAAGGGAAGCCCTGGCGCTGGTCACAGTGTGCGTGAACCCGGAGAGCACGCTGACAGGGAGCCGGTCACAGAGGCCACACGGCGAGTGAGTCCTTCCCGTGAAGTGTCCAGACAGGAAGTGGAGTGGTGGCCTCTCGGGCTGGGGTGGCAGGGTGAGTCTGGTATTGTAGATGCCTGATAACGTGGAAGGGTGGTAGAAATGTTCTGGAATTAGGTAGTGTCATGGTGGCATAGATCTGTGAATATCCTTTAAAAACCACTGAGTTGTACACATTTAAAAAGGGAAACTCATGGTATTTGAATGATATCTGTTTCAAGCAGGTTACTGGTAACCTGACTCGCCCACCCCTGGTCACCCGGCCGACCTCAGGACCCATGCACGGTTCTACGGAAAGCCGCCTGCACCTCCCTGTTGCGCAGGCAGTAGATGACGGGGTTGCACATGGGCGTGGCCACCGTGTAGATGACAGACAGCACCTTGTTGAGGTCCATGGCTTCGATGCGGCTGGGACGGGCATAGATGAAGAGAGTGGCCGAGTAGAAGACGCCCACCACTACCAGGTGGGAGGCGCAGGTGGAGAAAGCCTTGCGCCGGGCAGCGGCTGACGGCATGCGGAGCACGGCCCTACCGATGGCCACATAGGAGGCCATGGCCACAAGGAGGGAACCCCAGAGGATGACGATGGCGGAGATGAAGTCCACCAGCTCTGTCAGGGCCACGTGGGTGCAGGACAGGTTGAGCAGGGGGGAGACATCGCAGAAGAAGTGGTTGAGGACGTTGGGGCCACAGTAGGACAGGCTGGCAATGCATGCTGTTTTGATCACCGAGACCAGCAGCCCGCCAAGCCACGAGGACAAGGCCAAGCCCAGGCAGACCTGGGGCCGCATGAGCAGCGGGTAGTGCAGCGGGCGGCAGATGGCCACGTACCGGTCGTAGGCCATGGAGGCCAGGAGGGTGCACTCCGTGCAGATGAGGGAGATGAAGAAGAAGAGCTGGGTCATGCAGGCTGTGAAGGGCACACGGCAGGGTCCGGCCCACAGCCCCAGGAGCAGGCTGGGCATCGTCACGGACACATAGCACATCTCCAGGCCGCTGAGGTTGCCCAGGAAGAAGTACATGGGCTTGCGGAGCTCGCTGTGCCTGCAGACCAGGTAGACGATGAGCGTGTTCTCCAGCAGGGTCAGCAGGTAGAGAGCCAGGAAGACGGCAAACAGGGCGTCCCGTGTGCCCGGCCTCGTGGACAAGCCCAGCAGGATGAACTCCCGCACTCTGGTCATGTTGGCTGCCTCCAGGGCCCTCTCCATCTAGGAATGAAACACACTTAGAAACAGTTTGCAAATGGATCTCTCTACATCTCTCTTGCTTCACCATGGATCCAAGTCACCGCCTCACTTGGGTAAACAAGTCAATTCCTCGGTCTGTCTGCCTTCATCCCTGCTCTGTGCAGTCTTCTGTGTAGCAGCTAGTGGGGCCTCAACATCACCGACCATGGCGGAGGCCAGCAGGTGGTATAGCAGTTAAGATGCTGGACTCCCACTTGGACAACTGTGGTTAGGGTCCCGGACTCAGCAGCCTAAAACTCATGCTGGGCATGTGTGCAACCAAAATCCCAAGAGGAAAACGGAGGAGAAGGCATTGCGGCATGGCCCTCTACAATGGGGGGGAGGGTGATTTCTCACTTTCTGTCTCTCTGGTGAGCTAATGCACCATATGACAAAAATCTTTAAAAAAAAAAAAATTAAATTAAATTTAAAAAAAAAAAAAGGCCTCTTCACAGGGGCCAGCAGGTGGCATGGTGGTTAAGGCACTGGACTCTCATATGGCTGACCTCAGTTCAAGCCCTGAACCTGATGACTTGTTTTCTCACTTTCTCTCTCTCTCTGTCCAAATTAAATAATAATAATAATAGGCCCTGACTTCTCCCCCACCCCTTCCTAAATATCCAAAGACTGTACTGCCCAGTGTCTCTTTTTCCCCCTCCTGACAAATATTCTAGAAGCTGATGTAGAACTGTATAGGTAGATTCAGACTGTAAGTTTTAGGGGCTCAAGAGGAGAAACTGAAAGTGTTTGACTCTTACTGACGTGTTGAAGGTCTTTCTAATGTAGCTATTTTTCTTGTTGCATCTTTTCTACTTCAGTACACTCAGTGCGCTGGGTCAATGGCTAGTATTGTATTGGCTCTGTGAAATCCCATTTGTGGAAAAGAATAGGTAGTGGCTTCTTTGGAACAGTTAGATGCTGAATATCTGTTCACTTTTCAATCCCAATTCTGTCCCAATCCCACCAGGTACTACTGTACGTGAATGGTTAATAAAGATGCACAGTGCTGTAAAAAACAAACAAACAAACAAACCTCCCTTGAAAGTATTAAAAGCAGATTAGATCATGCAGAAAATTAAATTTCAGATGTAGAAAACAGAACTTAGAAAATTTCACCAAAAAGACTAAAAAAAAAAAAAAAAAATGAGAATAATATATGAGTAATACTAGATACCATTAGATGCCCAAGCATCTGGAAAATCAGTATCCCAGAAGGTGAAGAAACTAATCAAGGCATTGAGAATCTAATCCATGAAATCCTAGAAGAAAACTTTCCAAACCTAGAGAGGCATTCAAATATCCAGACCCAAGAAATGCAAAGGACCCCACACAGAGTCAACACAAGAAGATCTTCTCCAAGGCACATCATAGCCAGATTTACGAAAACCACAGAGACAAGATGTTAAAATTGGCAAGAGAGAAACATCAAGTTGTTTTCAAAGGATATCCTATCAGGCTAACGTTGGACCTCTCGTCAGAAACAATGTGAGCGAAGAAAGAATGGGAAAATATATTCAAAGTGTTAAGTGATAAACAATATCAACCAAAAATACTACATCCAGCAAGATTATCCTTCATATGGGAAGAAAAGAAAAACATTCTCAGATAAAAAAAAATCTGAAAGAATTCACCAACACTAGACCAGCTCTTCGAGGTGTTCTGAAGGGAGTGCTATACCAGGAAAAATAAAGACAGACGACAAATAATAGAACAAAAAATGACCAAGAAAAGGGACAACTTAATAGTAGGGACAAGCTGTGAAATACCAATAATGTTGAATGCTAATGGGAAGGTCAGACCATGGTAACACTGCAAATTCAACAAAAGATAGATTACATGAGACTGCACTAGTGAAATAGAATTCTATGACTTTTTTTATTTTTTGACAGGTTTTTGCTATAGGGCATGTGCACTCGCCAGAAAGACAAAGACAGAGAGATAGAAAGTGAGAAATCACCCCCGGGGGGGGGGGGGGGATAGCCATGCCACAATCCCTTCTCCTCCATTCTCCTCTTGGGATCTTGGGCACATACGCACACACACCTGGCATGAGTTTAAGTCACTGGGTCTGGGACTCAAACCACGATCAACTACATGAGAGTCCAGTGATGTAGCCATTACACCATCTGCTGGTCCTCTATGACTTTTTTATAAAACATTACTGATTTCCTTCTATGCTGTGTCTTCCAGATTTAAGGACTTTTGTTTTCTTTTAAGTTGTTGATAGGTTCAGCAATATGTTTTTTTAAAAAAAGTTTTTTAACTGAAACATAAACTTTACTCCCTTCCTGACTGCTTTGTAATTGGAAAATATATATGAGCATTCTTATTTTGTGGTAGAATGGTTATTTGCACAAGTTTAATAATACAATAGCATCTATTGCCTTGCATCAGAAATTGAATTCTTATCGGGCTTTGTGCATATAACAGACCAAATTGAGATTAACCTAATTTATTTTTGCAAATAAGTTAATTTATAGCTCTCTTTAGTAAAAGGGGGAGTGGAGAGAGAAAAAACGTTTCAGAAGAAAATAACAGTGCACTTGTCACTAGATGCTACCTGTGTCTATACTTTAAGATCTTTTGTGAATCAATAAAATATGAAAAAAAAAAGTTCAGAATGGAAGGGAGGAAGAGAAAAGGAAAAGGAAAAAACTGGTAAAAGTATGCTTAATTGACAAAAAGTGAGAAGCTATTTGCTGATGATAATGTATATAGTAATATTTTTGTCTTGATTGATACACATGGTATTTGTGTTGGGAAAAATGTATACTGTAAAGACATGTAATTAAATGTAAATAAATTTTAAAGGTAAGAAAAATTGAAAAAGAAAATAATAATAAATAAAATTAAATAAAATTTAAATTTTTAAAAGTAATAAATAACTCTTTACAGTCCCCATTATTCCCAGAACAGACAAGGTCCTTACCATGACCTGCAAGTTCCCACCAATGTTCTGATCCCTGCTAGCTGCTTCAGATTTAAGTCATGTCCTATTTCCTCTATATTAGAGAAGAGAGTCAGGTCTGTTACTCTTCTAGAAAAACCAGTGGAGGGGTCGACAGATGGCGTGGTGGGCGCTGGACTCTCACATGACCGACCGCGGTTTGAGTCCTGGACCTGGCAGCTTGCTTTCTCACTCTCTCTCTCTCTCTCTCTCTCTCTTACTCTCTCCCACTCTGGCCTGGCTCTTGCTCTATCTCTCTCTGGTCAAATTAAAATAAATAAATAAAGTTAAATAAATTAATTCTTAAAAAAATGAAAATTTGATTTCTGATTTTTTTTTCTAGAGAAAGCTATCTCCTATCTCCCTCTTTTGCCCCACAAAAAAATCTTCGTAAAAGATGGTGACAACATCGGGACCAGCAAATGGCGTAATGGTTACATCACTGGACTCCCACGCAGTCCACTACAGTGTGAGTTCCAGACCTGGTGGCTTAAAACTCACAGCAGGCACATGTGCATGCATTACACATTCCCAAGAGAGAATGGGGGAGAAGGGGTTGCAGTATGGCCATGCCCCTGGGGGTGATTTCTCACTTTCTGTCTCTGTCTCTCTCTCTGTCTCTCTGAAGAACACATGCGCCGCGCCCTATAGCAAAAATCTCTTAAGAAAAAAAAAAAGATGGTGACAACATCTGTCACATACACCCATGTTCCTACTTCAGGAACAGAAGACTTCATTCATGTATCACTAACCTGTCAGGCAGGTGTCACTTTCCTCATTGTGAAGGATGAGGAATCCGAGGTTCCCAGAGGCTGCAATTGGGAAGAGAGGACTTCGGGGCTTTTCCATGTCAGCTCTACCTGATTTCACTGCCCAGCCAGTGCCTTAACCGGGGTGTATCGTTGATGGAGGGAGTGACACATAGCTTTGAGTGGGATCTTCCATGGAGATTTAGGACCTTGCCTCTCAGATTTTGGGATCACCCGGAGCCAGTAGAAATGTAGACCCCAGCTGCCGCCCACCTTCCCAGGGCACACTCATGCACACTGAAGCTTCACGAATCCTGGTGGCGAAGAAGCCATTCATAGGAAACCGCGAGGAAAACTGCCTTAGTAAAGTCAGGGAGATCCCTGGACCTGGCTGCCCAGGGTTACGGGAATAAGGGTTTATTGTTTCAACTATGGCATTGGTTGTAAGCCCAGACAGGAAAGACTGATTTAATCTGAACATGGATGTGCTCAATCTACCCTACCGCAGCCATTTTACACAATGAGCTCATTTAAGCCTTAAAGTCGTCTTGAAAGATAAAATTCTATTTCCCAATTTTATGCCCTTTGTATTTCAATTGTTTTAATCTAAAAGATTTAAAGTTGTACGTGTAAAAATGGTAAAAATTCAGATAGTACAAGAGAAAAGTACAGGAAGAAAATAATTTTGCCTCATTTCCATTCTACTCGGAGAAAGAAGTCCTCTCATTAACTTCTTGTGCATCTTTCCTGACATATTCTCTGCTTAGTTGAAACTATATGGTGTATGTGTCTTATGAAATGTGTTAAAATGGAGAGAAGTTTTATAGAATATACACATGGTATATCACAGGTATGTGTGTGTGTGTAACTTCCCCCTTGTTTTTGCACAAATTTTACACACTATGTGCATCACTCTGCAACTTGCATTGCTTCGCTTAACAATATGCATTGGAAATTATTTATAGTAACCATTGAACTACATCATTCTTATTCATTTTTTATACATTTAATCACTATACATGTTTACAACATACACAGTGAATTCCCCCAGCATGAATACAATGGGGGATGGGAGGGAGAGAATCAGGGGCAGAAGAAAAGAAGAGAAAAAAGCAAAATATTCAACAGAGAAATAGAAAATTATCTGTTGATGATAATATGTACAGTAATATCTTTGGACTAAAAAAATTTAAATCAATATAATATTGCTTGTATTTATAAAGTACAACATATGTTTTGAAGTATACATACAGGGTGGAATGATTAAATCTAACTACTTAATCAGTGCATTATCTCATGCAGTTCATTTTGTTTTGCTTTTTTTTTTTTTTTGGAGAGGTTTTTGCTATAGGGCATGTATGCTCACCAGACAGAGAGAGACCAGACAGAGAGAGACAGAGAGACAGAAAGCGAGAAATCACCCCCAGGGGGGATGGTCACGCCACAATCCCTTCTCCTTTCCTCTCTCGGGGTCTTAGGCACACAGGCACATGTGCCCGGCGTGATTTTAAGCCACCGGGTCCAGGACTAGAACTGTGGTCAACTACATGGGAGTTCAGTGACATAGCCATTACGCTAACTGCTGGTCCCTCATTTTTGTTTTGAGAACACTTACCGTCCACTCGCTTTGTATTTCTCAAGAACACAATATCTTGTCTGACTGTAACGGCCTTGCTGAATTACAGATCTGCCAACTCACTCCTCCTGTTAATTGTATTCTCACACCCTCTGGCCAGCGTCCCATAACCACGTCGTCCCCAGAACCACCATTGTGCTCGCGCCATGAGTTCCATGTTGCTGCTAACAGCTGCCTTGAGTGCTTGTGTCAAACTTTATTTCCAGTCTCATCTTGATGACTATTTAGGTTTGTTTTTCAGTCACTTGATTCCATGCACAAAAGTCACATAAATAACCTTTACAGAGTAGAATCCTGAAAGTTAGCCAATGGGGGGGTGTTGGGGAACTGAGGAAGGAGCTGCTCCAGCAGACACAAAGGAGACCACAATCCCGCCCAGCTCACCCGGCTAGCGGGAATGCCAGGCCGGGTTTCCAGCTCCCGCCCAGACATGTGCTTATCGTCTCTGAGAGGAACCTCGTTGGGGAGAATCCGGGCTCGGGAATCATGCAGACCTGGCGCAACGCCAACTCCTCCGCCGCCTAATTGCATAAAACCAAGATTTTCTTTTAAACTTACTCTCATTGACCCTCAATTTTTCTCACCTGTTAAATAAAAACTGCATATATGTAGGGACCAGCAGCTGGCGTAATGGCTGTGTTGCTGGACTCCCACGTAGTCAACTGCGGTTCGCATCCCAGACCCGGTGGCTTAAAACTCACGCCGGGCGCATGTGCGTGCGTGCCCAAGATCCCGAGAGGAGAATGGAGGAGAAGGGATTGCGGTGTGGCCATCCCCCTGGCCCTCTGGGGGGTGATCTCTCGCTTTTTGTCTCTGTCTGTCTTTCTGTCTCTCTCTGTCTTTCTGGAGAGTGCATGTGCCATATAGTAAGAAATCTCTCTAAAAAAAAAAAGAAAGAAAGAAAGAAAGAAAGAAAGAAAGAAAGAAAGAAAGAAGGAAGGAAGAAGAAAGGAAGAAAGCCTGCACACAGGTGTAGCTATGTCGCAGGTGATCAGGAAGATGAGTAAGACACAGGGAAGAACAAAGCGCCTGGCGGATGCGCGGTGAGTACCACCTGCTGTCCTTCCGTCCCGCCCACCGCCACCCCGAGCCCCCGGCTCCGCACCTGGGCCCTCACGCGAGGCCGGTCTGAGTGGGCAGAGCCGCCGCCCTCCTCCCTGCGCGTGGTCGTGGCCCAGTGCCCAGTGCGCGCTTGGAATTCTCAGGAAGAGCCGGGCGGGTGGTCAGACCCGGTGTCTCGCCGAGGCCGTGCGCGGCCGGCGGAGCTGTCCGTGGTCCTGACCCGGAGCCCGGCGCTGCTCACGGCCCGGCCCGCCGCGGGTTCTGACCCGGCGCGGTCTGGGAGCGGCCAGGTCCCTCCGCCCGCAGCCAGACGCAGGCAGAGGCCAGTTTAAAGCAAAGCGAAGGCTCTCTGAGACCTCCCCGCGTCTCTGTGGGATTAAGGGACGGTGGAAAGTTCTGGTGGTGGGGGTGGCTTCGTGGCTGTTCTGAACTTGACGGGGCGTTAGGAAAGAGGGCGAGGGGCTCCGAACCTGGACCCCGCCCTCAGGCTGCCTTGCTAAGCTGTCACGGACGCCCTCCTGGGTGCTGGGAACGCAGCAACAAGCCAGACTTCTTCCTGTCTCCAAGGTCTGTGGAAATAGAAATAAGTGGGGACCAGAAACAGTGCAAGGGCAGAGGAGGGAGGCCGGCCTGGTCTGGGGGCCGGGGACCACGCTGGTGCTCGGGAAAGCTGAGGTCGGCCCCACTGGACCAAGCCGAGGAGCACTGCAGGCGTGAGCACACCAGGCCACGTGTACGGTGTGAAGACAAACAGCCCCTCTCCTGCACGGACTCACTGCACCCACCGGGGTCGGCTTCCCGCCCCTTTCCACCTGACTTCCCGCTCTCCCGGGCTCCTCGCGTTCATGCTTCTGTATCTGGGCTAATTCTGTACCATCTTTTACCCCCGACCCCAACCTCTCCCCACTTTTTTCCTCTTTATGACTTTAGAATATGAAAAACGAGGTATATCATCTTAACCACCTTTAAGTGTACTGTTAAGTGACATTAGTATATTCTTTTTTTTTTCTATTGCCACAACCATCTGCATCATCTCCAGAACTTTCTTCTTGCAAAACTGAAACTCTGTACTTTGAATAATAACCCCCCACCCCGCCCACGTGCTCCAGCCCCTGAAACCATCACTCCTCTCTGTCTCCTACCGTGGCTGTTTTAAGGAGCTCATAGACAGACGCCAGACGGCAGTCGTCCCTTCATGCCCTGCATTTCACTTACCTCACGCCTCAAGGCCCATCCATCCACAGCGTGTGTCAGAACGTCCTTCCTTTAGTGGCCAAGTAATACTGCACTTTGTATAGACCACATTCTTCACCCGCTCACCTGTTGGGGGCAGCGTGAAGAATGCTGCCATGAAATGGGAGGGTGAGTACCTCTCCTGCTTTCGGTTTTTCTGGGACCGCAAGCCTCTTTTGTTCAATGCTGCCTTAGTCTTGTCGGATTTTTTTTCAAATCAAGAGTCTGCAGGTCTAGACCTAACCCAGTTGAAGTCCATGAACATGGGAATGTCTTCCAGTACTCAGTGATATGGTGGGGGTAATCATACTGGCAGTTTCTGTCCACAGAAGTTGGACTGAAGAAATGGGTATTAAAAGTAAATCATAGCAGGATCCAGCAGTTAGCGTAATGGCTATGTCGCTGGACTCCCACGTAGTCGACCACAATTCACATCCTGGACCCGGTGGCTTAAAACTCACGCCAGGCGCGTGTGCTGCGTGCCCAAGATCCTGAGAGGAGAATGGAGGAGAAGGGATTGCGGCATGACCATCCCCCCCGGGGGGTGATTTCTCGCTTTCTGTCTCTCTGTCTCTCTCTGTCTGTCTGGTGAGCGCACATGCCCTATAGCGAAAAAACCTCTCCAAAAAAAAAAAAAAAAAAGTAAATCATAGGGGCCAGCTGGTGACACAATAGTTAAGGTAATGGACTCCCACATGGTTGACCACGGTTCAAGTCCCAGACCTAGTGGCTTGAAACTCACACTGGGCACATGTACACGCAATCACGAAATCCCAAGAGGAGAATGGAAGAGAAGGGATTGTGGCATGGCCATCTCCGGGGGCGGGGGGGGGGGGATTTCTTGCTTTCTGTCTCTCTGGTGAGCATACATACCCTATAGCAAAAATCTCTCCCAAAAAGAAAAAAAAGTAATTCTTATACAAGCCAACTAACCATTGGCTTTGAAGGAAGGCTCAGGTTTAAATTCTGGCTGTGCCAGATACTGATTGTGTACAACAGTTTCTCCTATATATTTGTGTTAAATTTGGTGGGTATCTTTCTACTCTAATAGTTGAGAATATGATGTTGAGGTTTGTTGTTTGAGGTTTTATACTCATCTAAAACTTACATGGAAGAAGTTTTATTTCAATTAGCTCTTTTTTGTAATTTTTAAAAATGTTTAAAGAATTTTTAAAAATGAACAGGGAGAGAGAGAGAGGGAAAGTTTCCAGGAAAACCATGAAGTCCATTCCATGCACCATTTTAAATTTTATTCATCATTATCATTTTTCTAAAAAATAGAACAGGCAGAGAGAGAGAGGGAAAGTGAGAACGCAAGTGCCAGGTCCAGGACTCAAACCATGGTCTGCCATTTCTGCACGTGGCAGTCTTGGCCTCTAAGATTTCATCCTCTGTAGATAATGACTCATTTTTCTTTGGCTCTTGGAGGGAGTCCAGCACCTTAACCATCACACCACCTGCCAGCCCTATTTAAATTATTTCAGTCATGAAAAATATTTTTATCTTATAAGAAATTGAGTGTTATGGAAATAAATATCCCCTTTCCCATTTCAAATCAGCTACCCAGATATAATGTAGGAAGAAGCAGTTAAAAATCTTTCCAGAAACTTTTCTATACACAAAACATCTATTTCTATCATTACTTATCTGTCTCTGTTGTTTTTCATAAATGGGATTACACTGTGCATATTCTTACAATTTCTCTGTATAAGGGATCTTTTTTCTGTATCAGTACTCGCAGTTTGCTCATCATTCTGTTACGTGGCGTTCCATTCCGTTACGTGGCGTTCCATTCCGTTATGTGGCGTTCTATTCTGTTATGCACCATAATTTATTTTACCAGCCCTCATGGAATAAATTAGGTTGTTTTACATTTTTGTTATTTTAAACAATTCCAAAATGAAAATTCTAGTGCAAATGTCTTTATATAGCTACACAAGTATACTTGTAAGGTAAGTTCCTAGATGTGGAATTTTTGAGTCAAAAGAAATACACACTCTAAGTGTGGAGAGATACTGCCAAATTGTTCCCTAGAAGTCTGTTCTGGGGGCCAGCAGGGGCATGGAGGTTAGGGTGCTAGACTCCCACATGGCTAACCGTAGTTCAAGTCCTGAACCTGGCAGCTTGCTTTCTCACTTTCCTTCCATCTCTCTGTCTGTCTCTCTCCAGTCAAATTTTTAAAAACAATAACAATAATAAATAAAATTAAATAATTATTCTTTTAAAATTCTGTTTCAATGTGTCTTCCTAATGAGAGTGAAGAGGTAAGGAAACATGCTTGGTAATGACCTGTTCTGTGATCTGAATATTTGTGTCTCCCAGCATCCATGTGTTGAAGCCTGATCCCAGTGTGATGGTGTTTGGAGGAGGGGCCGTCAGGAGGTAATTAGGGTTAGAGTAGGCCATGAGGGGGAAGTCCTCGTGATGGAATTAATCAGATTCATAGAGACAAAAAGTAGAATGGTGGCTGTCGGGCTGGAGAGAGGGGAAATGCGTCCTAGGTGCAGTTTCCACCTTGGGAAGAGGAGAGTTCTGGAGGTGGGTGGTGGTGAGGGCTGCGGGAGGGGAGAGTGTGGGAGTGTCCTGCCGCCCAGCGGTGTGCTCAAGTATCAAACTGGTAAGTTATCTCATGTGTATTTTACCACAAATTTGTAAGTGAGTGAATTTTAAAATTTGAAAGCGTATTCTTGGGGCCATACAGTGGCCAGTAAAGCACAACATTCTGAGGCAATCCCACATGGGACAGCCCCTGGTTCAACTCCAGGCACAGGCTTGCTGACCCAGGGCCGCCTGAAGGTGGGGCGACAGGGAATGGTCCAGACCCGGCTGGGCATGGCTCCTGCTCTCCCTCACTCTCATTCATGGAAGAAATAAGTAAACAGATTCGCCTTTTCTTTTTAAAGCATATGTTCATGGATTAATATTAACACAAAATGCTTGAGATAGTAAATTTTATATGTATTTTGCCATGATCAAAATTTAAAAGATTATAGTATTTTAAAAGTGTAAAAAGGCCTCTTGGTGATGCAAGAATGCCACCTAGTGACGGCAAAGGCACCAGATAAGTTCATGGCATTTCCTCAAATTAGAGAAGAGAAAACAAACATATCTTTTTATTTATTTATTTATTTATTTATTTATTTATTTATTTATTTATTGGAGAGTTTTTTGCTATAGGGCACGTGCGCTTGCCAGAGAGACAGAAAGCGAGAAATCACGGAGGGGGGGGGGGGGACACCACGATCCCTTCTCCATTCTCCTCTCCAAATCTTGGGCATGCACGCACATGCACACAGTCCAGGACTCAAAGGGCAGTCAACCCCATGAGAGACCATTATGCCATCTGCTGGTCCCAAAGAGATTTAAAAAAATAAGATTTTTGCTGTAGTGTGCTCTCTAGAGAGACAGAGAGAGAAATAAACCCCAGGGGGATGACCACGCTGCAATCCCCTCTCCTCCAATCTCCTCTTGGAATTTTGAGCACGTGTGCACATGCACCTAGCGTGAGTTTAAGCCGCGGGGTCTAGACTCCAACCATGATCGACTACGTGGGAGTCAGCGACATAACCATTATGCCATCTGCTGGTCCCCCTTAAGACACTTTTAAAATAGGTACGTTTCTATGTTTGTTTTTAGTTAAAAAAAAAAAAAAAAAGCTTTCTGAATTACATGAATCGCGCACATGGCCAAGTTAGGCTGCAGGACTTGGATCTAGCTTTGCGACGCTGGGGGACATCCCGAGGCCTCCCTGTCAGTGGCTGACTGGAGAGTGAGCCATGACCTGAAGACCCTGCGGGGTGCCTGTTCTCTCTTCGTCAATACATAAATATGTAAAAAGTTTTTATAAATATAAATTGTGTTCACCGGGCTGACTGGGTGGCAGGGAGGTCGCTGGTAACGTGCTGCTCGAGCCACGTTCCGTAGGGAGAGTCGTGGGTTCCGGGCCCCGACCGACCCGCACGCACCGGCGTGCTCCAGTGGTCCTGGCTCCCCCTCACGGCTGCGAAGCCCGGCAGTGACAGCGGCACGCAGCCCTGCTTCCTGCTAGTCTGATTCTCTCTTCTGGGGGAAGAAAAGCTTAAAAAGATCCATTTATGCAGATCGGTGGTACGCAACGGGGGGTTCTGCTCCCAGCCTTCCACCGGACACTTGACGACGTCTGCAGACGTGGGCATTGTCGGCCACGGCGGGAGGGGCCTCCGCTCGACGCCGAGACCCCTTCCTGCCCGACGGTCCTCCCCTCCGCCGCAAAGGCAGGGCTGGACTAAGGCCAGCGGTGACGAGGTGGGGAACCCGGAACCCGCAGCGCCCGGCTCTCCGCGCGTGCCCGCCCGTCCTCCGGCGCTGCCGTGGCTCTGCACCCGGCGGCCTGGTCACCTTGCGGCCCGAGCGCCGCGCCCTCCGCCGCAGCATCCGGTCTCCAGATCGTGCAGCCTCCAGGCAGGCTCCTCACCTGACGCCGCCATCCTCACCCCTCGGGACCAGCACCCACTGACTCAACCCTTTCCCACCGGCCTTCCACCCACGCAGGCGCCCTCGGCCGTCCGCGCGGAGAATCAGCCGCGTGGGCTCGCACTGGAGACGCCCAGCGCTCTGCTCGCTGCTCCGAGGAGACCCCGGCCTCCCGGGCGCTGCCCCTGCCCGCCCCGCCCCTGCTCCCCTACCCGCTTGGCCCCTGCTCTCAGCCGGCTCGGCTCCTGCTCCCAGCCCGCTCCGCTCCTGTTCCCCTGCCGGCCACGCCCCTGCTCCCCCCTGCCCGCCCCGCCCCTGCTCCCCCTGCCCGCCCCGCCCCTGCTCCCCCTGCCCGCCCCGCCCCTGCTCCCCCTGCCCGCCCCGCCCCTGCTCCCCCTGCCCGCCCCGCCCCTGCTCTCCCCTGCCCGCCCCGCCCCTGCTCCCCCTGCCCGCCCCCGCCCCTGCTCTCCCTGCCCGCCCCGCCCCTGCTCCCCCTGCCCGCCCCGCCCCTGCTCCCCCTGCCCGCCCCGCCCCTGCTCTCCCTGCCCGCCCCGCCCCTGCTCCCCCTGCCCGCCCCGCCCCTGCTCTCCCTGCCCGCCCCGCCCCTACTCCCCCTGCCCGCCCCGCCCCTGCTCCCCCTGCCCGCCCCGCCCCTGCTCCCCCTGCCCGCCCCGCCCCTGCTCCCCCTGCCCGCCCCGCCCCTGCTCTCCCTGCCCGCCCCCGCCCCTGCTCCCCCTGCCCGCCCCGCCTCTACTCCCCCTGCCCGCCCCGCCCCTGCTCCCCCTGCCCGCCCCGCCCCTGCTCCCCCTGCCCGCCCCGCCCCTGCTCTCCCTGCCCGCCCCGCCCCTGCTCCCCCTGCCCCGCCCCGCCCCTGCTCCCCCTGCCCGCCCCGCCCCTGCTCCCCCTGCCCGCCCCGCCCCTGCTCCCCCTGCCCGCCCCGCCCCTGCTCCCCCTGCCCGCCCCGCCCCTGCTCTCCCTGCCCGCCCCGCCCCTACTCCCCCTGCCCGCCCCGCCCCCTGCTCTCCCTGCCCGCCCCGCCCCTGCTCCCCCTGCCCCGCCCCGCCCCTGCTCCCCCTGCCCGCCCCGCCCCTGCTCCCCCTGCCCGCCCCGCCCCTGCTCTCCCTGCCCGCCCCGCCCCTGCTCCCCCTGCCCGCCCCCCCCTGCCCCTGCTCCCCCTGCCCGCCCCGCCCCTGCTCCCCCTGCCCGCCCCCGCCCCTGCTCTCCCTGCCCGCCCCGCCCCTGCTCCCCCTGCCCGCCCCGCCCCTGCTCTCCCTGCCCGCCCCGCCCCTACTCCCCCTGCCCGCCCCGCCCCTGCTCTCCCTGCCCGCCCCGCCCCTACTCCCCCTGCCCGCCCCGCCCCTGCTCTCCCTGCCCGCCCCGCCTCTACTCCCCCTGCCGGCCCCGCCCCTGCTCCTCCTGCGGGCGTGGCCTGGACGCGCAGGTAGTCCTGAGCCGCGGTGGAACCCTCCACTCTCCCGGCGGAGCCGCGGCCTTCTCCGGGAAGGAGTGTCCCTCTCGCTCTCACGAAACTGTCTCAGGAAAGCGCAGGCCCCTCGGAATGCGCCCTGGGCCCCAGGGAGCCCGTGCGGCCACGGTGCCTGGGGGGCGGTGAGACTGCGTTTCCCGAACTTCCGAACTTCCCGGTGTGACTCCCACCGTCTTTACCTGGCCCTGCCTTGATCTCAGAGCTCGCCCAGGAATCTTCTTTCTTTTCTCGTTATTTTTATTTACGTATGTGTTTATTTTTAAAATTTTTAGAGGTTTTTGCCTTGGGGCTCGTACGTTCTCCGAAGAGAGAGAGACAGAGACAGTGAGGAGCAGAAGTGAGAAATCTCCCTTCCAGGGACTATAGCCACACCGCAATCCCTTGTCCTTCATTCTCCTCTTGGGATCTTAGGCATGCACGCACGCCAGCCAGTTGTGACTTTCAAGCCACCGACTCTGGGACTCGGACTGCAGTCGGCCATGTGGGAGCTAAGCGATGTAACCGCTAGGCCACCTCTGATCCCTGTCCTTATTTTATTTTATTTTGGTTGGTTTAATTCTTCTGAAATTTTTTGTTTTATACACTTAATCACTATACATCGTTTATTTTGTGAGTTGAATTTACCCAACATGAATACAATTCACACCAGTCCAGGTGAGGAAACACATTATCAACAGATAACAATCCTTTTCCATCCTCCACAAATGTCTTACCTCTCTACTTTCGTCCTTAATTTCTTTCTTTATACTCTCTCTCTTCCTCCACCCTCATCCCACATTGTCTCCAGTATCTATAATGATTTTCAATGCTTCTATGTCCTCTAATCTTTCAGTTTCCACCATAGAGTGCAGGCAGTCGGTATATATTAAGTGGAACTATACAATGTCTTTCTTTCATAGCCTGACTTGCTTCATTCAGCAGTAAATCTTCCATATTTGTCCACTTTCTATCAAATGCCAGAGTCTTGCTCTTTTTTTATGGCAGAGTGATATTCCATAGAGTATATGTGCCTCATTTTTCCAGTCCATTCATCTGTCTGTGAACATTTGGGTTGGTTCTGTGTCTTAGCAATCATGATAATGCTGCAATAAACATAGATATGCAAGCACTTTTCTGACTGAGCATTCTCCTATCTTTTGGGTAGATAATCTGGAGTGGAATTGCTGGATCATATGGTAGTTCTATTTGAAGGTCTTTGAGGAACCTGCATATCATTCTTCACAGTGGCTGGACAAAGCTACATTCCCTCCAGCAATGTAGGAGAGTTCTCTTTTCACCACATCCCCACCAACACTTATTTTTAAATCTTAGCCATTCTGACAGTGGTTAGGTGATATCTCCTTGTGATTTTGATCTGCATCTCCCTTATGATGAGGGATGTCGAGCATTTTTTCATGAACAGCTTTTTGGCTGTTCATATGTCTTCCTTTGAGAATTGTTTCTTCAGCTCATTTTCCCATCTTTTAATTGTGTTAGTCATTTGGGGAGGGGTAAGCAGCTTGAGTTTCCTGTGTAATCTGGTTATCAGCTCCTTATCTGGGGTATAGCTTACAAAAATATTCTCCCATTCCAAGTGTTGTCAATTCAAATAATTACTGTGTCTTTTGCTGTGCAGAAACTTCTGAATCTGATGTAATCCCACTTGTCCATTTTTGGGACTATTGCCTGTGCATTGAGGGTCTTATTTAAAAAGTCTTTTTCTACCCCGATCCCTCCCAGAGTTTCTCCAGTGTTTTCCACCAGTAGTTTTATAGTTTGAGGTCTTAGATTTAGATCTTTGATGCACTTTGAATTGATTTTTGTTAATGGTGACAGAGAGAGGTTCAGATTCACCTTTCTGCAAGTGGATACCCAGTTTTTCCAGCACTGTTTGCTAAAAATATTTTCCTTTTCTCATTGGATTGACTGGTACACTTTGTCAAAGATCAGTTGGCTGTATTTGAGGGAGGTTATTTCTGGGTTTTCTGTCCTGTTCCATTGGTCCACATATCTGTTTTTACACCAATACCATGCGTTTTGATTATCACAATTTTGCAATATATTTTGGGGTCAGGGGTGAGATGCCGCCCACTCCACTCTTTCTTGCATAGGATTGCAATACAGGGTCTTTTATGATTCCAGACAAATTCTATGATTGTCTTTTCTAGATCTATGAAGAATGTCTCTTGTAATTTTATAGAGTTTGTATTAAATATGTAGATCAATGTGGGTAGAATTACCATTTTGATTATATTAATTCTCAATCCAGGAACATGAGATGTCCTTCCACTTTTTTGTGTCATTTTCAATTTATTTTTTAGTATTTTTTTAGTTTTCCTTGCAGAGGTCTTCGACTTCATTGGTTATATTTATTCCTAGGTATCTTATACTTTTTTGTGGCTATGGTAAATGGGATTACCTTCTTCAGTTCAGCCTCTGTTTGCTTGTTCATATATAGAAATGCTATGATTTGGGAACCAGCAGTTAGCGTAATGGCTATGTCGCTGGACTCCCACATAGTCGACCGCGGTTTGACGCCTTGGACCTGATGGCCTAAAGCTCATGCCGAGCACTGTGTGTGCGTGCCCAAGATCCTGAGAGGAGAATGGAGAAGGAATTGTGGTGTGCTCATCCCCCGTGGGGTGATTTCCTGCTTTTTGTCTCTCTGTCTCTCTCTGGCAAGCACACACAACCTACAGCAAAAATCTCTCTAAAAAAAAAAAAGATAGAGAGAATTTGGGAGGATTCCTTCCTTTTGTATCTTTAGAAATAATGTATCTTTAGAAATAATGTGAGTAGAATGGGGGTTACATCTTTAAAAGTTTTGTAAAATTCAGAAGTGAAGCCATCAGAACCTGGACTTTTCTTTGTTGGGAGGTTATTTATTACTGATTGAATCTCATGGCTTGTTATGGGTCTATTCAGGCTTTCTATATCCTCCTGAGTCAATCTTGGTAGATTATATGTGTCCAGGAATTTGTTTATCTCATCCAGGTTTTCTCATTTGTTGGTGTATAGTCACTCATAGTATCCTCTAATGATGTTTTGTGCTATATTATGTCTGTTGTAATATTGCCTGTTTCATTGCAAATTTAATTTATCTGGTTCCTTTCTTGCTTCTTAATTAGTCTAGCTAATCATGTCTCCATCTTGTTTATCTTTTCAAAGAACAAACCTTTGCTTTCATTTATTTTCTATATAGTTAATTTATTTTCTATTTCATTTATTTCTGCCTGAATCTATATTATTTTTCTCCTTGTATTCTTTGCATATTTTTGTTGTTTTTCTAATTCCCTGAGGCATGATGTTACGTTGTCCATTTGCCACCTTTCCATCTTTTTATTATGCACACTAATTGCTATGAACTTCCCTCTTATTACTGCTTTTGTGGTGTCCCGGAGATTATGGAAACTTGTGCACTCATTCTCATTTGTTTCCATGAATCTTTTCATTTCGGTATTAAGCTCTTTGGTAGTTGTGAAGTCACTCAGAAGTAAGTTGTTTAGTTTCCACATACTTGTGTGTTTTCAAGGTTTTTCCCTGAAACTGATATAAAGTTTAATTCCATCATGGTCAGAGAACATGCTGGATATAGTTTCTATGCCTTTGAATCTGTAAAGGATGATTTTGTGCCCTATCATCTGGTCAATCTTTGAGAAGGAACCATGTGGGGGTGAGAAAAATGTGTATATTGTGGGTTTTGGATGAAAAGTTCTATAGATGTCTGTCAAGTCCATCTGATTTATAGTATTGTTTAGATCCTGAATCTCTTTTCTTATTTTTTGTCTCATTGATCTGTCTAAAGGAGATAATGGGGTGTTGAGATCCCCAACAATTAGCATTTTGCACCCTATCGCTCCTTTAAGATCTAGCAGTCTTTCCTTCATGTATTCGGGTGCTCCTGGATTGTGTGCGTAGATATTTATAAGTGTTATATCTTCTTGATCTCAGTGCTGTTGTGAAGGTTTAGACAGTTGCACACACACACATGTACAGGTAATAAAGCATTGTTCAGCCTTAAAAAAAAGAAGGAGATCCTGCCATTTGCAGCCACACAGTGAACCTGGAGGACACAGTGCTGAGCGAAACAAGCTGGGCACTGAAAGACAAATGCCACCTGATCTCACTCACATGTGGAATCTAAGAGCCAAGCACATGGAAGCCGAGAGGAGAGCCGTGGCCACCAGGGGTGGGCAGGTGAGGAGGGGGAATGGGGAGCTGTTGTTCACAGGGTACTTTCCTGAATGTCAAAGTCTTTGCTTTACTTCCCAGGGGAAAACATAAGAAAAAGCTTTTTTTTTAAAGAATATTTATTTAATTTCATTTATTTATTCATTCATTTTAATTTGACCAGAGAGAGAGAGAGAGAGAGAAGGAAAGTGAGAGAGCAAACTACCAAGTCTGGGACTCAAACCGTAGTCAGCCATGTGGGAGTATCCAGCGATCCAAACACCACACCACCTGCTGGTCCCAAGAAAAAACAGTTAAATAAAAAATGTTACAGTATTCTGGAGTCCCCAACATGATTCATAGAGATTATGAAAGATATAGTTCTTTTAATATTAAAATGTGAAACTAAGCCAGAAACCAAAGCCAACCCTTGGTGACTAAAATGAGAATTCTTTATTTTCATGGTGGATCAGCTGGGAGGTTCTGTGGATTAGCTGAGAAGTTTTGTCCCTTAAATTCCAGGCTCAGAGGGTCACTGGGCAAATTCTCACGGCCAGAATCTTCCAGAACCATGATGAGAAACAGACAATGCTTCCTCCGCAAAGAAAATAAAAATGGAGGTGTGAAGAAAGCCCGTGTGGTGGCTTAAAGGCAGGCTTTAGGCCACATAAAATATGGTGTGTCACAGTCAATGGCAAGTTGCTTTGTGTAAAATACACTTCTTCCACCCTAAGTTGACACATTTCTCTGCCTTCCCAATTAAATAAAAATGACTCTGCATTTTATAATAACCAAGGAAATAACCTAAGAAGTTGAACGGAATTCCTTCAGAGAAAGCACTTTAAAATAAGAGCTGGCCAGTAGTAAATCTCGTACATGTCGACTATTATAATTATTTACTTATATCAAAAGATTTATCATCGTCTTTGCTTTGGGACTAAAAGGTCATCAATTATTGCAACAGAAAACAAAAAGTATGGATCGCAAACCCTAGCACTCGCCCTTCCCGGGCTGCCGGCCTGGGGTCAGTGCTTGCCCTCTCTGAGCCTCAGATTCTGTCTTCCTAAACCTGCGGAATTTACCCCTCCTTTAGGTTAAAGGAGTCCCACCAGGTGGGCTGTAGTGGGCGGGGCCCGGGAGGACACGCCCATCCTCTCCCAGAGCCGCCCTGCCTTTACCTGGCCAGAGAGGAGGTAAGGGCTCGGGGTCCCTGGACCCTGGCGTGCAGGAGCTAGGCCTCCTGGGAGTTGTAGTTTCTATGACCCCCCCCCCCCCCGCGAGCTTGTTAGTCGCAGCGCAGGTGGGCGTGCAAAGCCTCCTGGGAAATGTAGTTCTTGAGAGGCGCGCGTGAACCGGCTGGTCCAGGCTCGCAGGCGCAGTTCCCGCAGGCCTAGCGTTAAGGCCCCTCGGTGGCAGCTGAGGCCCTGACCTCCGCGCCAACAGGGGAGAAGTAGTCCTGGGGATCACGGTGGCCGGGGAGGGCGGGAGCCCCCGAGAAGCACACCGGATTCCAGCGGGCTCAGCAAGACCCTCCCAGTGCCTCGGAGGTGGCCCCGGACTCGAGGGCGCCGGTGTGGAGAGCATGCGCGCTAGTGTGGACCCAGGTGTCCGACCCGCCCCCGCACCGTCTGCCGCTGGTCGCTGCGCGGGCCTGGAGCCGTGGCGCGAGCCTGCCCGCGTGTCTCTGCGCGTTGGGACGTGCCTGCCTCCCGCTTCCACCCCTCGTCAGCGGACAGCGCCTGGCTTGGCCTGCACCCTGGCGCACGTGCCGCACGTTCTCGGGCTCACACCAAGAAGACGTGGTTCCTGGGCCATGGGGTGCGAGTGCCTTCCGCTGTCCTGCGAGCTGCCGGTGCGCTCCCCCAGCCATGTTTCCCGCGGAATTCGGAGGCAGCGTTTCCTGCGTGGAGGGGACAGACTTCTCTCCTCCGTGTCTAGGTGTCTTGGCTCGGGCTGCCATACCAAACTAGGCAGGCCGGGTGGCTTGAGCTGCAGGCGTTAGCGCACCTCTCGGAGCCTGCCAGCTCCAGGCTCTGCTGACCGCCCGGCCGAGCCTTGCAAGGCCGCCATGTCCTCACCTGGGCGAGGTGAGCTGCGGCCTCGTCCCTCTTCCCCTATTATGAAGACGCTAATCCTGCCTGGGGTCTGCCCTCCCTGCCTCTCTAAACCTCCTCACCTCTCACAGGCCACACCTCCGAATGCCTTACGGGGAGTTAACAAATTCGGGGGGGATGCAGTTGGGTCCGTAGCACCATATTATAGTTCAGAGCTGACGGTTGTGTTATACCAGGGGGCTTTTGCAGGGATCTTTTAAAATTGTTTTCCGGGGACCAGCAGTTGGCGTAATGGCTATGTCGCTGGATTCCCACGTAGTCCAACGAGGTTCGCGTCCCTGACCCGGTGGCTTAAGCTCAGGCCGGGCGCGTGTGCGTGCGTGCCCAAGATCCGAGAGGAGAATGGAGGAGAAGGGATTGCGGTGTGGCCATCCCCCCTGGAAAGTGATTTCTCGCGTTCTATCGCTCTGTCTCTGTCTGTCTGGCAAGCACAGGCGCCCTATAGCAAAAACCTCTCAAAAAAAAAAAATTGTTGGGAACCAGCAGTTAGCGTAATGGCTATGTCACTGGACTCCCACGTAGTCGACCACGGTTCGCATCCCGGACCTCGTGGCTTAAAACTCACGCCGGGCACGTGTACGTGCATGCCCAAGATCCCGAGAGGAGAATGGAGGAGAAGGGACTGTGGCGTGACCATCCCCCCTGGGGGGTGATTTCTCGCTTTCTGTCTCTATGTCTCTCTCTGTCTCTGGAGAGCGCACGCGCCCTATAGCGAAAACCTCTCAAAAAAAAACAATTGTTTTCCGTTCCAAGGACTGGTAATGCCTGCAACATTTCTGATGGTGTGTGTGGGGAGGGACATCACTGTCACCGGTCTGTAGAGACCGGACCTGCTTGTCCACACCCAGGACTCAGAACAATCTGACCCAACGCGGGGTAGTGCGCGGGAGGTCCGGGGACCTGAGTGGTCCAACTATCACCCTTCTTCCTGGCCAGAGCAAGTGATTTGTTTTTCTTTTTCTCCCCCCCCCCCCCCCGCCCCCCAGATCCAGAGAGGAGGTGTGAGATTTGAGAAGCAGGGATGGAAGGTCCTTTGAGCGTCGCCCTCCTGGGCTCCAAGGTGGAAGAGACCGGAAACAGCTGGGCAGGGGTGAGAGCCCACAGAGCAGCCGGGAGGTTGGTCCGAACTCACAGGCCCCAGCCCACACAGGGGACCCTGCTGGGGACGGCGTCCAAGAGTGCCACACACGCAGCAGCATCTCGGGACCCACACCCAGTCCTGACGCCACCCACATGGTCAGCCAGGGTGACCGTGCTGCTGGGAAGAGACCCAAGCGGAGGGCGGATACAGGCCAGGGGCGAGAGGGGGGTGGCCCCGCGGAGCCTGGAACTGCGAGGACTGCAAGACCTTCAGCTACGGCACCGAGGGTCCGCACCCGCGGGAAGCCCTGCCTGCCCCGACTGCGGCGCGCCCTTCGGCCAGAGCGCCTTGCTGGCCGAGCCCCGGCGCACCCCAAGGCCTTTCCGCAGGCGTGGCACCCGGCGCAGCACCGCGAGCCGCCCGGGCCCGCCGCCGGCCGCAGGCGCCTCAGCAGCCGCTCCCACCCGGCACTGCAGCGCACCCTGGCGGCCATCACCTTAACCAAGCGTCAAAGACGAGACGCGGCCCCCGCGCTGGCGCTGCAGGCAAGCGCGAAGCTCTAGCAGACATGACCTACTTCTCTTTTGCACTGCAGGGCTGTGCGTATGGAAGGAAACCGTGTTTTAGCCCGGGAGGGCCAGGTGGGGCTTACTTAGAACCTCAGGAGGCAAGATGCTCCACAGCTGCGGTTGATACAGAGAAGACCCTGGCTCCGCCTCCCCCGTGCCCCACTGCCCTGTGAAACAAACCTGGGGCGGCTCAGGGCCCGGAGTTCTCCAGCAGAGAGCCGTCCTCCTGGTCCTCGCTTTTCTCTACTTGTTTGTCTGTGCATTCTTTCTAAATCCACCGCTGCTCCCACTCTGAGGGGTTCCCTCCCCCGTTTCGGCCTATCTGGTCTCGGCAGCCCTGCAGGTGCCTGCCCTGCACCGCCTTCAGCCTCGTGTCCTCGCTCCGGAACAGCAGAAGATCCGCCCCCGGGAGCAGGAAGCCGCCGGCGGCCCGAAAAGTGCGAGCGAGGCAGGGCCTTGGGCTGGGCGCGGCCCTGCGGCTCCGCCTGCGCGCGCCATCCTCCGCTGCCCCAAGGCCTGGCGCCGCCCTATCGCACCCAGCGCCCAGCGGCGCGCACGCACGAGTGGCCCCATAAGTGCGCCCGGCTTCAAGGCCTGCAGCTTCTCTCCGCGTTAGTCACCAACAGAGGACACACGAGGGCAGGAAGCCCTACTCCTGCGGGGACACCTGTGCCCAGCACCCACACCTGCGCTCTCACCCGAAGGAGAAGCCCCTTGCCGGTTGCGACCTGGAGGAAACCCGCGGACCGGCAGAATAAGAGCTGAAGTTGGGGGGGGGGGGCAGGTATGCCAACCTCCTCACTCCTCACTTCCACTCGCATAGCACCATGGCTGGCCGGGACACTGCTGTCTGCATACTGCCCTTGAACAGGGTTCGGAGAAGCTGAGTACTTTGCCTGACGTCACCCAGCAGGAAGACACAGGGCTGGGGTCACCCCACGTCTGCCAGGCTCTCCAGCTCTGCTCCCGGTGCAAAATTGTAAATGTGTGTCTACTGCGCACTGCAGATCAGGCCACAGCTGCTCGAACCCCACGGCTTTGCCCAACCCCCAACTCAGATCTGACTTTAACCGTTGAATCCAGTTAGCTCTTTCTGCGTAACAAATTACCCAGAACTCAGAACGTTTATGTGTCTACGGGTAAGCTGGGTGGTTTTGTCCGTCTAGACAAGGCTTGGTCTTGCCTGGACCATGGGCAGCTGAGTCACTTGGGGGTGGCTGGCCCAGGAGGACTCACACCAGATCTGAGTGTGTCCCTGTGGGCACGCAGGGTCAGAGAGAGTGCAGGTGCAACCGTAGCCCCACACCTCTGCCACTGTCCCCGCATCTTGTCCTTCCGGCCAGATCAAGGTGCATGGCCACCCAGGAGCAGTGCAGGACCCACTCACCCAAGGGTGTAGCTAAAAGAAAGAGAGAAATAGGGGAACTGTCAGTGTGACCCACCCAATATAGTGTGAAATAAAAGCTATAATCACATAACAAAACTGTACTCCTTACAAAATTATTTTATAGGAAATACATTAATGCATCTACAATTTGCAAAGTAAAAAATTAACCTGGGACCAGCAGATAGCATAATGGTTACGTCACTGGACTCCTATGTAGTTGACTGTGGTTCGAGCACCGGACCTGGCAACTTAAAACTCACACCAGGCGCGTATGCGTGCCCAAGATCCTGAGAGGAGAAGGGAGAAGAAGGGATTGCAGTGTAGCCATCCCCCCTTGGGGGTGATTTCTTGCTTTCTGCCTGTCTCTCTCTGGCAAGCACACATGCCTCATAGCAAAAAATCTCTTAAAAAAAACTAATCTTCTTACCCTATATTCCCCAACTACCAAGTTCCCTTCACCAGAAACAGTCATTTTCACTGCGTGCATAGGTGTCTGTACAGGGATATACGTGTGCAGGGTATGCTGGAAGTGTCTAGTACACCTGTGTTCACAAATGGTGTACGGTGCACAGAATTTTCTATCCAGCTCTCTCATTTTCACATGCTCTGAGACACTGTATTAGTACACAAGGAAACGGGTGTTATTCTTTTTGAATTACTTTATTTAATTTTATTCATTGCCATTATTATTTTTTTAAGTTGACCAGACAAATATGAGGTGGGGGACAAGAAAACAAGGTGCAAGGTCTGGGACGTGAATGGTGGTCTCCCAGTGGGAGTCCATCACCTTAACCACCACGCCACCTGCCACCCCTGGGTGTTATTTGACAGAGTCTGGACGTCAGTTTTCTTATGTCATAGACTCAGTTGAAACTGTTTTGGTCTTCCCACCATGACTTGTCTGACTCTGACTCCACAAAAATATCCCTGGAAAAATATTTCTTAGTACTAGGAATGCTTTTCTTACGAGGTTGACCAACAAGTCGTCCTGTGTAATAGGGCCCCCCTGCATGAAAATAGAACTTGACCATATTTTTTAATTTTTATGAGATGTTTCAATTTTACAGAAAGCATAGAAATTGCAATAAATGGCTATATACCCAAACCCAGTACTTTAAAAAATAATTTTAATTAAAATAATTAATAATTTTAATCATTTACCATATTCTATAATAAACACTTCATTTTAAAATAAGTTACGAAAATGTCTATATAGTTTCCTGATCTAGTTTAGAGTCAGTTGCAGGTGTGATCTCACTTTGCTGCAAACACTTCAGCTTGCTTCTCTAAGGCGAAAGCATCTCCTATATCGCCATGCCGTGATCACACAGGACAAAACTCATTTTCTTCATATCATCCTGTGTCCAATCCATATTCAGATCTCTTTGTCCACACCCTGCCCCCAAAAAAGCTGGAAAAAGTGATACAATTTACCAGAAAATAATGTTTCAAGTGTTGAAAATAACTGAAAGTCAAAGACTTTAGTGTGTGTAACCAGGGCAAAGCTCAGACACTGCACACGGGGAGAGACCTAGACATAAAAAGGCCGGTGAGGACACAGCAGGTGAAGACCCATGGGGCACATGCAAGCACATCTGAGCCCCTGCCTGCCACTCTCTCCTTTGGGCATGCCAAGGAGGCTGGCGAGGGACCTGGGAGGACAAAAGGGGATTCATTCTGTCTTTTGCTCCTCTGTCCTGGCATCATATGCCCAAACCTCTGCTCGTAGTAGGCCCTCAAATGTCAAAGTGAATAAGTAAGTGAGGGAGAAACCCCTTACCAGCTCTGATGCCCTGCAGGGACAGGAACCGTGGTGTCTGAGTCTCACCTGTATGCCCAACATCACCTGGACCTCAGCACACAGTAGGTCCTCAAAGATTGCAAGTGACTGGATAGCTGTGCATCCCCATCACCACCCTGGAGTCATTCAGGAACAAAGAACCATGTGCTCGGCATCTGCTATGCTCTGTACCTCACCCAGCTCAGGCCTGGCACACAGTAGGTGCTCAGAAGCCAGGGAAGGGGATGAACAGGTGAACATCCTCAGAGCTTGCAGTCCCACAGGGTCAGGGCCACACCTGTTTCTTCCTGTGATCCAAACTTCGTTGCCCACCCAGGCCTCAGAACATAGTAGGCCCTCAAGAAATGCTGCGTGGCAAAATGAATTGTTGACCATCCCCAACACCAGCCCTAGAGCCATTCAGAATCAGGGGCCACACACTCTGGGTCCTCCCTCTTACTCATACTTTGCAGCCCAGGCCTCAGCACATAGTAGGTGCTCAGAAAATGCCAATGAACGGATGAATAAGCGAAATGCAGCCCCAGTTTACAGACTAGGGGCGGAGCTCAGTCTCCCGAGAAAGCAGGGAAAACGCCCTCTGACCAGAAAGGGCAGGGCCGCGGGCAGGGCTGGCGCCCTCCCCTGAACCCTTGCGGGGACACACACCCCCCCACCCGGGTGCGGTGCGCAGGCGCGGGCCTACACCAGCAGGGAGTGGTTCCTTCTGGAGCTCAGCCTCGTGCCAGCTGCTCTGCTCCCGGCATGCACGTGGGCAGGGCTGAATGGCGGGCCGTGAGCTCCCGCCACAGGCGGAGCAGGAGTGGGGAGTAGCGTGTGACAGAATGAATCCCTCCCGCTGCAGAAAGAGAGGGGAGCACCGGCAGGTTAGAGTCTGCGATGTCTCCACAGCTGTGAAGGGCGCCCAGTCCCTGGAAGAAGAGTTACCAAAAATTGCTTTTTGCTCAGTTTGGGGGATGTGAGGATTAACAGATAAGATTAGGGAGGAAAAACAACAGACAGGTTTTGAACCCCCACAGCTCAGGGTGTTACAGCTGCCCCCTGGTGGCAGCGTGCGGCAGGCGGGTCAACACCCAGACCAGCGCTCGCTGCGTCAGAATTGCCCATCCGCGCAGGGCTAGCTCCATATGAGAAGTTCTGGCCCGTCCCAGGCCCCGCACGGGGCCCTCTGATAGTTCCTGTGCCTGCAGATGTCCTGTTTGCCAGCAGTCTCTGCACCCGGCTCGCTAGGAGCTACTACATCCGGACACCGCCCTGGGCCTTGGCTCCGTTTGAGGAAGGGACACAGCAGCTTCGTGGGTGAGGGGTGGACAAAGCTGGGGCTCCACAAGCCAGAGTGATGTGCGGGGAATTCCTGGCGGCCCACCAACACTCCCTCCCCAAAATCCGCCTTCGCAGAAGTCATCTCCCCAGCGAGAGCCGCCAAAGGGGCAGGAGTGGGCACTGAAGACGCCAGGCAGGGACCACGGTAACCCATCACTTGTCAGGTGGCGCGGGCCATGAGCACAAGCAGGGTGTGACCTGCAGAGGGAGGTCAGGGTGGCCTCTCCGAGGTGACATCCGAGATCTGAGGGAGAGAAGGGAGCTGTGTGAGCTTCTGGGGGAAGGGCCTCCGGGCAGAGAGAACAGTCACGCCAAGCCCTGAGGCAGGCTCGCGATGGGCACGTTTGAGAAAACAGCAAAGAGGCAAGTTTGGCAAGAGAGGGGGATTCCATCCTCCAGGCGGTGGGCACGAGGCCGACAGCCATTGTGAGGACTCTGACTTACCAGTGAGCCGAGAGGTCTGTGGCTGTCTGAACTCATCTCTGCCCTGCCTCATCTGCCCTCGCTGGACAGCTCCCCTGACTCCCTGCTCTGCCTCTGCCCTGCTGCCCCGTCTGCCTGGGCCTTTGCAGAAGCCGCACCCTCTGCTGAGTGCTTCCTCTGAGCGAGCAGGGCTGGGAGCTGCCAGTGTGTGCGACAAGCATCTTCCTAGGACCTCACTCGGCCACGGGGAAGAGGTGACTGCAGGAGAGAGGGAGGCCCCCTCAGAAACTACATACTTGTGAGGCCAACTAGGAGAAAGAGCCCCAGTGATATTTTGGGGTCCCTTGAACCAGCTATCCACGAGGCCAACTTCATCCCTGACTTTGGTGTCGCATAAGCCAAAAATTAGTATTTCATTAAAACTTATTTGAATTGATTCTCTTAACAGGAGCTAATAAAATCCCAGTAACCTTAACTGTCAGGCCTGTGTTCCTGTCTTGTAAGGGCCAGTTCCTTCTGGCTGTAAGCAGCTCAAGAAGGGATGACCGGGAGATAACCCCCTGCTTCTCTCTGCTCATTTCTCTGCTGAACCTCGCAGAGAGAGGAATTTAAAAAGAGCAAGACCGTAATATCGACCAGTGTTAGATGTCAATTTTAAGGAAAAGAATTAAATTGGTTGAAGACAGTCTTTAATATTTGACAAAGGATTTAGAATCAGATTTTAGCTAACATTTATTGAGCGCCTACTGTGTACCTGGCACTGTGCTTAGTGTTTTACACAGATTATTCAACTGGCAAAGGCATGATGCTGCTGCACTTGGACGCATTAAATTGCACAGCTGCTGACTACAGAAAAGAACGATTATAAACACATATGGACAAGTACAAACAACCTGAAAGAGTCTCAATAATCTTTTTGACTTTTGACAGTAGAATAGGCCAAATTAAATACACATGAACTTTTACAATACACTTGATGAAACTGAGCTATTTAACAGACAAGTAGAGTTTTGAATTCCACAGACACAAACGACACATTACTATAAATGTTCATAACACACAAAATTAGACACATTCTAGGCCACAATAAATGGTTTAAAAGAGGTTTTGAAGCAGACATATTATAGGCTACATTCTTTGTTCACAGTGCAGGAAAACAACTATTTTTAAACAAAAATTAAATGAAATCATTAGGTTGTAAAGCATTTGTTAGAAATACTACAATAGAACATTAACACAACAGCATAAATAAAGATACGAATCATCAAACTTTAAGATGTGGCTATATCCAGAAGGACATTTATACTGTTATAGCAACTACAAAGAGATATAAATTAAGTATTTGAATTAAAAATTGAGACAAGGAGTAAAAAAAAATACAATGCACATTAAAGGAAAACAAATAATAAATAAGAAAAATAATAAATATAAATAAATCCTAATGCTGGTTCTTTAAAAAAAAAACAGTAAACAGTAGAAAACCTTTGACAAATCTAATAATGAGTAAGTCCTAAACAGAAGTCAAAGAGAGAAAAGGAATAGAAAAAAAAATTAAGAGAAGATTATTGTTTAATTATAAAATAGTATTCATAACAATCTGAAAAGCTCTATGGAATGAAAAATTTTCTAGATTAAAAAAACTGTAAGCCATCAAAATGAATCTAAGAAGTATTTAAAAACTAATAACATGAGGAGAATAAAAACTGAGAAAGCTGCCCAAGAATTAACTGAAACTTCCATCCATGGCTCTGGAACTGGACTGTACTGGTGAATTCTTTTAAAATGTTAAGGAACTGATAGTTCTAAAGCTACAGAAACTATTCAAAGCATAGAAAAGGGTAAAAGTTACTCAAGTCTTTCTATGATGCAAGCTTAGCCATGATACCAAAGTTTCACAAAGATAGCACCAATCTCACATGTGAAATCAGAGGCAAAAATCCTACATAAAATGCCAAGAAATAAAATTCAATTTATGAAAAGACTGGTGCATCACAATCCTAAGAATACAAAGATGATTTGCTATTAGGAAACCTACCAGGTTTCATTGATCTTAAGTTACACTTTCTTTTTCACTTTCTCTGGAGTGAGGATCTTCTATTTGGTGGCATCTTATGATTAATTAGCATTTTCTTTCTCAGTGATATTTATAAAATAATATGTGTTTTACAATCAAAGGCATCTTAATGTCAATGAAATATAGTAATGTAAAACCTCACACCAAAAAAGTTTTTAAAAATCATCTCAATGGATGTTTGAAAGGCATTTGATAATATTCAATATCTATTCCTGATTTTTAACCAGGACACTTCCTCAACATGACACAGAGCATGTACTGATAACAACAGCCACCCTTAGTTAAATGTGAAACATCATAGGCATCCCCGTTAAAACTAGGAACAAAAAAAGAACACATACTACCAAGACTATGGTTGTTTGTTGTGGAGCTTTTGACCATTCCACAAATCCCTGAAACAGAAAAGAAAAAAAAAAGTATTAATTTTGGAAAGGAAGGGACAACCATTATTAATGGCAGAAAAATAGAGTTATATGATTGGAATGAAATAGCATATCAACAGAAAAGACATGTGAATTAAAAACTGAATAGAGTAACTAGATATAAGATAAATATACAAAAGTAAGTAACATATCTTTGCTTCATCAGAATAAAAATTTCAGAATGGGGTAAAAATTTCAAAATAAAATTGTTATATAAAGTCTCAGCTTTAAGATATCATCCAAACTCTAATGACCTCTGCCCCCTAAAAGATTGTGTGTGTGTGTGTGTGTGTGTGTGTGTATTCCTTGATCCTTTCTCTTCAATTCCAACAATCGATATATTTCTCACTATGTGCCATCTCCACTTGGATATTTAATGGGCATCTTAAATGTTACATGTTTCAAACAAATATAATACCCTCTCCTCCCAAAGTTACTCATTTAATATTCCCCACATTACTCCTTTAAGCCCCTCCAGTACTTTAACTATGGCATCCTGACTCATTTATTTCTTTTGCCACCCATATTCAAGCTATCAGCAAACGTTACTTTGAGATGTGCTTAGAATAGTGTTAAGCTCCTAATATGCACAAGGTAGGTGGCTACTCTTATCTGTATCACTGTTTGAGAGGTGAATGAATGAGCGAATGTGTGGGTGGATGGAATGGTGACATAGGTGGGAGGGTGAGTAGATGGAAGGGATGACGGATGGATGGAGGGATGGATGGATGGACAAACTTACAGGATGGAAGGATTGGTGAATGGGTAAATGTATAGGTTGGAGGGTATATATGGATGGAGTTACATACACCATATGGAAAGCCTCCACTCTGACCACTATGTAAATATGTCCTGTTTGCCACAGGATATCTCCTGGGACTTCTGTGAAGCAGGAAACTTCCAAGTTGAAGAAGGAAATGTAACAACCCACTGAGATCTGCAGAGTGAGACATTCGTGGAAAAGGAACCCCCCAGCCCCCGGTTTACCTGGGAGTCCTCTGACTCATCATCTTCCTCCACCGAGCTCCACTCCTGGGAAAGTCCTGTCTCTTGAGAAGACAGGTCTGGAAGTGGGGGAGAGAGGAGCCATGACTGAGTGATCAAGCCAGCTAGAGTGGGTTCCTCTTGCTCTTCCCATTGACATTTTATCCCCTTCTTTCCAAATATTTTAAAAATAATTATTTTATCTATTTTTATTATCATTATTATTCTTTAATTTGACCAGAAAGAGAAAAAGAGACAAAAAGAGAGGAAAAGCGAGAAAGCAAGCTACCAGGTCTGGGACTTGAACTGTGGTCAGCCATATGGAAGTCCAGTATCCTAACTACCACCATACCACCTGCTGGCCCCCTTCACAAATATCTTAACACACACACTGGCGCATGTGGTTCAGGTTGGCTGAGAGAATGAGAGTCCTGCACTCTGATCCTGTAAATACATGGAAGGTTTAAACTGGGTCACCTGACCTGCCCACCTCTGGGGCCTCTGTTCCTTCTCCTGTCCAATGGATAAGTTTCTTCTTTATGGACCTCCACCAAAAGCAGATTGAAGAAATAGAAGAAAAAGTCACCAAATTTCATCAGGACTATGGGGACTCCCTCAACTTTTATAAGAACATAATCTCCCCGTAGTCAGAACCTTAACATCCTTCCTATCCCTAAGTTGGCTAGACCTAGGAAAAGATTGGCATTTCTCATTCTTCCTGAACCCTGGCCCCAACCAGGAACTCCAAGATTCCTCTTCACCACCAGAGTGACCTCTATGACCCATCCCTTCTGTTCCAGGCCTGCTCCTCCCCCAAAAGAAGACAGTCCCAACTACATGGTTCAGTCCTCTTGTGTGGTGGGATGTCCCCATCTCAGCAAACGGCACTCCCCTTGTCCAGTCGTTTGAGCTAAAACCCCTAGAGTCATCTGGATGTCTCTTTCCCACTCTTCCCCACATCCAGCAGCAAAAACAGATTCCCCCTCCCAAGTGTACCCTAGCTCTCTCCACTCAGCTCATCTCTGTCTTGGACAGTTGCAGGAGTCTCTTTACTGATCTGCCCCTTCCATGATTCACATCCTGGCCCTCTGATTTATTTTCACAGGCAGTTAGACCCCGGGTTTCTCAGCCATGGCACTGTGGACATCCTGGAGCTGCGTCATACTCTGTGGTGGGGTCTGTCCTGTCCTGGTGGGATGCTCAACAGCTGCATTGTTGACGTCTACCCACCAGATGGCAGGGGCAATTCCCCCATTAGGATAACCCAAAGTATCTCCAAGCATTGCTCAAAGTCCCCTGGGTAGGATAGGTGGGGTGTAAAATCGCCCTCAGTTGAAAATCATTAATTTAAAGGGATCTTTTTAAATACAAATGAGATCACATCTTCCTTCTCTTCAAACCTCCTGGTGATTTCCAATACTCAAACGCACACAAATTCCCTACCAGGTATGGTCTACAATGTCCCAGCACCAGCCCTGCTGTTCTCTAGCTTCCCCCCTTCTCCCCTGTCTCTGTTCATTCGCCATGGTCTCCTTGAACACACAAAGCTGGTTACCACTCTGGGGCCCTGGCAGGTGTGGCTCTAGCTTCCCACCATGCTGTTGCTTCACCTCCTGGGACAACCAGCTCATGCTTCTCTTACCTTCTCTGACCACCCTAATCACTCCCCATCAATCATCTTGTTCTGTGGTCTTCCTAGCTCCCATTGCCACGATATACCTCTTCTCCTGTGTATTGTCTGCTTTCTCCCCTAAAATCTGAGCTCTCCCAGAGCCATCCTGCTCACTGCTATATCCCTAGCCACCAGCACAACCTCTAGCATATAGAAGGTGCTTATGGTAGATTTTCACACCAAATGGCCCCCAACTTGCTTATTTCTCCTATATGAACACCCCTGGGCAGCCCCCCTCACTGACTCTGGGTCTGTTAAACAAAAACTACAGGAGGCCATTGTTTTAGGCCAGGCTTTTGCTCTAGGCCCCAACAGATAAGACTAAACCAAAGTCACCTGAGCTAAAATGTCACATCATCAAGCTGAAACTAAGGAAACGAATAGGTCCAAAAATAGCCCAGTTTTTTTCTGATTCAAGAGATTCCAGTCTACCTAGGTCAGCACTGAGGAAATAAACCTTAGGCATGTCTTAGGGCTTTTGTAGGAATGTACACCTAAAATTACTCAAGATGTTACCTAAGCTCACTGACTGGTTTATGAACATCCGTATTTCCCAGCTACACTCCTCCTTCACCTTCCGGACTCACCATCTCCAGTTTGCTCAGAATTGTGACTCCAGGTCCCCATGAGGTCATACTGCTTCCCTTACAGGATTCACCCAGTCACTGCTGCACAGGGCTCCCTGATACTCTCCCCGCACTCACCACTTTCGCTTTCAAAATCAACCTGAAATCTGTAAGACCTCAGCACACATTATTTGGGCAGCTTAGATTGTGTGGTGTCCAGGCAATTTCCCTCACTCTGTGCCAGATGAATTATTTTGTCTCACTTACTCTGCCTCAGCCTACCTTCTCAGGTCCACAGGCTTGAACATTCAGCTTGCTCTCACCAATGGCAGGCGGGCAGTCAGGTTGCCAGTAGAGGCTTTAAAAGCACTTTCGTACTGGATGTTTTTTCTCTTGCTGTTCCCGAGAACCCTGCAACCACCCCGCTGAGAATAAATGTGGGTTAGCCTGCTGGAGACACGTGGCCCATCGTCAGCACAAAGCCAGTCAACAGCCAGCACCAACTAGACCTGGGAACAAGGTCATGTGAGATCAAATAGCTGCCTGCCAACTCCCTGCAGCTTAGGCAGGTGAAGCTGGAGAAATGTTCCCTGAGCCAGATCACATTGCTGACCCACAAGTTTGTTTCAGGGGCCAGCAGATGGCGTAGTGGTTACATCACTGGACTCCCACGTCCTCAACCACAGTTTGAGACCTGGGCCTGGTGGCTTAAAACTCACGCTGGGGCATGTGTGCGTATGTGCCCAAAATCCCAAGCAGAGAATGGAGAAGGGATTGTGGTGTGGCCATCCCCTCTGGGGGTAGGGGGAGTGATTTCCCGCTTTCTGTCTCTCTGTCGAGCACACGTGCCATATAGCAAAAATTTCTCTAAAAAAAAATAAAATAAATGACTTTTGCTTTAAGCCACTAAGTCATGGGATGACTTGTTACACAGCAAAACTGACTGATACGATGCTCCATAGCTCTCTGCTGAACAAATGAGTGAAGAAATGAATGTCTGATCTTCCCTAGACTCTAAGACTTTCCCCTCACCCACCCACCTCTCACAGACCACTTCCCTCTCACCTTTCTCATCACTGTCACAGCTAGAGGCCCCAACCTCCACAGCCTCCCAATCCTTGGTGAAGCTGGGATGGGGCGGCTTCTCCCAGGCCCTGCTTTCCCGAGGTAGTAGTGACTTGGCCCTTTCTGGCTCCAGCAGCCCCCGTGTCTGCTCAGGCCTGAGACTCTGCATCTCCCCAGGAGAAGGTAGGGCTTCCAACACAGACTTCTCCCACTCCTCCTGTTCCAGAGTACTGTCTGGTTCTCCAAGCACAGGATTCAGAACCTGAGGACTGACAGACATTCAGTTATTGAAAGAACAGTCAAAGAGAGCCAACTGGGGGCAGACAGTACTCTAAGTGCCAGAAATACAGCACTGATCAAAATGAACATCCCTGGAGTGGCCCTATGACTTAGTGTTTAAGAGAGCCACATGGCTGACCAGGGTTTGCGTTCTGGCCCAGCGACTTGAAAATCAAACCAGGTATGCGCGCATGTTCAAAATCTTGACAGGATAGAGAAATGGAGCAGAAGGATTACAGCATGACGATGACCCATTGGAGCGGGTGCTTTCTCCTTCTCCCTCTCTTTCTGTCTCTCTGTCTCTCTCTGAAGAGTGCACACACTGTCTGGGAAAATAAAATAAAATTCCTGCCAATGTGAGGTTCACGTAGTAGAAAGAGAGACAGGAGGGACAGACAGAAAACAAGTAGAGCACACAGAATGACAAATGGTTGTAAGTGTGTGGGTACAGATAAAGCAGGGAAGGGAGTACTGAGTGTTTACAGGACACACACGTGCATGCGCTTGACCACAGCCCAAAGCATAGGACCAGCAGTTTTGGGGGGGGGGGGTGAGAGGTTTTTTTTGCTATAGGGCACTTGTGCTCGCCAGACAGACAGAGACAGAGAGACAGAAAGCGAGAAATCAACCCCCCAAGGGGGATGGCCACGCCGCAATCCCTTCTCCTCCATTCTCTTCTAGGGATCTTGGGCACGCACGCACACACGCCTGGCGTGAGTTTTAAGCCACCAGGTCCGGGACTCAAACCGCAGTCGACTACATGGGAGTCCAGCGACATAGCCATTACGCTAACTGCTGGTCCCAGGACCAGGAGTTTTTAAGAAGATAGTGTCACCCTCAGAATCTCTCTGGTTACAGGTGACAGGGAGAAGGACCCTAGTCTCTGACTAGCCCCCTGCAGCCCCAACTTTCTCCTTCATTGTCATTAAAAGAAAAAAGATGCTGATGCCACAAGGAGGGTAAAAGTTTAATTTTAAATAAAATTTTCTTTAATATTCTCATCCTATGCTGGTAAGTGAAATTCAGGAGGTTGGTTGCAAGAGGCTATTTGAACTATAATGACCCAGGTCACGAAACCCTTTGCCTTGAAATTCTGGAGTTAGGCTTACATTGTGGTTGGAGGAAATTATACGCATCACCAGTTTTGAATATATAACCCACCCACTACCCTTGTGAACAGTAACTTCCTTTAAAAAGTTAATTCTCTTAGAGCAAATAAAAAGTTCTTCCATTTTTTGCTTAGGTTTACCAGAAGTTGTTTTATTAGATTTTAAAACTATCAGACAGATACTCTAGATTTAGAGAGAAGTAGTAACTTGATAACAAAAAGCCGTTTAGACTCAGCTTCAAAGAAACCTGCTGTGGGGCTGGCTGGTGGCCAGAGTTAGGGTGGCTGGATCCCACACGGCTGACCGTGCAGCTGCAGTCCTGGACCCAGGACTTAAAAACACGCTAGGCACGTGAGCCTGCATGCCCAGAACCCTGAAAGGAGAATGGAGGAGAAGAGACTGTGGCATGACCGCACCCCCCGGGGGGTGTTTTCTCACTTTCCCACTCTCTCTGAGTCTCTGTCTCCAGTGAGTACATGTGCCCTATAGACCAAAGAAGAAAAAACCTGCTGAGAAGAAAAACATTTTTTAAATGAAAACTAAGGAAACACTTTTTGTGGACTGGGAATTCAACGATGCCAAGGAACTGCGCTGATTTTGCTGTGTGGGGGGACGGCTTAACGATAGTAAGGAAATGTCGGCGCTATTTTTTGGTGGTGCTTTCGCAGGATGTAGGGGTGAGCTGTCCTGATGATGGAGATTGCCTTAGAACATCTCTGAAAGAAAGAAAAAGACATTGTTCGCCAGTGCAAGCAGGAGACCACGGCCACCGCGTGCGGGAGTACGAGGCTCACCGCGACGTCCTCGTTCTCAGGAGCACAAGGGACCCGGAACACCGTGGGAAAGCAGAGCGAAAGTGCGCATGTACTTTAGTGCAAAGCAATGCGTCACCCGTGCATGGCTTAGAGAAGCAGCCCCGATGGGGTGTGATCGCGCCCCACTCCCTTTTCCTCCACTTCTCCGTCCCGTCAGGAATTCAGGCACACATACAAGTGCCTACCACGTGTTTCAAGTCACTGGGTGAGGATTCGAACCGCAGCCACCGTGTGGGATCTGACTCTCCTAACCCCAGGGTGGCGGGGGCAGCCCTTGCTTCTTCATTGTATGCTTTCCACGAACTTCTTGAAGACCGTGTACGTTTGAAATTGTTTTCATAATAGAAATTATATGTATACATATATAATGGATGTATAGATATGTTCTATTCTTCTGCTATGGATCGCTTTTTCTAGAAGTTTCTTTCTTCTGAGAGAAAGAGAGGATCAGACACAGGGTCTCCCAGAAACCCCCACCCTCAGCCTCAGCCGGGATCGGGAGCACTAGGCATGTGCCCCGGCGGGTGCAGGAGGCCCGGGGTTCAAGTCCCTCAGCTGCTTCCCATCAACTTATCTCACAGACGTCTCCATTGGCGCTAACCTGCCTTTAATGTCTCTTTGCTGAGCTCTCTTAATTTTGTTCTCTTATGATTTTATTCACATTTAATTGTACATTTTTAAAGCACACACTATGGTTTTTCTTTTCTTTTAGGAGAGATTTTTGCTACAGAGTGCATGCACTCACTGGAGAGACAGAGAGAGACAGAATGCGAGAAATCACCCCCGAGGGGGCAGTGGTCACACAGCAGTCCCTTCTGCATTCTCCTCTTGGGATTCTGGGCACGCCCGCGCACACACATACGTGCCAGCCTGGCCTGAGATTTTTAAGCTTCTGGGTCCAGGACTTGAACTGTGATCAACTACGTGAGAGTCCAGCAACATAACCACTATGCCGTCCGCTGGTCCCCACGGTACGGTTTTTCCAAGTATGCGTATATCACAATCAAACCAAGGGTATGACCGTGTGCACCGTTTGCAGCAGAAAACTTCACTCTCAGGTCTGAGTGCTTCTTCCCTGAGCCCCAGCCCGCACGCTCGGGCCTGCTTTACACCCTCCAGTACCTGCCCCGGTCTCCCCGGGTCTAACAAAGGGGCCACAGCCTGTGCTCCGGCAGGCGCAGCCTCCACCCCACCTGGGAACCCACAGAGGCAGGGAGGACTGTCCGCGTGGTGCCTGCGGCGAGTACGGCCTAGTGGCTGAGTCGGGCCTGAGTGCCGCAGGGCTGTCAGCTCGGCCCTGCATCCGCTGTGTGACCCAGGGCAGGCCACTTTAACCTCTCTGAACGGGGTGGTGACAACCACAGCAACTGCCTCAGAGTGTCACTATGAGCCTTCTACGGAGACAGACACGAGTTAACACAGGCTGTCCCCCTGATCTGAAGTGTCTTGGATTTCAGATGTTTTCAGATCTGGGATATTTGCATACACACAATGAGACGGACGTGCTGGGGCAGGACCCACGAGCAAGCACAGACCCCGCGTCTGTCTCACACCGCCTTCTGCACGTGGCCGGCGGGCAGTTCATGCAGGCCTCTGCACCGCGACCTGTCACGGGGGGGGGGGGGGGGGGGGGGGGGGGGGGGGGGGGCACCAAACCAGTGCTCGAAACGCTTGCGATTTTGGAGCATCTCGAATCTCAGATTTTCAAAGTAGGGGTGCTCCGCCTGGTGTAAGCACCCGAGGAACAGAGGGGAGGGAGGGCTGTCCCCCCTCCCGGCGTCATCCTACACCAGCCCCTAAAAGCCCGGCCGGACTTCTCGCGGGATGCCCTGCAAATACGCAGGTGCTAGAACAGCAGATGCTCCTCCAACTGGTGGGGGCGCTCGCACCCAGAACTCCCAGCACTGGGCACTGGATGCCCCATCCTGCGGGCCGAGAGCGGGCCGGGGGCGCCGGGGCCAGACGGTGCAGACCCGGCGCCGGGCGGACAGAAGCCAGCAGCCGGGCTGCGATGGGAGCTCGGGCCACGGCGAGGTTTGGCAGGAAATGCACATTGGACCAGGGAGAGGGGCAGAGGGGGGAAAGGAAGAGGAGGAAGAAGGGAGAGCGGGAGGGGAGGAAGGGAAAATAGGGAAGAAAGAAAGGAAGGAAGGGAAGGGAAGGGAAGGAAAGAAGAACCCCACCCCTGTCTGGCCTTTGCTTTCACTCTTCTGTGACATGTGGCTGGGGCTTTGGACTTCCACACGGCCAACCGTGGTTCGAGTCGTGGACCTGGTGGCTTGCTTTCTCACTTTCCCTCTCTCTCTGGTGAGTGCATGTGCCCTATAGCAAGTTCAAAATAATAATAATTAATCAAATTAAATAATTTTTTAGAAAAAAAGAAGAAAATGAAATATGGGTATAGAGCGATTCCTCCGGTGGTAGGTCTGAACAAATGGCAATTGATGTATGATAGGGGGAAAGCAAGGGGGCAGCTGGGACTGTGTGAAAGATCGGGTTTCCTGTGTGAAGAGGCTGCCCCAGGAGCGTGGAAGAGGTGGGGCGCCCCAGGGGAAGGACTGCGGTCCCACGGCCACCCGGGGCTGCTCTGCTCATGCTTTTACAGGAGAGGCGAGGTCTTGTCCTTCCCCCGTGGGGCCCCTGGGTGAGCAGGCCCCTCCTGGCCCTCTCTGACTAACTCCTTTCTTCTCTCTGTAAAGCCCAGCAGTGGATTCTGTCCTTGCCTAGAGCGTTCTCATGCCCTGCAGCAAAGCGCAAAGATCTCATCCACTTTAAGGTGCTCCCTGCATCGCCCCCTTTTGTTTTTCTAATTCGCATAGACTTTCGATTTAGATTTTTTTTTTAATTTTAACTTTATTTATTTTAATTTGACCAGAGAGAGAGGGAAAGTGAAAAGGCAAGCTGCCAGGCCCGGGACTCAAACCACAGTCAACCATGTGGGAGTCCAGCACCCATAACCACCATGCCACATGGACTTTTGCCCTTAAACATGCCACAGACTTTCGTGGTTGAAACATCTTCCATAGACTTTCGTCGTTAAACATGCCTATTTTTCTTGGAAAGGTTTTCATTTTACACTTGGCCTTTCAAATTCGTGGAGCTTTTATTTTAATTTTAAACTGGGGGCTTTTGTTTTTCAACTACTTTTCATTCATTTTGCTGCTCCCAGTTCTTGACTATACCAGTTCCCTTTTTTCTTTTTCTTGACATGTTTTCTCTGCTTCATTCTCAACTTCAAATTGATTCCTTCAATTGTTACTTTCTTTTTTTAGCTTTTTAAATTCCTTCCAACAAATTTCTGTCTTCTAAATTTCTTAGCTTTTTAATAAGTCTTAGCTTTCCAAATTTCTTCTTCGCCTTTTAAATTTCTTTATTTTAAATTGTTTAAGAATTATTTTATTTAATTGTATTTATTTATTATTATTATTATTCAATTTGACCAAAAAGAGACAGAGAGAGCAGGAGAGTGAGAAAGCAAGCTGCCAGGTCCAGGACTTGAACCAAGGTCCATCATGTGGGAGTCCAGCATCTTAACCACCACACTTACCTGACGGCACCAGCCTTTTACATTTCTTAACCTTTCAATATTTTTTTTTTTTTTTGAGAGAGAGATATTTGCTATGGGAACCATGCACTCCCTGAGACACAGAGAGACAGAGAGAGAGAGATAAAAACCGAGAAATCACCCCCGGGGAGATGGCCATGCCCCAATCCCTTCCCCTCCATTCTCCTCTCAGGATCTTGGGCACGCACGCACACATGCCCGGCATGAGGTTCAAGCTGAAACCAAGCAGGGACCCCCTAAGAGGATGGATCTTCAGTTTCCCCTTCTGTTAAAGAAAAAGTAAGGATTTCTCAAACTAAAAATTATTAAGGGCTGAATGAATGTGTATTTTCTAAGGTTCTTGGAATACAAGGTGCATTTACATTTTAAAGGCCCAGAGTAAGGAGGTAGACCTCAGACTTTGGTTAGGATCATGAAACACTGACCACGAATGAGGGCCATTTAACCTCTAAACTCTCACTTAAAGGAAAGAGAAGGTTTTCATTTCAATATGTAAGATGTCTTGTGGGCTGGAAACTGCCGGCTGGGGGCAAAGACCCAGGCTGAATGGCTCCAGACACCTGAAGAGAAATATGATGATCTAAGGCCTCACCCATCAAGAGTGCCCAGGAGACGATCATGCCCCCTTGAACCAATCACCGGACTGACCCTGCTCCCGGGCCCTCTGCCCCTGGATTTCCCTTAAGAGCCCCTGTGGGAAACCCTGGGGAGACGGGTCTTCTCAGCCTGAGCTGCCCCTCTCCTTGCTTTGCACTTCGCAGTAAACCTGTGCTTCCCTTCGTCACACCACGCGCCTGGGGCTTGGTTTATAGCGCTTGGGCGAGTGAACCTGATGTGAGTTCGGTAACAGTTTACTGGCGACCAGATGGGACTAAGGTCCTGCATGGGTGTCTTGCTCAAGGTACGGCGACCCTTGGCCGATGACTGTCCTTGGAACCCGTCCTGCAGCTGCATGAGCGCCTTATCTCAGCAACGGTCCTCAGTGATTGGCTGCCAACTAGGGGCCATTGGCCCATGGTATTTCAGTTTTGTGATGAAAGAAAAGTGGCATTGGGACTAGCAGATGGCATAATGGCTATGTCACTGGACTCCCACGTAGTCAATCGTGGTTCGCGTCCTGGACCCAGTGGCTTAAACTCACGCCAGGCGCGTGTGCGTGCGTGCCCGCCCAGGATCCCAAGAGAATGGAGGAGAAGGGATTGCGGCGTGACAGTCCCCTCTGGGGGGTGATTTCTCGCTTCCTGTCTCTATGTCTCTCTGTCTCTGTCTTTCTGGCGAGCACACGTGCCCTATAGCAAAAACTTCTCCAAAAAGAAAAGAAACACGGCATTGGGTTGGACTCGGTGAGTTGTGGGACTCGTGTCTGATGAAGCCAAGGCCTGTCTTCCCGTAGATACATGGGAGTCCAGCAACATAGCCATTACAACAACTGTGGTACCAAATTGATTTAAATGCGCACTCATAAGTTAAAATAGGCTCAAATGCTATTTAAATTCACATAGGTAAAGGGGGAGTTTAGCTACTTTGTCTTTGATAAAGCTGATTTTAAATTGTTAAATATAAATTAAAAAGTCTTCAGAACTGTTAGCATGTAAATCAAATCATTCTGGGTGCCACATAGATAGTTAAGTTACAAAAAAATTTGGGAAACGTTAGAAAAATCTTTTGTGTTCAGTAATTCAGTCTTTAGATGAGATAAGATTAGCTGATATAAGACTAGTTTGTTTTTCTTTTTCTTCAAAACAAAGCACCTTAAATAAATAGCCTTGTTTTTCATAAGTAACTCAGAAATAATGGTTAAAAACAAATAAATTGGGGGCCGGCAGGTGGTGGTGATTAAGGCAGCTGGACTCCCACATGGCTGACCGCGTTCAAGTCCTGGACCAGGCATCTTGCTTTCTCACTTTCCTTCTCTATCTCTCTCTCTCTCTGATCAACTTCAAAAAATAAAAAATAAAATAATGAAAATAAATAAAATAATTCTTTTAAAAAACAAATAAATTGAATAAATGTAAATGGAGTAAATGTTTATAATTAAACTTGTCATCATTTTTACATTTTTTTTTCTTTTTTTGGAGAGGTTTTTGCTATAGGGCGCGTGCGCTCACCAGACAGACAGAGAGAGACAGAGAGACAGAAAGCGAGAAATCACCCCCCAGGGGGGATGGCCACGCTGCAATCCCTTCTCCTCCATTCTCCTCTCAGGATCTTGGGCACGCATGTACACGCGCCTGGCATGAGTTTAAGCCACCGGGTCCAAGACACGAACCGCGGTCGACTACGTGGGAGTCCAGAGACATAGCCATTATGCTAACTGCTGGTCCCCATTTTTACATTTTTCAAAATAGTTTAAATTATAAAGACATGTTAAATTATATTAATAAAATGAGTTATTTCTAAATCTTGAGTTATTTCTAAATCTGAGGATACGTTTTTGTTCGAGTAGTTTTGTATGATTAAAGATGTTTAAAAATTGGGACCAGCAGGTGGCATGGTGGTTAAGGCGCTGGACATTCCCACATGGCTGACCATGGTTCGAGTCCTAGACCTGGTGACTTGCTTTCTCACTTTCCCCCTTTTTCTCTCTCTCTCTGTGTATCTCTCTGGTCAAATGAAAATAAAATGAATGAATAAAAGTAAATAAATAATTCTTTTTTAAAAAATGTTTAAAAATTGGGACCAGCAGTTAGCGTAATGGCTATGTCGCTGGACTCCCATGTAGTCGACTGTAGTTCGAGTCCCAAACCTGGTGGCTTAAACTCACACTGGGCACGTGAGCATGTGTGCCCAAGATCCCAAGAGGAGAATGGAGGAGAAGGGATTGCGGCGTGGCCTTCCCCTCGGGGGGGGGGGGGTGATTTCTCGCTTTCTGTCTCTCTGTCTCTCTTTGTCTTTCTGGCGAGTGCATGCGCCCTATAGCAAAAACCTCCCAAAAAAAAAGTTTAAAAATTGTTTTAAAACAAGTAAATTTTATAAATTATAGGTAAAATAAATAAATATAAAAAGTTTAAAAATGCAGAATCTTAATATAAAATCAACTAAAATTAACTAAATTTATTAAAAAAACACTCATAAAAACTTTAATATTTTATTTTGTTTTTAAATAATACTAACAAAAAAGAACAAAGTTTTTTTAACTTAAGTATTAAAAAAAAACAGAAAGATTCTGTGTGTCTTATGCTCTCTTAAGTTATTTAGTTGCTGTAGTTAAAAAGTCTGATTCTACTCTATTAAAAAGTAAAGGTTTTTTTTATGGGACCAGCAGTTGGTGTGATGGCTATGTTGCTAGACTCCCATGTAGTCGACCGCGGTTTGAATCCCGGACCTGGTGGCTTAAGCTCACGCAGGGCGCGTGTGCATGTGAGCCAGAATCCCAGAGGAGAATGGAGAAGAGGGGATTGCGGTGTGGTCATCCCCCCCGGGGGGTGATTTCTCGCTTTCTGTCTCTCTGTCTCTGTCTGGCAAGCGTAGGTGCCCTATAGCAAAAACCTCTCAAAAAAAATAAAAAAAGGAAAAAAATAAAAAGTAAGGGTTTCCCAAACTAAAAATTAATAAGGGCTGAACAAAAAGTAGTGTGTTTTCTAAGATTCTCAGAATACAAGGCCTTTACATTGTAATGGCCCGGAGTAAGGAGTAAGACTATAGAGCTTGGTTATGATAATAAAACAACATTGGCCATGAATAAGGGCCATTTAACCTCTAAAACGCTCACTTAAAGGAAAGAGAAGGTTTTCATTTCAATATGTAAGATGTCTTGTGGGCTGGAAACTGCCGGCTGGGGTCAAAGACCCAGGCTGAATGGCTCCAGACACCTGAAGAGAAATGTGATGATCTAAGGCCTCACCAGTCAAGAGTGCCCAGGAGACGATCACGTTCCCTTGAACCAATCACCGGACTGACCCTGCGCCTGGGCCCTCTGCTCCTGAATTTGCCCTTAAGAGCCCCTGTGGGGAAAACCTTGGGGTCTTTTCATCGTGAGCTGCCTGCTCTCATGAAGCGCAAGCACTCCTTGCTTTGTGCTTTGCAATAAAGCTGTGCTTTCCTTCGTCACGCCATGTGCCTATGGTTTGGTTTTATAGTGCTTGGGCGAGCGAACCTGATTTGAGTTGAGTTCAATAACAAAGCCACCAGGTCCGGAACTTGAACCACAGTTGACTAGTGGGAGTCCAGCAATGTAACCATTATGCCATCTGCTGGTCGTTCAATACATTTTCTTAGCCTTCTAATTACTCTCCTAGCCTTCTAATAACTTAGCTTTTTATAACTTCTAAATTTCTTTTCTATAAAAATATTTTATTTAACTATTTATTTATTTATTTATTTATTTTGACCAGAGAAGGACAGAGCAAGAGAGAAAGTGAGAAAGCAAGCCACCTGGTTTGGGACTCAAACTTTGGTCAGCCACGTGGGAGTCCAGAGCACTTAACCACCACACCACCTGCTCCCCAATAACTTCTAAATTTCTTAACTTTCTAAGAGTTTCTTAACTTCTAAATTTCTTAACCTCTAAATTTCATCTAAGTTTCTTAACTTTCGTATTTTTCATATACAGGACTACATTCAAATATACATGGGGGACCAGCAGTTAGCGTAATGGCTATGTTGCTGAACTCCCATGTAGCCCACTGTGGTTCAAGTCCTGGACCCGGTGGCTTAAACTCACACCGGGCGCGTGTGCGTGCATGCCCAAGATCCCGAGAGGAGAATGGAGGAGAAGGGATTGCAGAGTGGCCATCCCCCCTGGGGGGTGATTTCTCGCTTTCTGTCTTTCTGTCTCTCTTGGTCTTTCTGGTGAGCTCACGCGCCTCATAGCAAAAACCTCTCAAAAAAAAAATAAATAAATAAATAAAAAGAACAAATACACATGGATCGCTCTGAGAGAGGTTCCCCTGTTCTATACCCAAATAACTGTGCATCCCCTCCTTACTCTCTCAATATTTTTCTTTAACTCTCATGCTGCCAGCCTCCTTAGAGTCCGCTTGCATTATCTTCCATACTCCGGTCCCTGTTCGGGCACCACATGCCCCTGCCTGAGGGTGAAGAGACTGGGGACCGAGTAGGGACTCTGTTTGCTAACTCCTTGCAAACCGCAAGTGCTTCTATGCCACCTTTGTAAATTGCCTGAGGGGACATGTTACAAGCTAAATTACAACTGTTTTGCGATTCTTGTGACCCAGATTATATAACCCCTATAACTTCCACGGTGGGGCCCAGACTTGAGAGTATGAGCTTGTTATAAATGGGAGTTCACTCTCCCAGCGGTTTCTCCGCGGTCTGTTTTCTGCAACGCCGCCAGGGGGAGCCGTGGCTTGAGAAAGGACAGAGGCGTTCTTTTATGCAGGGGCAATGTCACATGCTTCAGCGGTGAAGCACCAGGTGTTCTGAACAAGCCTCTCCTGCCTTCTCTGGCTAACGCTCGGGTTTCTTCTATCTGTAAAACCCAGCAGTAGATCCTGTCTTTTTAGAGCTTTGCATACACTGCAGAGATAGCGCAAAGACGACCCGCTTTAAGGTGCTCCCTGCAACCAGAGTCTTGTGATTTCTCAAGAGAAAGACTGTGAGTCTGTATTTTCAGATACCATTTTCTGCATTTTTAAATGTCAGTAATCGTTTCAAATTTTTTCATATATACAATTTTATTATCTTTCGTTCCCACATTGTACATTAGATCTTTATATCTACTTGGGTTTTTGCCATACTTGCAAGAGAGAGAGAGAGAGAGAGGCAAGTGAGAAACCACCCCCTCCCCAGGGGGGATGGCCATGCCACAATCCCTTCTCCATTCTCGGAATTCTGGGCATGTGGGCAAAAGCGTCTAGCTTGACTTTCAAGCCAGGGGTCTGGGACTTGAACTGTGGTTGACCATGTGGGCGTTCGGCACCCTAACCACCTCCACCCGCTGGCCCCTATTTCAAATGTTTTAAGGGAGGTACTCTGTGCCACACAGGTCCACCTCAGTGCAGGAAGGAGAGTATGTGGGTGGAGGAGAAGGTGCTGCCAGAGGAGAGACACTGTTCAAGAAATAAAATAGGCTCTACAGGGCCCAGCCTGGGTGTGCTCGGCGGCAGTGCTGGAAGCCACGTGGCTGAGCTGGGTTCAGGTCCCCAGCAGCCCTGAGACACACCTGGGCACGTGAGCGTGCAGGCTGGAGCTGCTGGCTAGCTGAGAGCCGGGGAAGGAGATGGCCGCTGACCAGTACCTGTGGAGGGTACTGTCTCCTGAAGAAATAAACTTAAAAAGAATTCCTTGCTATATACGTGTGTATACACTATTACGCACTGCTATGCCAGCCGTGACGGGAGAACGCGAGGCACTACCAGGGCCCACCTCACGTTATTGTTTTGCTCCGTCTTCAGTATGAGCCGTGGCGGACCACGGTGTACTGAGAGGTAGGAAGGAAGAGGCGCGGGTAAGGGGCCGCAGGCGGCGGATCCAGGTCAGGAGAATCGGGCTCCGCCGCGCGGGGGTGGGGGCACGGAACCGCCGGCCGCAGCCGGGCCTCTGCGTCCGCGCCCTCGGAGAAGCAGCCGGCGGGCGGCGGCGGGAGGACACGGCGGGGACAGCGGGGACCGCGGCGGGGACAGCGGGGCCGCCAGGCTGCGCGGCGCTTTCTGCAGCGCTCGGACGGCCAGGGAGCACCGCGGAGCGCCCGGCAGCCCGAGCGCAACGGCGCAGCTCTCGGCCGCGGGGCCCGCTCCAGCCAGTCGTGCCGGCCGGGAAGTCCCTTGACCACCGCTGCGCTCAGAGCCGGCGGGGACCTGGGACCTCAGCGCAGGCTCCTGGCGGCTGCCGGGCGCCACACACGCGCACCCCGACACACGGCGCACCCCGACACACGCGCACACCCCGGCACACGGCGCACACGCACACCCCGGCACACGGCGCACACGCACACCCCGGCACACGCGCACACCCCGGCACACGCGCACACCCCGGCACACGGCACACGCGCACACCCCGGCACACGGCGCACACGCGCACACCCCGGCACACGGCGCACACGTGCACAGGGGCTCGCGGCAGCGGCGCGGAGATCGTTCGCACCCGAGCGCCTCTCCCGGCGCGCAGGCTGAATTCACGCGCCATGCCCAGCGGTTCCGCGGCGGCGTCGGGCGGGCAGACACCCACCGGACCCACGCCCTCCCCCGGCACACGGCACACAGTGGGCCTCGGTGACTTCTCCGCAGACCCCCATCCCACAGCGGATCCGAACCCGCTCCCATGAACGCACGCACTGGCTCGTGCACACTCGCGCACGTCCCGGATCACCGCCCACGCCCCCAGCCCTTTTCCCCGCCCCCTCCCGGCCCGCGGGGTCCCCTCCAGGACTCACCCTCCCCACCAGACCCTGTCCGGCTCTGCAGAGCTGGCGCCGCACCGACCGCGGCTGCGCAGACGCGGAGGCTGCGGTGCGGGTGGGAGGTGGAGGTGGAGGTGGAGGGGAGGGGCCGGGTGGGCGGCATCCTGCCCTCCGCCTCCTCGGGGAGCCGCACCTGGAGACCGGGACCCGGGCGGGGCGGCAGGGCGTGGCACCGCCCGCGGGGGGCCGAGCGGTCCCGCCCAGGTGGGTGGGCCCGGCTGCCGTCCCCGCCCGCCGCAGACCCTGCTCGAGCGGTAACCCCGGCGGGCGGCGGAGGCCGAGGGCCCACCCCGGGACCGCGGGCTGCGGGTGCCGCCGGCGGCTGGGGGCCCCCGGTGCGCTACGCGACCTTCCCGTGCTTCGGAGTCGCGTTCCGCTAGGTGGGGGTAATTATGGCTCTCACCTCCCAGGATGGCCGTGAGGTTTAAAACAGTGTTTTTACAGCAACGCTGCACGGTGCTTAGCGCGGGCAGCGGCTGTCACCGTCCGCCGCCATCTTCCAGATTTTACGCGGAAGCGAAGGACCAGCGCCCGCTACTCTCCTGGGAGCTGCATCAACTTTATGACTTTATGACACACCCGTAGGAGTGGGGCGGGGCGTGTCCCTTTGTAATTCGTTGTTTCCTGGGTCCTAGTGAGGTGGGACAAGTTGTGCTGGTCAGGGTAATGTTCTCTTCCAGGGATCGCGCGCTGCCCTCCCCCCGGGCCTCTGTGTGGTGTTCACTTAGGTCGGTGGGCTTGCTTTCCGTATGCCGATGGTAATCTGCCTGCCCAGCCGGGCCAGGACGTCCTCCCTCATCTTCTCACTTTGTCTACAAAGTCCCCGAAATTTTGAATCTTGATAAAGACACAAGATACCTATTTTATGTTTTTTGTTTTGGGGTCTTCGCCCTCCTCATAAACACGCTTTCCTGTATGATCTCGTAATGTAGTTTATTTATATATAAAGAATGACTACTTATTTCACTTTATTTATTTATTTATTTTATTTATTCATTCATTTATTTTAATTTGACCAGAGAGAGAGAGAAAGTGAGAAAGCAAGCCACCAGGTCTGGGACTCAAACCGTGGTTGGCCATATGGGAGTGTCCAGCACCTTAACCACCATGCCACCTGCTGGTCCCAATTTATTTATTTATTTTAATTTGACCAGAGAGAGACAGAGTAAGAGAGAGAGAAAGTGAGACAACAAGCTGCCAGATCTGGGACTCGAAGCGTGATCGGCCATGTGGGAATCCAGCACCCTTAACCACCTCACCACCTGCCAGCCCCTGTAGATTTATATGTTTAGTTGTTTGAAACTTCTGGAACTTCTTTGAATGGTGTAAGGCAAGAATTTCATTTTCTTTCCCAAATGGATAGACAATGGAATGTTCCTGAGTACTCGGGAAAATGACCAAAGGAACTGTCATCCATCCCGGATACACCGGCAGAGGCGTCTCGTACACATGCTCACATCTGACTCCAGCAGCCCCGGGCGGCCGCTATCATCATCCCACTTTACAGAGAAGGGAATCGAGGCGTAAAGGAATTGTGCCATCTGCCCAGAGGACACAGCAAGAGTGGGAGGTGGAGACTGGGTTTTCTCAGGAGTTTCCATACACGACACATCCCGGGCCGGGAGAGTTGCCTTTGTTCGGATGGTCGGAGACAGGTTTCCAGCCATTCCAGGGACTGGCGAGTGGAGTCCTTCAGCCTGGCCCCCTCCTTCGACAACTGCTCGGTGCTGGAGAGCAGAGCAGCTGCCCCAGCCCACAGGCTTCGTGGGGGTTAGGAGCTGGGCCTCCAGACGCAGAGCCAGCCACGTACCCGCTGTGTGACTGTGGAGAGCGAATTAACCGGGCCTCGGTTTCCTTATCTGCAGGTCGGGACAGCGGTTCCTACTTCGCAGGGTTATCGTGAACGAGTTGGGGCCCCATACAGAGCAAGCGCTCAGTCCACGTCACCACCACCACTCTGCTGATCGTGCACCGGGTCCTGGACAGCTACCACGTGTGATCTGGAGGCCCAGGAAAAGCATGGGCTCTTCTCAAAACAGACTCAACTAGGAGAGCCTCCCCAGGCTTCTGTTACCGGATAATTTCTTAGGACATGATTTCTTCCTAACAGAGGAGAAAGCAGCGACGGGAGCGTTTGGAGTCCCTGTCCACGTCTCTGACTGTACTCGAGCTTTACTTCAGGATTCTTTCTCCACTTTGCCGTTTCTGCGTCCACGGATACCACCTTCACGGTGGCTCGTTTCCAGCTACCATCCATCTTCCTACTTACGATTTTAACCTGAACTGAACTTGTTCTAAAATCATTTCAGAGTCACCTCTAGAAATTTTATGGCACTCCTATAAATAAAAAGCCAGTTTCCTGCACCACACTCCAAAGTGGAAATAAAAACAAGATTAATAAATCATAGCTCGATGCCACTGCTCCATCTTCATCCCGGCCGCAGCCTTACTGCAAGTCAGAGGCAGGGCCAGGCTGTGCGGTGCCCGGGAGCCTGTGCCTTCGGAGTGCTTCACAGTCGTTCATGTGAGAAAGCGTGCCAGGAGGGCACGTGCGAGTCCTGGGTCCTCCCCATGAATGAGCAGTCCGAGGGTGGCACCAGCAACTCCAGCACAGCCCTCAGACCTGGGACCGCGATCCCATCAGGAGGTGAGTGCTGCTGCCATGTTTCTGCGGCTCTAGCACTAGCTGGGGACAGACAGATCACTGCAGGGCTCCTTCATTCATTCAACAGATATTGACTGGGCCAGCCCCAAGGTGACATTTTGAGCTAAGATCCAAAAGGAGAGGAGTCAGGTGCTCTGGAATCCACACCAGAGGGAACTCCTGATGCAAAGGGCTCTGAGGCCGGTGTGGCCAGAGGGCGAGTGCAGAAGAGGGCGATAAGATGAGGTCAGAGAGGTATCTGGTCTTGAAAGCCATGAGAAGACTTCTGAATGTTTGTGTAGGTGTATTGGGAGCCATGGAAGGCTACCGAGTGGTGACGTGAGGGTGCTGTGTGGGGATGCATGAGCAGGGTCAATATGTAAAATGGGACGATCGCTTAGGCGAGTCGTGCAGTAAGCCGGGTGAGAGATGATGGTGCGGACAGGGCAGACGGTGTGGGCACAGTGAGGGTTACTGTGCAGGCGGAGCGGGGAGGACTCCCTGACGGCTGGGAAGGGAGGATTGAGAGAAAGGGAAACAAGACACTCCAGGGCTGGGCCTGAGCACCTGAATGCGCTGTAAGGCCCGAGCAGGACCAGGATTTTGTGCACGGAAAATCTAGAGCTCCCCTGGGGCGTGTTAGGAATTGGGAGCCTGTGTTCCTGAGGGTAGCACCGGCAGTCCGCATTGCACCAACACCATCAGCAGGCAGAGACTTTAGGGAAGGGAGTTGAGGAGGGGGCGCAGAAATCAGCTCAGAAGAGCGCATTGCCGAGTCCAGAAGGTGGCTCCGGGGTAAAACGCGACCCTCTGCAAGGCAACTCCACATGGAAGGTTCCAGGTCCAAGGTGGAGTCTCCGAGTGCACTGGGCACACGCATGTCCTTGACTGACTGGCTGAGGCTAGAACAGGGTGTTGAGACCCTGCTTGGGATGCTCGCTCTCTCGCTCGCTGAATAAACAAGCTGGAGTGGGAGAGAACGCTTTGCATCTACCACGGCAACTGCACAGGCTCCCGCTGTCCGCGGTGCTGGCGAGTCCGGCCTGCGCTGTCCGCGGTGCTGAAAGGCTGCACGGACCAGATCTCTCTCTCTCTCTCTCTCTCTCTCTCTCTCTCTCTCTCTCTCGCTCGCTCTCTAGCTCTCGCTCTCGCGCTCTCTGACTTTCCCCCTCCATCTTCCTCTCCCTTTCCCCCTCCTCTCCCTCTCTCTCTCTTTAAGTTGGGGTGGAGAAGAGCGCATTTCGTCTGTTAATACTCAGCATGGGAAGCCGCACAGGCTCCTGCCCGCTGTCCGCGGTGCTGACGAGTCGGCCTGCGCTGTCCGCGGTGCTGAGTGGCTGTACGGACTAGCTCGCGCTCTCTGGCTCTTGCTCACTCTGTCTCTCCCTCTCCCCCCCAAAGAACCTTCCTGGGAAAATCCCTGCTGTTGCCTAGAAACAAGACTGTCT